>CM029271.1:3144007-3510131 GCA_016920895.1 Vaccinium myrtillus | reverse complement strand
GCTTCTCAGGTGTTAAAGGATAACTTACTGTACTTTTTATCGAGACTAGAGGATCAAAGGAAGACCATATACTTTCAATTGAAATTAGGGATCCAATGATCTCATCATAGAGGTTTTGCGTCTTAAGTTCGAGGATTTCAAGAAGACATGGTGGATATCGCCCAAGCACTGTCTTATCTAAAATACAAACTTTTACAATTCCTCAGTTTGAGGTGAAACAACTTAGATTATACTAACAAACAAAGAACCCATGTTTTTCTACATTGTTGATGGAGATATGCTCCGGAGGATTTTGTCTACCTTTTTCCTTATGGATTCCAAAGTTTAAAGATGTACACTTATTTGTTATGTTGAATATGTTTTATATATGTTCTAGTTTCCGTTAAATTGTCTGATATTGCCTTGGAAATTAATTATCGAGAAAAGTGGAGTGAAGTGAATTAAAAGAAAATGTAATGTTCTTGTTCGGTTAAAAAGTTTTGTTTTGTTTTGTTTTGTTTTGTTTTGATGATGTAAACAGTTGTAATGGTAGTGGTAGGTGGGGTATGTGAGAGTCCATATGTGGTTGTATGCAGTATTCAATTTTGGAATGTTGCTAAATTCGTCGCTTTTCTGAAGTCGTTTCGTCTGAGAACTCACAATGGAAGCTAAAATTTAGCTGGAGTAGGAAAAATCACTACTTGGTCGTTTAGCGTTACGTAAAACCTGTGAACCAGTAGAATATGCTGTGGGAATTACTTCACCAGATGTCGAATTTCTTCTTATGAGAGAGGTTCCTAGAACGAATGATTTTTGACATGCTAATTTTCGCCTCACCGCAGGCACTGAATGAATGAAATGAGTGGAGATCTGCCTTCCCCCTTGCTAATTACCAAGAACTTCATTGCCACTAGTGGCGAAGAAAAATTAGACCACCCTCCCAAAAAGAACTCAGAGCCTAAAGAGAAGAGAGTTCAGTCTATTGGACCACATCCATCTATCCTACATAAACAGTAACTCTTTTTCTTCTTCATTCTTCGAATGACGCTAGTGGAGACTAATTCCTTCTAAGCTTGCTTCCAAGTCCAAGGAATAGCGGTAGAAGTTAGTTGCCAGAAGCGAAGGGCAGGGAAGGAGCTAAAAAAGGTGAGCGGCCCTACGCGAGCCTTATTGAAAACTAAAGCTAGAAGCGAGAAAGTTGACTTTGAGAAAGAAAGTGCTTGTCGCCATTAAAGTAAGCTTGTTTTTATATCTCCTCAATAAAGGCAAAAGGCTGCTTTACTAATAAGATAAGGCGTGTAAGCCTATCTATAGAAAGGGCCCCTTTCTTGAGCGGCGCTTTAGTTTTCAATAAGGACGTTTGGACCTAACTAATATAAGATAGAAAGGGCTTTTCGCGTTTAGTATTTGCTTTGGCTTCGCCGTATCTTGCCGGTGCGGAATATAATTACTTTAGTTTTATATATGCGTTTAATATAATTACTCCTCGTGTACTTTAATTTGGTGCAAAAAAAATCGAAAAACGATACACGGAACTACTTCATTTTTTGATTTGAAATATCATGATTTTAGCAACTGGGTGCTAAAATCTTTTGAAAAACTGGGCCTAAGTGGAGAGAGATAGAGAGAGAAATGAGAGAAATGAAGATGTAAGCAAAGCAAAACAGGACCAAAACTGACCCAAAACTGTTAACCGAACATGGCCAATATTTTTTTTTGTGTGTAGTCTGTTGACATAGAATTTTGCATGGTTATTTTGTCACGATTTCATAGATCTCCTTAAGTTTTTTCAATTGTTGCATAAGAAAGATTGTGCATCAAAAGTGCATTGTCCTTGTTGGTTTAGTAGTTTTAGTTTAGTTTAGCTTTGGAGATAGGGGTAATGAGTTGAGAAAGATGAGAGAAATGAGAATAAGGACTACAAAACAAAACTAAAACTAAACTAAATCATGAAACGAATACGTCCATTACTTTTTTATCTGAAAAATGACGCAATGTCCAAAAGACACAAAATTTTAGGAGGCACGAAAAATCAAATTTAACTATGCCATTTTTGTAGAGTAAAATATAAAAAGTAAAAAAAAGTAGGAGAGCTAACAGCAAACCTCTGTTCCAAAAATCCTACAGTAATATTCTTCTATTTCGGTGCATTTTCGGCCGTAGTTCGCTTAAAATTTTTAAAATAAAAATCAAAATACATATAACCTAATGATGCAAAACACTTCAGCACATAGTAACACCATTTTTGCGAAACTGGTGATCTCAAACGAAATGTCGCACCTCCACGCTATATGGGCTAATTAACCGATTTGCGTTTTTTTTAAAACTTTATTAAATAAAAAGTGACTTTTTCACTTTATTCTCGAACTACGTGAAAACGTGGTTGCTAATCACGCTTTCCGGAAAACGTGTTTTCTTTTCACGCTTTCACATTGGGTTAAGACGGATTAACCGAAAAAATTAAGTTAATCGTAATCCAGTTTGAAAGCGTGTTTACCAAACACGCCTTTAAAAAACATGTGCAGCAAACACGATTTATAACATGAAAAATAAAACACTGAAATTGTGTGTGCAAAATATACTCTGAAAGCGCTGGTACCAAACACGCCTTCCAAAAGCGTGGTTAGACCATCTCTAGAACACTATCAAAAAAATGTTTGCTAGTGTACACACAAGCACATGTGAGACTCTATTTTGTGTGCTAAGAACTTAGTTAGCTAGCTAAGGAAAAATGCACTTTAATGGGGCTCCTTAAAAATGTTCATTAACTTTAATCTTTCCTTCCTCTCTCCTCTATCTCTCCTTAAAGTTATTCTCTCTCTCCTCCTTCCCTTCTCTCTCTTCTTTCTCTCTCCTTAAGTCTCTCCCCAAATTTAAGTAGTCACTTAGGGCACTTTAGGTAGTGAGAGATGCCACCTAAGATTTTAGAGAGTCAATTTTTATGCATTAGAGACCATTTTTTTGAGTTTTTCTTTCAGCAACACTACATACACACAATTTGGTACCCACAATTTATCCACACACTTGTGTGTGTGTTTGGATAAATTGTGGATACCAAATTGTATGTACCTAGCATTATTGTTGGGCAAACAGCGCCCAATTGTGGATATCAAATTGTGTGTAGCTAGCATTATTATTTTTCTTTAGGGCACTTTAAAAAACTTTTTTAGATAGTGCAATAGACACACGCCTTTAGCTGCTGCCAGGCAACCATCTTCCAATCCAATCCAGGTATCACCCATGTCACAAGTATTGCAACATCATCTTCTTCGAAGAAAACCAGATTTCAAGATTGAGAAAAAGGATCGCTCCCCCACCCTGCCTGCAATTTTACTCAAAATCGTTGGATTCATGTCATGTGAGTTGCGACCCAAGCCCTAATTGTGTTTACATTTGTCAAATTGATTGAGGGATGTAGTGGACATGTCGCCGAAGAGATTAAGAATTTCAGTAGAAGAAGAGGAACGCTTCTATTCAGATCCACTCCACACCCTACTACCAGATGAACTCCTCCGTCTAATCCTCTCCAAAATTATCGATCCTGAAACCCTCCTCAGATCCTTTCTCGTTTCCAAGCGAATCGCATCCATTCTCTCCCGTTCCGAATCCCTTACCCTCCAATTCCCCACCCCACTTTCATTCCCATCTCTCTTTCCAGGCAAATCGCATCCATCGTCTGATTGCACAAAATCCGTTGGCAATCTCTTCCTTCGATTGACGAATCTCCTCCGCATATTCAATCGCGTTCGGTCTCTCCGCATCGAGCTCCCTTGCCACTGCCGCTGTCCCGACGACACTGTTTTTAAGTGGAAGGCCAAAACTGGTATCCGATGTGGTGTATTGAGCTTCCTCTCTGCAAAATCGGTCAGCAAAATCGACGATAAAGAACGAGGAAGTGCAACTGCTTGTGCTGACCACGCATACTTTAATGCATCGATCGCTGGTGGGCCATACTTTTATGCAAGTGCAATGCATCGCCTGATGCAGCTTCTTATTCCATGGCATCCAAACCTTGACAGTGTCGAGTTGGTGGATTCTAAGAAACACGGGAAGCTAAGTATCGGAGGGGAAGCACTTATTAAGTTGAGGACGACGACGCCAGAGAGTATGTCAAACTTCATCACTCAACCTCCGGGGCTGGAAAAGGTATGGTACAGGCCGAAGCTGAGGCTGCCTGTGTCGGGGTTTGAGATGGAGGAGGTTGCATTTGTGTTGAGTAGAGGTTATAGAGTAGCCAGTGGTGGTGTGGGGGAGGAGGTGGAGGGCAGTAGTGATAATGATGCCTTAGATGGTGGTTTTGAAGATGATGAACATGGCATTTTTGGTGAAGCTATGACTCAGATTTTGACTAAGCATCCTTTGGAAACAACTTACTTTTAGAGCTGCAAAGGGAAAATGCTTGGTAATCTCATAGTTAAATGTTGTTTTCATTTCTTGTTTGAAATATATGATATGTTTGGATTGAAGTGGAGAGGAGATAAGTGATAGCATAGTGTTAGATGACTTGATTAATGTCATTGTTGGGTCATTTTCTAAACAACTTTAAAGCTTTTGGGGCTATTGGTGATTATACGAGATATCAAGCTTCGGTTTATGGGAGGTCTTAGGTTTCGTAGTCTCTTTCTTTCCGTTGGTCTCATTTTCTAACATTGTAAACTTTTAGGGGAATGGGTGTTCTTATACCTGTAGGGTAAGTTACAATTATTTATCTTGTAAGTTGTTGTGTTAATCTGTTTGCACAGCTTTTGCTTTTCATTCGTGGGAGAAATAAAAAGTTTGATTTTTAAGAATCTCCTTACGGGATCTAGAATGAGAACTTATGAGTGCCTAAACTACATGTAAGTACATCAACTTATTGCTAATGGACCTTTCGATAGGATTAATAGGAGAGAAGTATCTGAGATTATGAACTAATTCGAAAGTGATTAGAGGGGTTTCAGGTAATGGTCATCTGTTATTATGGACAGATTAGCCCAGAACTGAGTTGTACTAATTTCCTTCTTGTATATTCTGGTCATTGTGCAGCCATATTACTCATACTATCCATCCCTATCTGGGATGAGCTCACACTTGTAGTTGTTGAAGCAAATAGAAATCAAGGGTAGATTTTGAGGTACTGAGTGATGGTCACGTAGCTGACCTTGTTGAACACAGAAAGGGCCTCCGTTGAGGCAATATTTTTAAGAACAAGTCGCGATTTGGTAGCTAGTATTAGGTGTCCTCGCTTCACTTTCTTGCATGAATATATAGGTCGTAGGAAGAGGAACAGGCCATAAATAAAGTGGTTGCTTCCATACAAACACTGGACGAATTAGAAAAGATTAAAGATATAGAGGCTGAGTTAGTAGATTGTTTAAGAAGCTCTTGTAGAAATTTGTCCTACTTTTCGAGTGATGGTGGCCTGTCGTGATGGTAACCAACTTGGCGCAACATCTCTAGACACCAATAAGATACGTCTATGCACCTCCTACCTTTGGGGTTTTTTTTTTTACCTCTAGCATGCTTAGACCCTTTTCCATCTCTTAGACTCGTATTTTTTCAAGTTTACATGGAATTGGATGAAAAAAAGTACAACTTATTGTACATTCCGTCCTTTAGACTTGGAAAATTAGTGTCACATTCCATACTGTTGGGATGAATAATGTAAATATTTGTGTATGCGGCGTTATCCTATGTTTGGCATATAATAGATGGACAAAACTATATGTTTTTACCCTTCCTCCACGTGTCACGTCCTAACTTTTTTGAAAATTCTCATCAGTGATTTTGTGCTTCTCAGGTGTTAAGGATAACTTACTGTAATCTGTGTTTTTGTCCATATTGTGTAAAGTTATTCAATACTCTTTTTAGTGTAATCCGTGTTAAGTACTAAAGTTATTGAGTCAGACACACCGTGGCTTTGTCTCTGAGTCAAGACACGAATTACAGTTCATTCTTTAAATTGTAAGTTCAAATCGTAACAGTTCATTATGTATTTTTCATTTTGCATAACATTTCTTAGCAAGTTCTCGCATCTATCTATATCCGCTCATACTAATATTTTTGAAAATCTACATTTCTTTAAGTGTTCTACGAAGTGAAGGGTTCATATCATATTTTTGGACTCAATATGTGGACGAAAATTTAGATGTGGAGAGGACTTGATCCCAATTGGAAATGGGATGGGACGCTAGCAGTTGCGTACTTTTTGCTATTATTAACCAACATAACAGTAAGCGCCGATTTACACTGTTTTACAACTTTAGGAAAGTGAGAGAAATAAAAAAAAAAAAAATTTCTATCTGCGACTTGAATTCATTATTTTATTTCCTTTTTCTCTTCAAATCAAACAATAGAAAAGATTTATTTTTTAATTTTTCTTTCATTTTTGTTTCTCCATTTATCCGCAAGTTCCAAACCGAACCTTTTCAAAACCGAATGAACAAAGCTACTATTATTGTTTTAAAATTTGACTTATTCTCAAATTAAGTTAAAATTTGATTTATTACATTTTACGAGATATATCATTCTCTCACAATATAGCAACCTCTTGAGCTCTCCATCGGTTTATAAGTTTCATTTGCATAACAAAAATGTCCATCCCTTTTTAAAATGTGTTACTTCGTAAATTCAACTAATTAAAAAAATAACATCATTACACCTTTTACATCAACTTTTTTTCCTACTTTACACTTTTCACATCAACTTTTACCTCTACTTTCCAAAATTATCCTCCACTTTTCCTCATTAACTCTTTACCCACTAACTTTTCAAACGGGCAAAATGATAATTGTACAAATTTTTATCCATTAATTTTTCAAACCACACACTTATTTAGGGACAGCCCAAAATGAAAAGTTAAACACTTAAAAAGAGACAGAGGAAGTAGGATTCTAGATGAACTTCCCCAAAATATCCAAAAAAAGACAAACAATGGTCTGGAATTCCTAGGAAAAAATTTGGGGTACGAATGGGTACCACGTGTCCTTGCCTCAGCCGTCCAAAAATATTTTGAACGGCCCAGATTGATTCCCTCTCTCTCCTCTCACCCAACCACTCTCTCTCCTCTTTTTCTCCCTCCTCTTCTGGACCGTCAATCGCACTTTGAACGGCTAAGATTGCCGAACGGATACCATGTAGGGCACTGAAAAATTTCTCAATTCCTAGATACTACTATTTTCGAAAAAAAACTTTTCATATACCCTGACCCTCTTTGCATGCCAATAGGGATGGCAATGGGTCGGTTTGGTTCGGATATTGCTATATCTGAACCCATTATCCAAAACTAGATGGGTACCCAGAACCGAACCAAAACCCAAATGGGTAGGGAATATTGAAACAATAACTGAACCAATCGGGGATCGGTTCGGTTCGGGTACCCCCGAATTAGGAAACAAAATAAAAACGAAATAATTATGAATGAAATTCAAATATGAAAATCAGTTAAATTAGAAATGTCATAGATCCGTCGATTAAAAGGGTATGCATCTAGATATTTTAAATACAAAACTAATATACATCTAAGTAAAAATCCAATGTATTGAAGCTACTCCCTCCGTCCCTTTTTAAATGTGTTATTTCGTAAATCTAACTTATTAAAAAAACATCATCATTACACCTTTCACATCAACTTTTTCCTCCACTTTACACTTTTCACATCAACTTTTACATCTACTTTCCAAAATTATCCTTCACTTTTACCCATTAACTCTTTACCCACTTACTTTTCAAAAGGGCAAAATGATAATTGTACAAACTTTTACCCATTAACTTTTCAAACCACACACTTATTTAGGGACAGCCCAAAATGGAAAGTTAAACACTTAAAAAGGGACGGAGGGAGTAATAAACAAGCTACACTCTACATATGAAGGGGAATTTTGTAACTACACATATCCGGTTCGGTTCGATTCGGGGAACAGTTCGGTTATCAACTCAAACCAAAATCGAACCGAACTCATTCGGTTATCTCACATCCCATACCATATCCGCACCAACGGTGAATATTTTGGTTATGATTCGGAAAAAAAAAATCGATTATGATTCAGGTACTCATCGGTTCGGTCGAGATTGTCATCCGTACATGCCAAAACCAATTCCATTTCCTCTTTTTGTCTCTTGCGGTTCGCCGACTTGTTTGTCTTTTCTGGATATTTTGGGGAATGGAAGAAATGTCTCCGAAGAAGAAGAGATGGAGGATTGAAGAAGAAGAAGAAGAAGAAGATGAAAAGCAAGACTACTACTATTCAGGTTCCCTCAACTCTCTACCAGATGAACTCCTCCTTCTGCTCTTTTCCAAAATTACCGACCCAAAAACCCTCTTCGTATCCTTTCTCGTTTCCAAGCGAATCGCATCCATTCTCTCCCATTCCCAATCCCTTTCCCTCCAAATCCAAACCCGACTAATTCCATTCTCGGATTACATTCCAACGCTGAAATACCTCCGCGATCTCTGCCTTCCGTTGACGAATCTGCTCCGCCGATTCAATGGAGTCCGGTCTCTCCGCATCGAGCTCCCTTGCTCCTGCCGCTGTCCCGATGACGTTGTTTTTAAGTGGAAGGCAAAAACTGGCGTCCGATGTGGTATATTGAGCTTCCTCTCCACAAAATTCGTGAGCAAAATCAACCATGAGAAAATAAAAGCGGAAAAGGAGGAGGAGGAGGAAGAAGAAGAAGAAGAAAATTTGGTTCGTCCTTTCGTGGTATTTGGGCCATTTGTTTATGCAAGTAAAATGTTTCTGATGATGATGCTGCTTATTTCGCAGCATCCAAACCTTGACAGTATTGAGTTGGTGGATTCTAAGAAACATGGGAAGCTAAGTCTCCGAGGGGAAGAGCTTATTAAGTTGAGAACGGCAGAGAATTGGAACTTCATTGGGTCTCCTGCGCATCAAAAGATATGGTACATACCGAAGCTGCGACTCCCTTTGTCTGGATTTGAGATGAAAGAGGTGGCGTCAGTGGTAATTAGAGGTGATAAAGTAGCCAACGGAAAAATGAGTGGCGGCGGCGGTGTGGAGGATGAGGTGGAGGGCAATGTTGAGGATGTCTTAGATGGTGGTTTTGAAGATGATGAACATGGCATTTTTCATGAAGCTATGACCCAGTTGTTGACTAGACATCCTTCCAAGACGTTTTCATTTTAGAGCTTCATCAGGAAAATACTTGGTAATTTGGGGCTAACTGAATCTCCTTGTTAAATGTTGTTGCCCTTTCGTGTTTGAAATATATGATATGTTTGGATTGAAGTGGAGAGGAGATGAGTGGTAACATGCTTGATTAATTTCATTGTTGGGGTCATTTTGTAAAATATTTAAAGCTTTTGGGACTATTGGTGATCTAACGAGATATCAAGCTTCGGTTTATAGGAGGTCTCAGGTTTTGTATTCTCTCTCTCCATTGGTCTCATTTTCTCACATTGTAAACTTTTAGGGGAATTGGTGTTCTTATACCTGTAGGGTAAGTTGTGATTATTCATCTCAAAGTTGGTGTGTTGATCTGTTTGCACAGCTTTTGCTTTTCATTTGTCGGGGGTTAAAAAGTTTGATTTTTAAGAACTTACCTTACTAGGTCTAGAATGAGAACTTAAAAAGAGTGCCTAAGCTACATGCAAGTACATCAACTTATTGTTAATGGAGCTTTTGATAGGATTAATAGGAGAGAAGTATCTGAAGTTATGAACTAATTCAAAGTTGATTGGGAAGGGTTTCAGCTAATGGTCATCTTCTTGTATATTCTGGTCATTGTGCAGCCATTTTACTCATACTACCCATCCCTATCTGGGGTAACCTCACACTTGTAGTTGTTGAAGCAAACAGAAATCTAGAGTGGATTTGTAGCTGACCTTGTTGGACACAGAAGGGGCCTCCGTTGAGGCAATATTTTTTTAAGAACAAGTCACGATTCGGTAGCTAGTATTAGGTGTCCTCGCTTCACTTTCTTGCATAAATATATAGGCCGTAGGATGTAGGAACAGGCCATAAATAAAGTGATTGCTTCTATACAAACGCTGGACGAATTAGAAAAATTAAAGATATAGGGGCTGAGTTAGTAGATTGTTTAAGAAGCTCTTGTAGAAAGTTGTCCTACTTTTCAAGTGCTAAGCTAAGAAGCATAGAGACCTTTAAAAAGCTGGCCTGCCGTGATGGTCACCAATTTGGTGCAACATCTCTAGACACCAATAAGATACGTCCACGCACCTACTTTTTGGTGTTTTTTTTTTTTTTACCTCTGGCTTGCTCTAGACACTTGTTCATCTCTTAGACTCACATTAACCAAGTTTAGATTGAATTCAATGATAAAAAGTACTACAACTTACTGTATATTCTCGTCCTTTAGACTTGGGAAATTAGTGTCACGTTCCATACTGTTGGGATGTATACAATTTTTGTGTAGGCGGCATTAGCCTATGTTTGGCACGTATAGATGGACAAAACTATATTTTTTCAGGTGCTAAGGATAACTTACTGTACTTTTTATCAAGATTAGAGGATCATAGGAAGACCATCTACTTTCAACTGAATTAGGGATCCAATGATCTCATCAGAGAGGTTGTGGGTCTTCAGTTCGAGGATTTCAAGAAGACATAGTGGATACCCGCCGAAGCACTCTCTTCTGTAATAAAATACAAACTTCTGTTGGCTACTTTGATAACCATCACTTTGGCCGCCCAGCTTAGTACTCTTTAACAGTACCAGGTGATTTCAGGCCAATTTCCTGCTATATTTCTGTGGTTTGGAGCTCATATTAAGTCTCTAAAGTACAATGAGGTTGTTGATGGATCTTTAACTGCGCATTCGATAGGCTGTGTATCCATTGCTCCACTTGAGGGAATATGTCCAAAGTGTCTTCAGGATCAATTCATTTCTTTCATGAATATGTTTAAGTAGCAGCACACCTGAGAAACACCGTCAAAGAAAAAATTGTGAACTGTTTTCTCAAGTCATGTGCACAGGCTCTTTTTCCTTCAAAAACATCCAAAGCGAAATGATGGTATCCTGCCTAGTTAATTCACAAAGATTAAGTTGGGACAGGGGCCGTCACTTGTTTCAAAATAGCAAAATCTATTGCTACAGATCGACTTGGCATGGTTATAAGCAGTGTGTTTGAATGAAGGAACTTCTTTGATAAATGATCCCATCAGTATTCTTTGGTGTCATCTATTCGCCTCTTACAATGAATGTATTCTAAAGGAACTCTTAAGTAATTTCCATTTTTTTTTGTGCTTTCCCGACATTACTCAAACCTCACGAGGTTAATGGTCATGTAGCTGACCTTGTTGGACACTGAAAGGGCCTTTGTTGAGGCAATACTTTTAAGAACAAGTCATGATTCGGTGGCTAGTATTAGGTGTCCTCACTTTGCTTTCTTGCATAAATATATAGGTCGTAGGAACAGGCTGTGAATCAAGTGATTGCTTCCATACAAACAATGGATGAATTAGAAAAGATTAAAGATATAGAGGCTGAGTTAGTAGATTGTTTAAGAAGCTCTTGTAGAAAGCTGTCCTACTTTTCAAGTGCTAAGCTAAGAAGCATAGACACCTTTAAAAAGGTGGCTGTGATGGTGACCAATTTAGCGCAACATCTCTAGACACCAATAAGATACGTCCACTCACCTCCTACTTTTCAGATTTTTTTTATACCTCTGGCATGCTTTAGGCACTTGTTCATCTCTTAGACTCACATTAACCAAGTTTACATGGAATTTGATGATAAAAAGTACAACTTATTGTATATTCTCGTCCTTTAGACTTGGAAAATTAGTGTCACGTTCCATACTGTTGGGATGTATGACGAATTTTTATGTGTAGGTGGCATTTGCCTATGTTTGGCATGTAATAGATGGACAAAACTATATGTTTTCTGCCCGTCCTCCATGTGTCATTTCCTACCTTTTTGAAAATTTCCTCGTCAGTGTCTCCATTTTTGTGCTTCTTTTAGGTGTTAAGGATAACTCACTGTACTTTGATTGAGGCTGGAGGATCAAAGGAAGAATCTACTTTCAACTGAAATTAGGGATCCAATGATCTCATCAAAGAGGTTTTGGGTCTTCAGTTTGAGGATTTCAAGAAGACATAGGGATATCGCCGAAGCACTGTCTTCTCTAAAATACAAACTTCTGTCGGCTAATTTGATAACCATCACTTTGGCCGCTCAGCTTAGTAATCTTTAACAGTACCAGTTGATTTTAGACCAAATTCCTGCTATATTTCTGTGGTTTGGAGCTCATATTAAGTCTCTAAACTACAATGTGGTTCTTGATGGATCTTTAACTGGGCATTCAATAGGCTAATGTATCCATTGCCTCCACTTGCAGGAGTACAAGCTCATTCTATGAAGGAACTATCTTTTGCGTCGATTGCATGTTAATTTCGTGTCTTGCATAGTTTTGATTCTCTTGGTGCCATTTGAGCATAGTAAGTTTGAGATAACTATTAAAAGCTCATACATTCCCTTCTTGTTTAGCTTAAAAGAGATATATGCTTCAGACCAACTGTCCAAAGTGCTTCCAAGGTGTCTTCAGGATCAATTCATTTCCTTCATAGATGTGTTTCAGTAGCAGCACACCTGAGAAACACCCGTCAAAGAAAACCACCAATAAACATAGACTATAAGAAAAAAATTGTGAATTGTGTCCTCAATCGTCATGTGCACAAGCTCTTTTTCCTTCACTATAAAACATCCAAAGCATTGTGAATGCACGGAACAGCATGAAAAAAAATTTCACATTAATGTACTTTTCGTTCTCCGTTCATTGAACGGGCAGAACTCTAGTGTATTCTAATGGAACTGTTAAAAAAATTCTTTTTTTTTTTTTTTTTTGTGGTTTCCCGACATTACTCAAACCTCACCTGGTTAATGCCTGTGTTCGAGTCTTACTGTTGGAAGCTCCAACATCTTCCCCCAATTCTTTTCTAACTGATGGTTAAAACTTGAAAGGGCCTTGAAAAATAACTTCATCATTGAAAGGTTCAATACAAAGGGTTGCTTGCCCCTAATCACTGGGGAAAAAAACTTGGAACGTCAACACAAATTGGACACGTGAAAATAAGTGTCTGAATATTTACTTATTTTTATAGTCGGACACGTTTCCAACACGCTCGGTTATGTGAAGGACAAGCAATGGACACATTTCGGGACACGCTAATGTGTCAAAATCCAATTTGACGGAAAATATTGGTAGGGGCAAATTATTGTGTTTTAACGGTGCTTTTTCGGAATCACAAACCAATGGGAAAAGCAATAATAATTGTCATAACATGGCATGAGAAATACTGTTGAATGCAACTACCCTCGAAAAATATTCCATTGCACCCTTCGTCCACTTTAGTTGCACCCTACATGGAAAACGCTTGCACTCCTCAACAAATTCATTGCACCCATACTCCTCAACAAATGTGGTTGCAGTATGGTCAAGTCACACTTTCTTGATAGATTTTCTGACTATTGCACCTTTCGTTCACTTTTGTTGCACTCTACATGGGAAACGGTTACACTTCTCAACAAATTCATTGCACCCATATTGGTCCAAATGTGATTGCAGTGTGTGGTCAAGTCACGCTTTTCTAAAAAGATTTTCTAACCATTAGTCCAAATGTGATTGCAGCGTGTGGTCAAGTCACACTTTTCTAAAAAGATTTTCTGGCCATCACACGCTTCTTCCACTTTTGTTGCACTCTACATGGACAACGGTTACACTCCTCAATAAATTCATTCCAACCACGTTGGTCTAATTCAAGAAGTGGGTATTTCGGTCAACATTATTATGGGTACCATGTATGTGCAATTAAAATTGTGTGTGTCCTGTTGAGATCAATTCCTAAAATGTGGTCCATTGAACAGCAAATATTTGGCCGTACCGCCATTTTACGGCAATTCTCCCATTTTTAAAGCTTAAAACGGGTAAAAACTGTTATTTGTAAACCTATATAGCATAATAAACAAATACTTAATAAACAGGGGATAAAAAGTGTAAAAATGGATATAGTGCGTTCTTTCTCTTTCAGCGTTAAACCCAAACCAAACCCTATATATATCTCATCGATGGAGGGAGGGGAGAAGAGAGAGAAAGAGAGAGGGAAAGAGAGAGAGAGAGAGAGAGCACCATGGCAGAGAGACTGAGATCAAGGATTTCAGAAGAACCCTACTATTCAGATCCACTCCTCACCGATCTACCAGATGAACTCCTCGGTCTAATCCTCTCCAAAATTACCGACCCTAAAACCCTCCTCAGATCCTTTCTCGTTTCCAAGCGAATCGCATCCATTCTCTCCCATTCCCAATCCCTTTCCCTCCAATTCCTAAACCCACTAATTTCATTGTCGGGTGACACCCCATCGACAGAATCCTTCCGCGATCTCTGCCTTCTGTTGATGAATCTGCTCCGACGATTCAATGGAGTCCGATCTCTCCACATCGAACTCCCTTGCTCCTGCCGCTGTCCCGACGACAATTTTTTTAAGTGGAAGGCCAAAGCAGGTGTCCGATGTGGTATATTGAGCTTCCTCTCCACAAAATTCGTGAGCAAAATCAACAATGAAAATGTAAAAGTCGAAAAGCAGGAGGAAGAAGGAGGAGAAGAACATTGGGTAAATCCTTTCATGGCATTTTGGCCATTTTATTATGCAAGTGCAATGTATATCATGATGTTGTTTCTTATTTTCCGGCATCCAAACCTTGACAGTGTCGAGTTGGTGGATTCTAAGAAACACGGGAAGCTAAGTCTCCGAGGAGAAGAGCTTATTAAGTTGAGAACGGCGAAGAATTTTGAATTCCTTGGGCCTCCTGCGCATCAAAAGACATGGTATGCGCCAAAACTGCGACTGCCTTTGTCGGGGTTTGAGATGAAGGAGGTGGCATTGGTGGTGATCAGAGGTGACAGAGTAGCCAACGGAAAGGGGAGCGGCAGTGGTGGTGGTGTGGGGGAGGTGGTGGAGGGCAATGTTGAGGATGCCTTAGATGGTGGTTTTGAAGATGATGAACATGGCATTTTTGGTGAAGCTATGACCCAGATGTTGACTAGACAGCTTCATCGGGAAAATGCTTGGTAATTTGGGGCTATTGTTTAATGTTGTTGTCTTTTTGTGTTTGAAATATATGGTATGTTTGGATTGAAGTTGAGAGAAGATGAGTGGTAGCATAGTGTTAGATGGCTTGATTAATTTCATTGTTGGGGTCATCTTCCAAAAAAAAAAAATTAAGCTCTTGGGACTATTGGTGTTCTAACGAGATATCAAGCTTCAGTTTATTATTTATGGGAGGTCTTAGGTTTTGTATTCTCTTTCTCTCCATTGGTCTCATTTTCTAACTTTGTCAACTTTTAGGGAATTGGTGTTCTTATACTTGTAAGGTAAGTCCCGATTATTTTTCTCGAAGTTGTTGTGTTAATCCGTTCGCACAGCTTTTGGTTTTCATTTGTGGGGGAATAGAAAGTTTGATTTTTAAGAATCTCCCTCACTAGATCTAGAATGAGAACTTAATGAGTGCCTAAACTACATGCAAGTACATCAACTTAAAATGGACCTTTTGGTAGGTTTAATAGGATTGAAGTATCTGAAGTCATGAACTAATTCAAAGTTGATTAGGAGGGGTTTCAGGAAACGGTCATCTGTTGTACTATTGACAGATTAGCCCGGAACTGAGTTGAACTTATTTCTTCTTGTATATTCTGGTCATTGTGTAGCCATATTTCTCATACTATCCATCCCTATCTGGGATGACCTCACACTTTGTAGTTGTTGAAGCAAACAGAAATCTAGGTTAGATTTTGAGTACTGAGTGACGGTCACGTAGCTGACCTTGTTGAACATAGAAATGGCCTCCATTTGAGGCAATATTTTTAAGAACAAGTCACGATTCGATAGCTAATATTAGGTGTCCTCGCTTCTCTTTCTTGCATATATGTATGGGTCGTAGGAAGTAGGAACAGGCGATAAATAAAGTGATTGCTTCCATTCATTCATTACAAAAGATTAAAGATATAGAGGCTAAGTTAGTAGATTGTTTAAGAAGCTCTTGTAGAAAGATGTCCTACTTTTCGAGTGCTAAGCTAAGAAGCATAGAGACCTTTAAAGAGGTGGCGTGACGTAATGGTCACCAATTTAGCGCAACATCTACAGAGACACCAATAAGATACGTCTGTTCACCTCCTACTTTTCAGACACCAATTTAATTTCTGATGAGAATTCCCCCTATCTTTCTGAGGAGTCTAGCTCTCGTGGCGAATCCCGGCTGGTCCATTTGGAAAATCCCGGAACGATGCTACTTTCAATGACCGAGAGTCGTGTTGGAAGCTTGGAAGCTATTATTTGTTAGGCCAAGACAGTTTGTGATGATTTTCTGGCAGCGGTTTACAAGCAAGGTCGTCCCCCGAGTTCACTTTGCAAAGAAGGTTGTAATGTCCAGCAATGGCAACACCCTCCGAGGGGCTCGTGAAAATTTAACTGCGATGGTGCTTCCTCACAAGAAGGGAAGGCGGCATTTGGAATAGTGATGCGAGATGTGGATGGCGCGGTGCCTCTTGAATTGTCCAGTCTGGGCAATTCGAGTGGCTTGCACGGTGACCTCCTACTTTTTAGTTTTTTTTTTTTTTTTTTTTTTTTTTACGTCTATAGGCATGTTTTAGAAACTTGTCCATCTCTTAGACTCACATTAACCAAGTTTACATGGAATTCGATGATAGAAAATACAACTTATTGTATATTCTCGTCCTTTAGACTTGGAGAATTATTGTCACGTTCCAACTGTTGGGAGGTATAACGTAATTTTTTGTGTAGGCGGCATTAGCCTATGTTTTGCATGTAATCGATGGACAAAGCTATATGTTTTCTGCCCGTCTTATCTTTTTGTAAAATTCCTCGTCAGTGTCTCTGTTTTTGTGCTTCTCAGGTGTCAAGGGTAACTTTGATACAAACCAAAGGGGAGAGAAACAAACCAAGGCATTGCATATATCAGATGTGTTAATTACAAAGACAGAGCAAAGCTTAAATAGACAAAACCTAAGAAACCCAAATAATACAAAAAGACTAAACTACCCTAAACATAAAAGATAAATAACGATAACCTTAGCGAAACCCTAATAACACAAAAAGACTAAACTAACTAAACATAAACATAAATAACAATAAACTGAAAACCCTACAATTACTGAAAACCCTAAAATTATACTTCAGAAAGTTACTGTACTTTTTATCGAGACTAGATGATGAAAGGAAGACCATCTACTTTTAACTGAAATTAGGGATCCAATGATCTCATCAAAGAGGTTTTCGGTCTTCAGTTCGAAGATTTCAAGAAGACATAGTGGATTTGGCCAAAGCACTGTCTTCTCTAAAATACAAACTTCTGTTGGCTAATTCGATAACCATCACTTTGGCCGCTCAGCTTAGTAATCTTTAACAGTACCAGTTGATTTCAGACCAGTTTCCTACTATATTTCTGTGGTTTGGAGCTCATGTTAAGTCTCTAAAATATAATGTGGTTCTTGATGGATCTTTAACTGGGCATTCGATAGGCTATGTATCCATTGCTCCACTTGCGGGAGTAGAAGCTCATTTTATCGACAGACTATCTTTTTGTGTCGATTGCATGTTAATTTCGTGTCTTGGTTATGTGATTTTGATGGCAGGTGTCAGAGTGGGAGTACTGTATTTTGGATTCTCTTGGTGCCATTCGAGCATAGTAAGTTTGAGATAACTCTTACAAGCTCATACATTCACTTCTTCTTTTGGGGTAAGTTTATATACATACCTTCCCTTCAAAATAGCAAAATGTACTACTACAGATCGAGTTGACATCGTTATAAGAAACATCAAGCACTTCTTATGGAGATTTCTAAGAAACAGGCAGTCTAGCTTCTAAAGAAAACCTATTCAAGAGGAAATGTGCAAGGGATCCATGGTACAGAATTTGTGGATTGGAAGTGGAATCCATAGAGCACATTGTTTTCAGATGTGCATGCAGCATGGCCATCCAAGGTGTGGGCAGAGAGTGCCATAAGCTTTAAATCCCTTGTTCAGCTAACGTCTTCAGCAATTGCTTGGTTCGACGATTTAATTTCTGATGAGAACTCCCCCTATCTTTCTGAGGAATCTCTTGCTCTTGTGGCGAATCCCGGCTGGTCCATTTGGAAAATCCTGGAACGATGCTACTTTCAATTGTTGGAATATTGTGAATGAGACCGGAGAATACGGAGGGGTCTTTCGAGGTAACCGAATGGACTCTCGTGCATTCATCAATTCTGACATGGATGTATTTACTACACGCGGCTACTGAAGACCCATTTTCACCCCACATAATGTGAGTTGAAGGCAGAATTCATTTCATTGGTTTCGATATTAATTGGACCTTGGCTGCTCAAGGGTCATCCTCTTTACCTATATATGTGCAATCCCAGATTGGGAAAACTACCAGAAATTCGTGTTCCACATAGACACTTTCTGATATTTGGTTCGAGAGAGAGCGAGCGAGCAAGCTTCACGTTCAGTTCACCAAGGCTATCTTCGAAAGTGTTCCGTAGATAGTGGTTTTAGCCATTTTATCCTGAGAAATAGATACCGATGAATCTACAATTAGGGGTGCACACTGGCCCAGTAGCCCTTCCAACCTACCCATCCCAGCCCGATTTTTTTAGGGTTTGGGATATAAATTTAGGCTCATTGGGTTGGGCCGGGATGATATTTTAAGCCTGATTAGTTAATGGGTTGGGTAATCCTCAAAGCCCATCCCAGCCCGACCTGCCCCGAATATAATATTATTATTTTTAATGTGTGTGTGTGTGCGCTCGCGCGTGCGTGTACTATATATGATTATGTTTGGTCCTGTAGGAAACTAGAAGTCTCTACTTGGGGTTTTCTCTTTTAGGATTTTTTTTCTCGAAGAAAGGCACATCTCTTCTTATTGAAAAGTAAGTTTCATGTTTGTTTTATTCTCTTTAATTTCTTTAGTCTTCTCCTTCTATCTTTTAGAAGATATTTAATTAATAGAACTATGTAGTTTTACGGGTTTGTTTTTATAGTATTGCGAGCACATAAAACTTTAAGTGATACCGGTTGTGATTAATTTGTGATCGTTGTGGTTGTTTTTTTATATTTGTGTACTACATTTTAGAAAAATAAATGGGCTTGTTGGCTTGGCTTGGCTTGGGAAATAAAACTTAATAGGACTGAGTTTGGGAAATATAAAATGAATCCCGATTATTATTGGGTCAGGCTTGGGAAAACACAAGTGTCGTTAGTATATAGTATAAGCCCGACTCGAACCCGAGGTATGTGCACCCTTACTTGCAACACCCACAGTAGGAAGTGAATCTGTCTTAAGGAGACTGTGTGTAGCACAGAACTAGATTCGATGTTTCTACAATGTTGTTCGTATTTCGATTATGTTATTGACGTTTCAATTCAGTTCTTGCATTTGTAATATTGTTCGTGTTATAAAGGAAATTGTTCTTTGGAATTCTGTTATTGCCGCGTATTTTTCCCAACATTAATGACCGAGAGTTGTGTGTTGGAAGCTTGGAGCTGCTAGTATTTGTTAGGACAAGACAGTTTGTGGTGATTTTCTGGCAGCGGTTTACAAGCAAGCCCGTCCCCTGAGTTCACTTTGCAAGGAAGGTTGTAATGTCCAGCAATGGCAACACCCTCCTAGTGGCACTTGGAAATCTAACCGCGACGGTGCTGCCTCACAAGCAGCATGGAAGGCGGCATTGGGAATAGTGGTGCGAGATGTGGATGGAACGGTGATCTCTCGAATTGCCCAGACCAGTCTAGGCAATTCGAGTGGCTTGCGATATGGTCAGAAACCGGAAGCTCCTCAGACCCGGAGAAGATTATTGGCATTCGTAACTCGGGAGGAAATCTGAGAAGTTGGGAAATCCAAGCTTTAAATTGATGATTTTACTCATGGTTCACTCCCCGGAGATTCACTGTTTTTTTCTCATGGTGTAATAGGAATGGTAATTTTTGTCGGTAAATCCAGGGGTACCGTCACCTTTGTACCGACCACACACAAACGGTGTCGGAGACCCCTTTGTGGGTCCCAAATAGTCAATCCGAACGGTTGAATGTTATTCAATGAAATAGGGTGATTTTGGATCGAGCACATAGGGCCGTCTGATGGCAGTGATTCTCGCGTAGGCCCACTCGGAATTCGATTTTGAGATGAATCAACGGTTCAGATTGACCGTTTGGGACCCACAAAGGAATCCTCGACGCTGTCTCTGCGGTTGTGTTTGGTTTAGGTTTTGAGTTTTGGTTTTTGTAATGATTGGAGGGAGAAATAGGGATAATAATTTAAAAATAGATATTAATGATTGGAGAGAGATAGAGAAAAAAAATAAAAATAAAATTTAAAAATAGGAGTAATAATTGAATAATAATTGAGAAAACCAGTTCTTAAAAACCAAAACAAACAAGGCCTGCGTGATCGATACCCTCCGGTCTGTACATATAGAACGGTTAGACTTTTTGTTACCTGGTCCATTTGGACAAATTAAATGCATGATGTGACCCAAATGATCGAGCTATTTTTTGGCTAATGAAATGGCTTCCGATGCTGATAATGAAAGAGTCCACGGCTTCCTATTGGAGTTGTGAAAATTAACAATTCAAGTAAAAAAAAATGGCTTCGCTATGAGAATAGCCTATTGTTGGAGATGCTCTAACTAATAGTCTAATAAAAGCGACTTCTATGCATACGTTTTCAAAAGTACTTAAATATCCCCTCGACGATTTGAATTGTTCATATGATAGCACTCATCAAATAGAATGTCCACCCAATAATCGATGTTGCTTGGACAATCTCAATCACTTCATAATACTTTATTCCGAAAATTAGATTGTCAAAGCTTCTTTGCAAAAATAAATCGTTATCAAGTTGTTACGGATGTTCGATCAATTTAAATTTTTGTGGTCAAAGTACTTAGTGACCTTGACCTCTACAATATAAATGGCTCAGATCATAAAAAAGACATCCAAATGTGTGCGAACTATATACTGCAATCTTAAATCAAATCAAAGAGAAACTGAATGAAAAAATACATAGAATCGAGCAAGGGCAGGAGGCCACGTGCCCCATGGCATCAAGCCTGCCCCTGGTTGGACTGGAATTAATGTTTTGGCCGGCCTATAAATTTTTTGAACAGACTTAGGCCCTGTTTGATAAGAGAGATGGAGCATGGGATTGGATTACCAATCCTGTGTGCCCATTAATTTTCATGTTTGGTGTGCAATTTGAGAGCTGGACTAGCAGTCCCATGGGACTACGAAACCCCCATTTTCATGGGATTGGCCAACCCAAGGGGCGTTGGGTATTATGAAACCTATCCCATGGGATTGAGTCTATAAAGACAACATTGTCCTCTTCCTTTTCGTTTATTTCCCCAATACGCACCTCTGGTGCTGCTCTTGCTTTTTGTTCATTTGTTTTCACTTTTTTTTTTAATTATGCTGTTGCTTTTCGGTCATTTGTTTTCATTTTTTTTTTTTTTTTGCTTGTGATTCTAAAATTGTTTCTACATCAAGTATCTGGGTAAGAATTAAGGACTAAGCTGTTCCCGGCTTTCGTTTTTTTTTCCCTTGGATGATATGAAGTTCACATAAATCACAACTCATTACTATCATCGTTCAATCTGTTGTATTCAAGTTACTCATTGATTCATTTTATCCATTGGAAATCTGGACCAAAAAAATATTATTCTTCATTTGAAATCTGAAAAAAAAAAAGGAGGAAAATTTGCCATTGAAATCTGGAAAAAAAAAACTTCCAAATAAATATGTTATGTGGTCAAATGGTTATTGAATTTGGTCAAAGGAAAATTCATGGTTTGCCTCCCTATAACCTGGTGATGAAAAATAGTGTTTCCATGTAAGGGTAGAAGTGGAACAAATTATTTTAACTCAATCCTATTCTATGCAAAACAAACATGTTACTAGTAATCCCATGATCTAATCCCGTGCAAAACAAACATGAGGGAAGGATTCATTTCCTCATTAATAATCCCACCTCATTACCAATCCCAATCTCAATCTCACCTCATTCCCAATCCCACCTCATTCCCAATCTCTTTGAAACGAAACCTCGTATCAAACGGGGCCTAAGTCTTTATGGTTTTGCAATGTAGTAGTACAAGAAATTGATAGAGCCCGACTGAAATTAATTTTTTGGCCGGCCTTTAAATTTGACCAAACTTGGAGTAAGGCAAGATTATTCAGTGCTCTTGGAGCAATGCTCTGAAACCCCACGTTCCCGGGAAATAGGGGTGCTATAGGGTGCTCCTGGTGGGCGCTCTTGTAGTGCGACATGTGGACCATCGGATATGTTTTTAATGGTTCTAATTTCATCTTAGTACTTCACAAATCCTAACCGTCCATTGCCAAGATGAAATCCGAGCCGCTGAAGTCAACGACTCGGATGCAGTACTACAGGGGCGCCCTACAGCACCCGTATCGTCCCCCTTACAAAAACTTCTAGAGCAATGATGTAGGAGTACTGAATAGCTTTTTGCAAGCAAATATTTGTTAAATTGAACTCCATGATAAATCTGAACACTGAAAAGTAGAATTTTACTAAATAAACACAATGGAACAGAACTTCTCAAGAAATAGAAAAAGAAACATGAAATTAAGCTACAAAAAATTGAAACCGTAGAATAATTATCCAGAAAATGTGGAATATGCGGAGGACACTATGTATAGAGGATCCGATTCCATGCAAGCTTTAACAACATAAAGAGATATAGGGAATGGATCCTATCCGGTTCTTGGAAATGGAGTGAATAGTAGTAGTTTTGATATTTGGGGGCCTTTTTCGACTTATTTTGAAGATATCGTTTACATTTTAGAGCTCGTCTGGTATGGATAATAGACCATGCCACAAATAAATTGGATCAGATAATGATTTCAAAATACATTTTTCTTGAATTAAATTGGTTCTGATCTGCAAATCCAGTATTACAATCTCTATTTATTCCAAGATAAATGTGTTGTGAAGCACGAAAAATAAGATTCTCAAATCGCAAAATTCGGGCTACACGAATTCGCTTCAAGGATTTAAAAATCAAAAACTAATAATTCAAGAATTAGTCTTAAAAAAAAATAAAATAAAACCTGGAACAACCTCGCTGAAAACTAAACTAAAATTAAAATAAAACGTCCGCAGATCAATTTTTTTTTTTTTTTATGATCGGAACCATTGATATTTTAGATCTTGTCGGGAACGTTAGGCACATCAATTCATGTTCATTGGGTATCGTTTAATATATTTTTCTGGACCTTCCGAGCGCATTAAGGTTTTTATTTGGAAGTGTCTTAAAGGCATCCTGCCTGTTAAAAGAGACCTTTCTATTCGTCTGATCGGCCTCTCCACTCTTCACTGTTTGCCCTTTATGTGACTATGAGGAAGAAACCATTGCACATTTATTTTGCTGACAGTACGGTCTCGATTTGGAACTCTAGTGATTTTTCATATTCAGCTCTTGGAATTTCTAATGGCATTATTTTCAAGGAATGGCTCTTGGATCGGACGGATACTTCAGCTCCGCATGAACAGACAAAGCCTATTCCTTTTTATTGCTCTGCTTTGGGCAATTTGGAAAAATAGAAACCTTATGGTGTTCTCTAATGTTCCTTTTCGCAAAGAAGTTGTGCTAACAATGGCCAAGGATAATGCTCTCTGGTTTAATAGAGCTTCCCAGTGGCTCACTAAAGACAAGCAATCTCCTGCAACTTCTTGTAATGTTCCCTCCATTGTTCTAAAACCTTATCCAAATTCATGGTTCATGCAAAGAACTTGCTTTCTCCATGTTGATGGTGCTTGGAAGGAAGGAAGTGCATGGAGTGGTCTAGGGTTCACAGCTAGCCTCCCAGACGAAAGGCTCATTGCGCAACGCTCTATTTCTACTTTTACCAATAACCCTCTCCAAACAGGAATTAAAGCAATTCAGCAAGCGGTTAAATGGGTTTTAAATCACAATTATAATTCTGCTCATATTTTTACTGATTGTTCTAATGCCATAATGCAGCTAGGGAGGAAGCTTAAGTGTCATCACCATGACACCTTTTTTATTCACAACCTGCAAGCGGAGATAGAAAAGCTGACTTTTTGTAGAATCTCAAAGGCCAGACGCAAGGATGTACAGAGGGCACATCTCATTGCCAAGCAAGCTCTTGTTGTTTTTGTTCCTCACCCGGACACCGGTGATGGAGGCCTTTTGTTGAGATCATGTCTTAATAATTAATTTGTGCCTTGTGGATGTATCTGTGTAATGTTTGTCTATCTCTTTGACTATTTGTATCAGGTTGTCGGTTGTAATAAAATTTCTATCTCTAGATCAAAAAAAGAAACATCTTTACCTCGAGAAAATGGGGTTTAGGAAATATCGTAACACTAGATTAAAAAAAAAAATCATTTTTCTTGAGATAAATATGTTGTATCCAATAAGCTTAATTTTTGCATGCCTAAATTAGGGGAAATCATACCAAAATGATGGGGGTAAATCTTTCTGGTCCCACCAGTAGATGGGGTGGTTTTTTCGAACATAGCAGATGGGGTCGTTGGAGCTTTGGAATCGACGCCCACCTACACAACCGCTTCACTTATCATATTGTATTGAACCATAATTTCCCAGTGACATCACTCATATATTTAAAAAGTGTAGTTTGACCCCCTTGAACTTCATTATTGAAATATTCACACCTCCAACCAAAGTTAACAGTGTTAACTCCGTTAGTAGATTAGGTAAATGTACTAAAAAAACCATGCTAAAAAGAATGCCTGAACTTGAAAATCAATACTAGTACCTTTCCCTTTTACTATTTCCTACTATTAGTTTCTCTCAATGGCAGGTCATTCTCTCGACTTCAAATAAGTGTTGTGAATCTCGTACCACACTAACTAGTACAAACCGAACTATACTTATTTGTCCTAAAATCATAATATAATTGGTGTATGTCTGATTGATTTCTCGACATCTTCCGTGTATACTAGCATTCTCTTTGTTGCGATTGTACAGTTGCTTTTTCGGGGTTTGTTCAGTATAGTGACCATTAAAGAAGAGTTGTATTTTAAAAAACTTGATCAGTAAGGAAGAGATACATATGTATACTGAAGTTTGGAAATGTGGAAATAGAGAAAAAGGAGAAAAAAAATTAGGGTGATAGTTTTTTGTTTCCCTTTCTTCTTGGCATTTCTTTGAATAATTAAAAGAAATAGTCTAGGAAATTAAAAGTGTGAGTGTGACCCAGATTCTTAATCACCGTTCGCATCAAGAGGGGTGTTCCCTTTTGTAATTGATAATAAGGCGTGTGTGTGTCTTCGTTGTGGTTGCCTTTGCGATCTACTTGAAGACTAGATATATTCGAGTTCAACAAAGAGATTAAGAAGCTCTATTTTGTATGTTTATCAATTTCACGCTAAATATTTCTTTGTTTCTCTTGTAAGAGCGTTTGGTGAAGTTAAGTTGGATAATTAACTTCAATACGTTTGCGTACATTAGTCACCCTTTTGCTTTTAGATCTTCGACAAACCCATGTCAATTAAACTCTATTGGTCATTGAGAATCATACTCTCGAAAATTAACATTATGAGATATCACATTTGGAATATCAATTGGTTTCATTCACGAGTTTTTCAAAATAATGCAGAGTTCGGTGGAAATGAGTAAAAGAACTGTGTCTGCTTGTAATGGTCATTGGAAGGCTTACAAGGTGCTCTAAGTGCAATTTGGTCTTTTTACATTGCTTTTGGATGGAATTCTAACGACTACACTGTTTGGCCCGCTAAAGTGTTAATTACAACGGAAACTTAACGGTTCAACATTGGTCGAAAGTTCAAGGGGTGCAAGTACCAATAATAAAGTTTAAGGGGTGTAAATTGTAAATGATCGGAGTAAGTGGAACTTCCCCCATTTAAAATCTCTCTCTCCTCGTCTATATCTATATCGGTAGTCTGTACCACTCCTGTACGCCTCAAACTAAATCTTAGAGCGAAGCAGATTTGAGATCCAGAGAAACCGAGACATGGGTTTGCAGGTATCTTTGTTCTTCTTCTCCCAAATTGATTCAAACTATTCGCTTTTAGCTTCTGGGTATCTTCATTTTAGCAGTTTTATCCACTCCTTATGATTCGGTTTTGATGTGTTTTTGGTGATTTTTTATTTTTGGATCTTTTGCCTTTGATCGTATGCTTTGGGTGCTTAGAACTGGGATTAGGTTTCGAATTCTTGCTGCTTTGGTTAGATCCTGGTCATTGCAGTGGAAATTAGTTCAGAAAGAAAGCATGATTTGGTTATAACCTTTTGTATATGTATATGGATCCTTTAGGTTTCTTTCTATGTCATAATCTCTATTTGAGAATGATAATTTTATCGTTCTGCCCTTTGTTGGAACGGATCTTCTGTTATTCACAGGTTCATTCCATTCAAATATATGTTCTTTATCATTATATACAAGTTTCTGAATCTTATGTGATCATATATAGTACTTTCTTGGCTAACACATTGATGGGTGAATGGTGATACAGCGATTAAGTTGATTGTTCGTCGTTTTGATTTGTTATCTTTACTGATTGTCTGAGTTTGCTTGAGCTTGATTTGATCTTTGTACTTGATTTCATTTGCTTAGATTGCATATTTGTGTATGGGGAACTATTTAGTTTTTTATATTGCTTTTGATGTTGCACGGTAAGTCAAATAGCTTGTGGAAAATTTGCTTCATAAATTGTGGAGTTAAATCATGTCTGGGTGGGTAGTTCAGTTTTGATTGACCAAACATTGTGGAGCTTTCAACTAGGTCTTGGTTTTAGGAGTATGTGACAAAGAAGCTCAAAGCAGCGGCAGCAGTTCTCCATCATAGATAAAAAGAACTTCGTCCCTCATGCCGAGCAATACTGAAATGCTTAGCGATACTTAAAAAAAAATAGGCATGCAAACACTCAAAACATTTTTAGCGAATTTTATCAGGTTTGAAATTTGTTTGAGCCTGGGTCATCTGAGATATGGTCTAGTCTACCCAGGTTAATATTGTCCACTCACTACATTTATCTGATTTGAATTGCTCCTCTGTGGTTTTTGCTTTTATGTTATTTTTTCTCTTTCTGGGTTCAATTCAAAATGATCACTCAACATTTGAATCTATCGCGATATGCCATGGGAACTTCCTTAGCCACCAAAAGAAAGGAAATAGACGAATATAAACTGGAATAACCTTCTTCTTTTTTAAGTTCTCGGGTATTTTCATCTTTGATGCTTTTATTCCTTTCTGATGGAAGATGCTTTTATTCTTTTCTTGATGGATTTCATTTGCCTCCTGATGCTTATATTCTTGTGTGATGGATTTGTCTCTTGTTATTATTATTCTTGTGGGATTGTCAAAATTAGCAGTGATTGGACGGACATATATCCTCTTCCAATATACGCCGTTTTAAATCATAATTCTTTATTCACTAATTGAATTCCACCTGGTGTGATATGCCTAATGCTTAAACAAAAGATATGGTGTGGTTCTTTCAACTGCATACTCCTCATGGTCCACAAATTCCCTTCTATGCTATTTCTTCCGCATTGTTTTCAAGGCTTCCACTTAAGATTTTTTTCACCAAATCTTGCTCAAAATTCTCTCAATTATGTGTCATTCATGCCCACTTTGAAATCTCCAAACATATCACTGATACCAGGTTTCCTCATCAACCAACGGGCCTTTGAAGACCCCAAGATTTAATTTGATAAAAGACAAAAGGCTGCAGTAATAACTTAACGAGATTGCAAATCTGTTGCGCTGCTAAAAACATACCAGCTTTCCTCAACTGAAAGGCCTTAAAGAACCCCAATGATCTTCTGTGATATTTGACAAAGCTTCATTATTTCATAATGACTGAATGAGTTGTAAACTACAGTGGATGTCTACTTTAGCTTTGAATTTTGGAAGAAAGTAGTCTTTTCATTATCAAGATCGTAGTGCCAGACAAATTTTGAAACTATGTGATGCCACGTCGTACTAAAGTTGTCGACTCTGGTGTGGTTGGCCTTCCCAATTCTTGTCGTATTGTTTCATTGCTAGGGTCTGTTTTGTTAGTAATTTGACGTCCAAAGTTACCTCTTTGGCTGTGAATATGGAAATGTTATGCATTCTAAGTTTCAGTTTATTGCTGTTTCAGAGCGAACTGATTAATCTTTGATATCTGCAGGAGGACTTTGATGAGCATGCCACGAAAGCCAAGACCCTGCCCGAGACTACTACTAATGAAAACAAGCTTATTCTGTATGGATTGTTCAAGCAAGCCACTGTTGGACCAGTGAACACTAGTCAGTAATTAGCTCCTGATAACTTGTTTCCTGCAATGCAATACAGTTTATTATTTCTGTTCAGTCTTTTCTTTTTGTTTTGTAAACCATAAATTAGTCTCATCTTGTTTATTGTCTCTGGTGCACAGGCCGCCCAGGTATGTTCAACATGAAGGACAGGGCTAAGTGGGATGCATGGAAGGCTGTTGAAGGTATTGTATTATAGTACATTACCTTGTCGGTATTGTGTCTCTTTTTCACTTTCGCTTTCGTTTTTCATGCCCTCGGAAATAAAGACAACGGGAAGTTGGAAAACACTCATCGCTTACGTATGATTTTCATTTTTTGTGCAAAAAAAAAAGTACAAAAATTGAAAACATCTTTTTAGACTAACATGAAAAACAAGCTATTTTCACAAGGAAAGGAAATACTCCCAAAACAGTTTGCTAAAGTAGTTCATCAAACAAGTTCTGTGTTTCCAATATATTAACACTATATATACGACAAACAAAAACCATAACCATGTCCAAGAGACCCAGTATAAGCAGTCTGCTCTTTCATATGGTTGGGCTTAGTTGAATCTTCATTATCTTTACCGCAATTTGTGGCAGGAAAATCCAAGGAGGAAGCAATGAGTGACTACATCACTAAGGTGAAACAATTGCAGGAAGAGGCTGGTTCTGCTTGATGGTGTGAAGCTTGTGTTTCTTCATGATAAGTTTGTGTTGGAACAAATTTGTCGAAGATGAAATAAGGAACATTTGTTGTTTCATTGCTAGTATTGTATCATCTTTTTCGAATTCCGTGTACTTGGATCAGATATGTTAAGGTTTAGTGGCAGCTAATGGAGTGTTTGTGCTTTTAGTTTCTTGTGGTTTAACTTTGAAATTGTACCTGGGAAAATCTGAACATCACCATGAATGCATTATAATTTGATTCGTCTTGTTCGGCCAGACGATAGAATGTTAGGGGTTAGTTGTTAGTGATTACAACGAGAGTCGAGCACCTCCTCTATGTGAACTTGTAATCACGACCTCGCCCTTAGAAGAGAGAGAGAGTAACTAACCGACAATCACGATCTCTCCATTCATCTTGCACTATTTCAATAGTTTTGTTGTCTTCTTGTCTGCTTGCGATTTCCAAAATGTGTTTCAAGGCGGAGCAAAAAATAGAACGGCAATACATACACTCTCTGGGAGCCACTCCCAGCCACACCCTCTCTCACATGGGGTGTGGTCCCCACATCTGGGCCCCACACCCCATGTGAGAGAGGGTGTGGCTCCCAGGGAGTGTATGTATATCATACATGAAAAGAAATGCGTAAGCGAAGATTAATCTACTAATGATTGTGCACCCCGTTTTTCCGTGTCTTTCTTCTTAAGTGAGGTTTCTTATAGTTGACAATTCCTTCCTGTCTAGTTTTTCAATTTGATTGGAATAGTTCATCTTGTAGAAATCGTCGAGACGAATATTTATGCCGAAAATTAGTTTGATCGGATTCCATTCATATATGAACAAATCAACTTTGTGCGAGATCGATTTGTTCATATACCAAACGGACTGGATTGGACAATTCCAAACCGGACCAGAACTCAGTCCGCAAGTAGTGAAAAACTTTTTTTCGGGCCAGCTTACGCTCACCTCGACTAATTTTGGTGGACTAATTCTACCGTTTACTAACAAGGCCCGCTCCCAATTAAAGCTAGATCCATCCAGGTTGGTCCTAAAGGAGTTGATAACATCTAAATGTTTCAAACTCGTAACCTAAGGAGGAAGCAAACACCCAAGATAAGTCTTTCACTAGTAGGTCATCCCCTTGTGGTTAGGAGAAACTTACAAACGAGCCGAACCAAGTTTTAAAATTTTTAGATTTGTTTGGTAATGGAAGTTGACGAAGGGATCTAATTGCATATTTCTTTATAACTTCAGGTGTTTTAAGTTTCGTTAAGTTCAAATATTGATAAGACATTTGAATGAAAATTCAAGAATATTTTTGAAAAATTTCCATTTTTCTTTTCTTTGACTCTCTGTTTCATGGGCATAAAGATGACTACATACTGCAAGGTTCTCTGAATTTTGTCCTTACACGAATTTTTTTTATTTGGTAGTTTTGCGTCAAATTTTTTTTTTTTTGAATTATAGTTCGTCTCAATAAGAAGAATCTAAAAAGTAAAAATTTCTTATCAAAATCTTTAAAAAAAAATTACTAAAGACAAAAATAAATCAAAACCAGACAAACTTTTTGGATAATATTTGGCTTTGTTCACAATATTTATTTTGATTCATAAGTCACATGCAAAATATATATATATATAAGGACAAAAAATTCCGAAGACAAAGCAGCCCTATGTGCCTTGAAGATCACCAACTTAGTAAGAGCCAGCCCTCAGCTAAAGCGCTAAAGCTTAAGATGTGGCCGTCTTAAACCCCCACAAAATGGAATTTGAAGGGCCGCTTCTATGTCGGGACACTGTAAAAGTCTAAAGAACAATTATATGTAACATGCGATGAATAATTTGATTTTTTATTTTGATGCGTACAAAGTAAATGATGAATATTTGAATGTACATTGTGCAAGCTAGAAGATGTTTTTAAAACGTGAGAAGCTTTCAATGAAATTCGTTTCGCGGCCATAGTTCCATTGATGCTAAAATAACCACACACAAAAATAAAAAATAAAATAAAAATTGCTCGATTTAATTGATCTGTAGCATATACTCCCGTCAACCACGCAAGGCGAGGGTGGTGTTCCGGGGATTGCCCCTAGGGCTTCTAAAAGACGCTAGTCGGTCTCAGGTCGGTTGGCTACCAACTATCGACTTTTGGCCGACTAATCACCGACTTCGCCGACTTTTGCCCGTCTAGTCGGGTTTCGATCAAGTCGGGGACCTCTGACTAGCAACTTTGGGCCGACTAGTCGGCCGACTTGACCGATTTCTAGGACACTCTGGAGGTCCCAATCTCAAGAGTTCCATACCCATGTGATGCTAAGTTTAGATACTCTATTTATGCCAAGTCTGGAGGTCACTTTTCGATTAGATACTTTTTTATGCTAGCAAAATTTTAGGTCAATCAACCACCAAGCAATGAAAGAAAACCTTAAACCGCAGCATTTCTCCTTCCCCCAGAATATTAATTACTATAAAAAAACATACAGCTTTACATAAGAGTTCCTCCTTCACCTACATCATAAGTTAGATAAACCTTTTAATCGTCCCTACTGGTTCTATAAAATGAGTGATCCCAATCCACCTTGTTAATCCTCTTTGATACCCTTTTCCCAAATTTATCTTCCTATCTCCACCATTTCTCTCCGAACAACGATATCATTCCGCGTCTGTGGGCTTCCACTTGAATGGGTATTTGCAAGAATCAACTTTGATCAAAGGAGGAACATATATATTTGCTAGATTGGGATTGCCTACTCTACCAATCTAAACACTTTTATTGAACAAAAGGATACCTGGATACATAATACTCCCTAACAACACGAGAAGCGCCGTCTCTGGCTAGAATCCCTTCAACATCTCCAATAATTCTTGCCAACCAAATCTCCAGATTCCTCTGGATTTCTTTGAAGTTGTTTTTAATGGAGTCCAAGCAGCGCTTCGTGGTCAGTTTAGCCTGACTTTCCATCTCATCCCCTAAATACCCCTTTCCTGTCTCAGTTTGTAATGCCATTAGCTTTTGTCCAGTCTCAGATGCGCGCTGCTGGAGACGAAATGCTTCAATCAAAAACTCAGTGTGCCTTTGTGTTCGCAATTCTGAGCTCAAACTGGGGTCACAGGGATCACTTGCCTGCTGTGAACAAATGACAGACTTTTCAGTAAAGCAATAGCAATAATACTAAGAAACAACAACATAGCGCCATGCCAAGACATTACAAGCACGAACGCCGGCAGGAGAAATTAAACTTGAAAAGAGATGCCTATCGCTGACCCCCGTTCCATCAAGTAAAAGTTTACCAAAAGAATGTGTTACTTAGATACCTCCTTAACTAGTTCATACAGAAGACTTGACAGAAGAATCCAACTTTTCAAAGTCAAACCCTTTCGTCAACAAATCAGTAACATTTAACAGAAACTTCACATAGGCCATGGTCGTCCTCTTCTTTTTTTTCTTTCTTTTTCTTGTATACTGTATGCTTGTTCTAAATTATGTTCCAGAAAAAAAAAAAAAAAAAAAAAAAAGGATGTTAGTTTTGTCCAGAGATAAGCCAAAAGGCGTCATCAAGATAAATAGCTTGCACAGCCATGCAATATGTCTACTTAATAAAAACAGCTGAAGGCGGCGTTAAATAGTGTTTCAAGTATTTGATCGCAATAAAAGTTCTGCAAAATGTATGTCTGATTTCCAGTCTTCACAACACTGGTCCACGTGACATAATACCAGAAAATATTCTACGTCCCAAAACTCTTCTACGATTGTCCCTAGAATAGCATCCTCGTCTTTCTCAAAATTATGGGGGTCAATTTCTACAGACGCTATAAGGTTGACAGTGCTTATTGAAATGTGAATTGTTTGTTGCACTACTTACTCAGGCGGGGAAGAAGACAAACCAAATTATATGTAAAAGCACAAGCTGCAAAAGAAGACTGTTAACTTGTTATGCATTACCATTCTTCTACATAAATTATCAATCTTCCCCGAAAGTGCTTCATATCTCCTTGTCTGCTTTCGCATCTTTGACGGTACCTTGGATAGATCACTTTTTCCAATTCTTTCCAAATTCAGCAGTTCCTGATCAAGTAACTTCAGTTTAGAGGATACACCGGAAGCTTCGCCATCTACCTTCCAAGGGGACTCCCTTCTGAGAAATAAACATTTGATGGACTTTAATTAGTGGCATTATGTTACATACTATCACTGACACAACATTTTAAAGCAGACTGCAAATTTACCTCGTTGCAAAATGCTTCAGATGACACAACGATTCAAGGGATTCATACTGTACATCCTGCAACAAAGAACATGTGAAATCAACATTTAGAGGAAATAATGCAATCCCAAGTCTTAAGTTCTTATTAGCAATCGGAAAGTCCCTTCAAAATTACCCAAGTTAAACACTCACCAAGTTGGTCATCTAAAACAATGATAAGAGTCGGGAAAATGGATAATGATCCCCAGGAAGGAGATTTCACCAGTTAACTCTCAGTCCAGTTCAAGATGAAAGGGACACTTCATTTTCGTTAATCAATCTATCGGACAATACCACATGAGATGATTTCTAATAGGACGACACTTTGAAAAAGACAAGTTATAGCAAGAGAAGCAATGCCCACTTAAATACGAAATTTTTAAACACCCTCAGCGCGTGCAAAAACATGTTGTGTTCGAAACTTAGAAAAGGTAGTTACAGTTAAGAAAAAAAGGGAGATTAACAGTCAGAAACAAAAAGAAAAAACAGGAAAGCATGAAAAAAAGGGAACGTCCACGCGGACCACACCAACCCAGATGAGTCCATGAAAGAGAGACATCACAAATTAACTCCTTCTGTCTTCGCAACATCACAAAATTTACTCCAACTATGCAACAGCCTCCTTAGGACAATCCAGATTTAAAAAAATAATAATAATAACTCTTAGTGAATTAAATTAGCACAACAAAGTTGAAAATCCAACAGGGGTGCCCTCCCGTATCTTTCAACTTTTCCACACAATTTGTCTTTACAGGAACCTATTTATACGGAAATATCAAGTTGGGTCCAACAATACCGATTACAGTTAGATGAAAGCGATGAAGGAAGAAGAGTGACAAGTAGTGGTCCAGTCAAATGCAGAAAATGGTAAACAACAAGAACCACTGAAATCAAGAGTCCTTTATAAATTCAGAAAGACATAAAGAGCCAAATCAAGTGGTCACCAATAAAAATGATCAAAACATTGCAAAGTCATGGATAAGGGGACGAGGACAAAATGCCAACAAATGAGTTCACGGGACCACACAAATTTCAAGTTATAGCAGCGACCCACTACGAAAAACTACGAATGGGACTTGGTTATGAGCTAAACAAACAATAAATTTCGAACTTTAATGCCAATTAACAATCGGCATCAACTTCGGAAGACAATGTCCTAAACCATGAACTTACAAACTCCACACAGAGAAGAAATTTTTACCAAGTCAACGGCATCCACAAACCATTCTATGAAATGAAATTGTCAAAAAGCAGACATGCTTATCGTAAGGAAACGGCATTAACCCCAAATACATAGTCAAGCTATCATCAAGAATTCAACACCAATCCTCTTTGAACAGAAAGGAAACAGTATAAGCATTTGGCATCATATTCTTGGTCTTTTCACATTTTATTTTTCACAATCCCAAATCAATACCAAATCCCATTAGCAGACTGAAATCTTTCTTTCATTTTCTCTCAATTCCTCATTCTAGGCTACAAAAGCAATAACTCTCCCACCAGTTTGCAATTTCCAGCAATAACAGCCCCTTTGATTGTGAGAAAGGGGCAGGATCCAATCATCCTCTCCATTTCTCACCAAAATACTCAATTTAAATGGGTGATTTGACAAGAAACTATAACCCTTGCTTTTCTTTGAATCCCTCAATCCAAATGGCTGTAATTATAGCAATCTAAGAATAAGAAGACGAATGAATGATCATCAAACCTGCCAAATGCCGGCTCTTTCAGCCCAATACTTGGAAGCAGAATTCCTCAACTCAGAATTAAACCCATTATTACTATCTCCAAACACACCACCCCCCATTTCCTCCACACTATACCCCTCTCTCTCCAAATCCTCCTGCTCCTCCTCCTCCCCCACCTGCTCTCCCACTCCCTCCAAATCCCTAAAATGCCCAAACCCACCCCCTCCTCCTCCTCCTCCTCCTCCTCCACCATCGTCAAACTCCGGCCGCCTCGTGACGAAATTCAGCATCTCATCCCTCTCCCTAACCTCTCTCCTCAGCTCCTCCACCTCCCTCCTCAGCTCGGCGTCGGACTTCTCGAGCTCCTCCGCCCTCTCGCGGAGCCGGGCAATCTCCTCCGCCCCGGCCTCGATCCGCCGCAGCAGCCGCTCCTCGTCACGCCGCCATGAGTGGCGCTGCGAGGCGAAGATCTCGACCACGCGCGCGTTGGCCTTGGAGTCCTCCTTACGGCGCGACCGGAGCTGGTGGAGCTGCTCCTCGGCCTCGATTAGCTTGAGGTAGAGGTCTCTGTTGCGAGATTGGAGGGTTGTGAGTGAGGAGAGAGAGGAGTTTCGAGTTAGGCCCAGGTAGACTGCAAAGGTTAGACCCAGATAGGAAGTCAGGAGATTTTTGTCAGGTTGTTGTTGGTTTTTGGAGAGTTCAACGGTGGTGGTGGTGGGTAGTGTTGGTTGGTGGTGGATTTGGTCATGTGCTTGTGCCGCCATTATAGTGAAAACTCTCTCTCTCTCTCTCTCTCTCTCTCTCTCTCTCTCTCTCTCTCACACACACACACACACACAGTAGCCGCTGACGGAGTGTTTTGTTTTTAGGAAGAGAAAGGAGGTGGGGTTTGGGTCTGGTCTGTATGCGAGTGTTTTGTTACATGTATAGATTTCTGAGAGAACAGCTTTTGAGCATTTTTTTTTTGGGTATGGTTTTCTGTCTCTACATGGAGAGTGTGATTTTGTTCACGGCACTAAGGGTGAGTTCTTGAATGGATTTTAACAAAATTTGATAAAATCAAAGATAAAATTTTATCAACTCTCTCCACGAATAGATAAAATCAAAGCTTGATTTTATCAAATCTTGATAAAATCTAGATAAAATCCATTCAAGAACTCACCCTAACTAGTTTTTTAAACAAATTAGTTTTTTTTAAAATGGTTATCTTCTCAAAAATCAAGTGTTAGTTTTTCAAAAGATTTTAATAACCCAGTTGCTAAAATCATGATGATTTTAGCAAATGAGGTCAGAAGGTGCTAAAATCATGATATTTCAAATCATAAAATTAAGTGTTTTCGTGTATTATTTTTACACCGAATTAAAGTACACAAGTAGTACTTTAATTTGGTGCGAAAAAAATCGAAGAACGATACACAGAACCACTTCATTTTTTGATTTCAAAAAATTGATTTTAGCACCTACCAAACTCATTTGCTAAATTCAACCATGATTTTAGCAACTAGATTGCTAAAATCTTTTGGAAAACTATGATGCGCATCTCTACTCTTGACTCAATTTTACACTTAAACTCAAATTTGAGTAAAAATCAACAAAAACATCATTCCACTCCTTACTCAAACTCATTACCAAATTTGAGTTTACTCAAATTTTTCACCAAATTTGGTTTGAACCAAATCTTTACTCAAATTTTTAAGGCTGTTTTTTCCCTCTCAAATCTACAATTGTGCCATTAAGGCATTAAATAAACATTTACTCAAATTTATGCCTACATTTGATTTTGCCCATTGGAGTGTTACATATCAAATCAAGTTTATACTCAAAATTTTACTCAAATTTGGGTAAAAATTTGAGTCAAGAGTGGAGATGCTTTTAGTGGAACACCCCCTAAAAAATGACGAGAGTCGACATTACTTCCATTTTGATTGGTGAAAAAATTGAGAGTCTCGCCTCAAACTAATCACGCTGTTACTTAAAAAAAAATATAGTGATTCTGTAGAGCTTACATTTTTTTCACCAATCAAAACGAGAGTAAGATTGGAACAAAATCGCACTAGTCCAGAAGTGAAGCAGAGCTGCTAAAATGCACCCCAAATCTCTCGATACTCTCAATCCTTTATTTCAAGATTTTGGTATTTTCACACTATACTTTTCTACTTGTTTTTTCCAGTTGCTCCGTTTTTGTAATTTTTATTGTTTTAGCCCTTGTCTCCCATTTGATTTTATTTTATGGGATCTCCATAAATGGGAAACAAGGCCTTAGTTGTATTTTTGCTTACACTGGTCATGTAATCTGTTTCTGTTATACTCTTTTTATCCTATTTTGTTTGTCAATTTTCGATGATCATATCATCAACCATTTGATTTTATGAGATTCTCATAAATGGAAAACAAGGCCTTAGTTGTATCTTTGGTTAGGCTGGAGATGTAATATGTTTACATTCTACTCTTTTCGTTTCATTTTGTTTGTCAATTTTTGATGATCGTGTCATCGGCCGATCCCTTATTTCTTCTAATATAAATAGTAAAAAATATGCAATAGGTTTATTGCTTGAGAGTTCTCGATTATTCCAAAATACAATGTTTTTTAAATCATAAAAAACATTATAGATTAAAAGATATAAGGAATAGAAAATTGATATGGACAAATAAAATGTGACAAAGGGAGTAACTATCGGGACGATCTCTTGACATTTCTTCCAAAAAAAAAAAAAAAACTCTTTTAGCTCAAATCCCAACCTCAGGTTCAAAACAAGAAGGGTTCAAATGTTGGTGGCTCCTGTATTAGACAAAATTAGGACTCGGAAGCTTTGTAGGGCGGCAGTGCCCTACAGAGGTGTAGTGCGCTATCTGAATTGTCTGATATGTTTTTAATGGTCTAGGATATCAAAAATAAGTATCCTACATGTAAGGTAATGTATGAAATCTGGACTGTTAAAAACATATCCAACAGTCTAGATGGGGCACTACAACTCCTAACACTCCCACCTTACAGGGTACGATTCCCTTATTTGCTTTGAGTCCATTTAAGCAAAGGCCCTAACTTTTATTAGCAAAGGCCCTATTTATTATTACTATGTTGTCTGTACTACATTTCAGTTGTGGATAGGTATGGAAACACAAACCTCTTTCCCTTTACATTGAGGGCTCTTTGCCTTTACATAGAGGGGGAGAGCATTTTGTTTTCTCTACATTTAAGGTACTTGTTTCACGAACTTATTACGCTTTACGAGACATGTCATTCTCACAATATATCAACCCAAACTTATCCAATAAACCAAATAAGCCAATAAGTTACAAACGGGAATAACCCTTGATAGGAGCACGTTTAGTTCTTGGTTGATATTTTCGTTTTGGCTTTTCTGTGTGGGATTGCTTTGTGTTTAAAAGATATGAATTGGCTGTGTTTGGTTAGATAGTTTAGTTTAGTTTTGATGATGTCAGTAGGTGTAATGAGTGGAGAGAGATAGAGAGAGAAATGATAAAAATGATGATGTCATCAAAACTAAAACTAAAACTAAACAGGGAAACGAACAAGGTCATTTTCGTTTAGTTGCGTTTGGAAAAAAATTCACTTGGACCCCTTATGTTGTTGGCCGTGTGTATATTGCACCATTCACCTTTGTCTATCTACACATAACCACCATGTGATTGCGAAATTAATATGAAAAACTCCAAAGTAAACTCTATTAACAGAATTATGAAAATGACACTAAAGCTCTTTCCGACGTACCAAAAAAAAACTAATGCTCCTGTCTTCTTCATCTCATTTCCATCTCCCTGTTCTAGCATACCCACTCATCTCTCCAGCCATTGCACAATTGTGTTCATTTTGCCTACCACACACTTTCCCAATCTTACAATTAGCTACTTAATTTTACAAATAAATTCATCGGTTTGGTTGCTAAATAAAAAGTAGAGAATTGAATTTGCAAAATAACCTCAAGTTGTTACCAACAAATCATATGTGCAACAATTCAACCAAGTTCAGGTGGTGTAAATGTCTATCCAGGTGTAAAAAATAGGTTAGGAATTAAGTTTAAAATATAGTTGGCAATATGTACCCTTAAATCATAGGATCTTGCTTGTCAAGAGCAACGATGGTGGTACGAATAGAATAGGATTGGGTTTTGAAATGAAGGGTTGATCAATGAACTTCTTATTGAAAATTTAAAAGATATTGTGAGGGCATTTTTAGTCTTCATAAATCGGTCCACTCTCCACATAGGCAAATGCTGTGAGTATACATATGTTACTTTTATAAGGACATATGTTACACATTAGTCCAACAACAATATGGTTGTTATGTGCTAATATGCAAACGTGTGAAGGATGCAATATGCACATGACCCAAACGATTATGGGTCAAACTTAATTTTGCCTTTTCATGTTGGGGAGCGTTTTCCTTTCATGTTTTGTTACACAATTTTTTTTTTTATCGGTAACAAAATTTCATTAAAAAGTCTCAACAAAGGGTACATCGAGGGGGAGAGAAGATCCAACAAAAAGTTGGAACAGCTTGAGGGCAAAGCTTGAACACCCAGGGGCCTAAAATGCCCAAATAAAACAATGAATATACATCTAAAGGCCTAAAAGCCCAACTATTACAAAGGAGCACAAGCCCAACAAATAATACCCAAAACCTAACCCCAACCCAAGTGCAAAACATCCGCCATTGCCGCCAACCACCATGACTACTGACAGCCACCGACCCCACCACCGTCAGCCACCGTCACCACAAAAAACCACCAAAACCTGATCCATCGATTAACCAAGAGCCCAAAAAACCTAGACTGTCTCAGAAACTCACCGAGGCGTCAAGCAATATCCATGGTACCCAACAGAAACTGTAAAGGGAGACCACGACAGCACCACAAAACCATAGACACAACCCCTCGCTGTTAAGCAAAAGCGAGAGAGCCCATCAGAAATCCAGCCGGAGAAGGATATGGAAGAAGATACCGAGCATTCATGGCAGCGAAACAATGGAAGATCCACCGAGGAAAATGACTAGGGGTCGAAAAAAAAGATTGGAGAAAGAGAGAGAGACATGAAGAAGAAACCATATCGAAAGCAATATAGGAAATGACTGAGGAGAAGAATAGGAAACGACTGAAAATTGCCTTTTTAGAGAGAGAAAGAGGGTCGATTCTTGGAACATCATTATATGTTTCGTTACACTATTGTGTGCAAATGAATTAGGAAATACTAATAAATACAGTTTTGGTAATTTTTTTTTTTGATAATCGGATGTCCAGACCAACTTACGCGCACCTCGACTAATTTCGGGGTCCTTGAGGTAACAACGGGGCATAATCCCCAGTTGTCCCAAGAGGCCTGGGCTTAGGGCATTTAAAAAGGCCAAATTTTGGGGACAATCCCACATTTTTTTATAATAGGCTTGAGTAGGACTCTTTTTGACCCTATAAAGAAAAGTAAAAAGCCCTAATCTTACTTACAAAAGGACTAAACAATTGTAATGATCATTGGGCCTTTAGGCTATAGAAATCCTTGAAAGAAAGGCATATATCTGATATGGGATCAAAACCTGTTCTTAAGTAACCTAAACCAACTCTGAAATTAGGTCTTCTATCTCAACATCATTTAAGTCATCCCCTGACTCTCTGCATGCCATTTTAGCAATTTTTTCAACAATAGTTTGATTCATTAAAAAATTGGTAGAATTTATAATCCAAATGTTTAGACATTTTTTTACCAGTTTTCTTCGCGTAGTTTCCCCTTCCACCTTATTTTTGTTGGGACTCTTTGCTTGTGTCCAATTTTATAGTGTCAACCGACAACTATCTAATTTCAGAAGGAAACAAAAAAAAAATCAAACTATCTATAATAACATGAAGGGAGAAGGATATCAGATCCTTTTGCTCTTGTGGATATCAGATCCATTTCACGAGTAATATTCAAGTGATACTCATGCGTTATATATATTTGGAGACTTTGTGTTTGGACTTTTCTGTTATTATATACTCCAATGATTAGTAGAACTTTATATTGTTTTGGCTCCCTGGTTTTGTGATTGTTACAGAAAAAATTATTAAAGTGTTGTACTCTTAGAGCACAAGTTTTAGACTAGGCATAAGACACTCCAAACTCTTGGACCGACCATGTTTGTATTCACTTAATACACACCAAAAAGGACATAAATACATAATTATGTGTGCTAAATAGGAGGTGTTCCACTAACAAAAAATAGTTTTTTTTTCTAAAAATCAAGATAGGTCATTCTCTCACAACACATCACATAAAAAATTGTGAAAAACCAGTTTATTCTAAAAACTGGCGTAGTGAAACATAAAGTGGTGAAGAGATTAAGCTATTCATGTCATAGATAGTCCTCTGGATTTTGAGAGTGTACTAAGGCATTAATCGAGTTCTATATCTTACTGGAATCAACGGTAATTTTTTCATCACCATTTAGGGATGGCAATTTCCCCAAACCCGATGAATACCCACCCCACCCCCGGCTATTTGGAGGCGGATATTATTCGATTTTCCATCCAATAGGAGCGGGTATGGTAGAACTTAAAGAATCCCTGGTTGAAAATGGAGCGGGTATGATTTTGTGATACCCGTCTTCGAATACCCATACCCGCCCCGTTTCAAATTGTATACATATTTTTATGACTATTGTATGTATATATGCCGGCATATAGTAGTATATAAATGTATATGTGTGTGTGTGTATATATAAGTATGCATATTGGTATAATTTGTGTATATTGTTCCGAATTAAAACTATATATGGTTAAGTGTTAAAAAAAGTTTAATGATGGTAGTTTTTAAAATTGTATATAATCTTGGTAGACTATTATTTCTTCGCAACTTTCTATTCTATTTTGTTTTAAATGGTTGTTTTTGTTAGTATAGGACACATAAATTAGATCTTATCCTTTTTTTTTTCCAATTAGTTTGGATATGGATTTACCCGAATATACCCGATCCCCAATGGGAGGCGGGTATGGTGGATTGTCCACTATCCCTTTTAGGTATGGAGGTGGGGATGGGGAAGAACTTCCCAATTGAGAATCGGGGGTAGAATAGGGTCCCCCGATCCATACCATACCCCGTTGCCATCCCTATGACACCATTTAAGAATCAACAGATCCGAGAGACCTTAAAGAAATGTTGTTCAGATAGTACTTCAGATCTTTACAATTGGGTTCAAAGATTTTGATTCTCTTTTCCTGGTTCACTAATGGGTTAAATTGTATTATCTCATAATATTAAAGAATTCGTCCAAGGTCCATTGTAGGTGTTTAGACCAAGACCCAATCCATTGACAATTTGGGCAAGGGTTAGGATTCATTAGTTTGTAATTTCTAAAGTGTGAGATCCACTCTATTTTTTTTTAATAGGACAAATATACTCTCACGTTAAATTTCAATTAATTATCTTCTCCCTCCATATCATCGCCGGCGTTTGGAGTTTTTCCGGGAATTGACTGGCAACGGAAGTTTACCGAAAAAGTTGACCGGAAAAGTCATTGGCGTCGGAGTTGGTTGTCGATGCCAAACATGGTGACCGGAGATGGGGAAGAAGATGTTAACCGACAAAAATGTTAACCAATGAAAATGTTGAAACAGCGAAGATGTTGACTACGTAATAATAAAAAGATAAATAAATAGATAAAGGTGAACTTCATCTGTTGAAATTTAATACTCCATTTGTTCGAAATTGCTAGTCCTTTATGGAAATTTTAACTTTTCAAGGAGACATGTAATAAGTGCTATTACCCTTAAAAAGATACATTGATTTCCAATTTGACTTTTCAAAGAGGACTAACAATTGAGAACATCAAAAAATAGTATAAGGAACAAACAATTTACACGTAAGAAACAATATCAATAAAAAATTAAATTTATAGTATAAATGTGAACAGATAAATTTATAAACTATCATCATCCTTTCTTAGTCTGCATACACCTCCTAGCCTCAAACCCAACCACCACCATCGCACGTTATCCTACCATGCACTATCCACCACCATATGTGGCCATTATTATCCCGCTGCCACCATCGCCAACCACCAGAACCACCACCACCTCCAAGTCACCATCTTCTTCCCATTTCTCCTATCCATATCCCACCTTATTCAACATTTATCGCATATGGGCTCTTCATTACTTGGATTATAAGGTTGGATAGAGTATTTGTCTTGATTAACTAGGTGTATGGCAGGCACATTTATGTGGACTATTTAGTCCTTAAACTTACCATCTCCAACCATGTCCATAATTAGTTCTCATTCCCTTATTGCCCAATTATCCATCCCATTTCCCATACTTAGATATTAAAAGGAACTTTCAAAGGCAAACAAGTAATATATATTACATTTTCCATCTTCCACCCATTTATTATAACAACCAAACCAAAATAATCTCACATTCTTAATTAATCTCCCCTCCTGTCATAACGTCTTCTCATTCCCCCTTTTTTTTTTTTTATTGAATTTCCCAAAGTAGTTCAATTACCAAACGAGCTCATATAAAACAAGCACATTCTATCAAGCTATAAAAAACCTAAGGTACAAAGGCTTTTAATCATCCATATGAACCACAATTAGTCATAGAGGCTTGTCAATCATCACCATAACCACATTGCAAAATTCTAGAAACCTATACTTTCTTTCGGATGTACGGTGCATAACATCAAAGAATTGTTGAATTTACGATTCTAAATAAATAACCATCATTCCGTTTTATAATTCCGAACAATCATCAACGGTTCAAATTTACAATTCCAAACAATCTACAATCATTCGAATTCATGGAAGCTTTGATGGCTGATTATCCAAAGTTAGAGGCAACAATTGTTGTGGAGGCAATGGTGGTTGGTCTTGTTTTGGGGATGGGGTGGTTCTAGGAGGTGGGATGAGGGATAATGGTGTTTATGAGAGGTGTGGGGATGGAAAAGGAGAAAGTGAAAGTCATGGTTTTGGATAGCAGAGGTGCACAAGTTACGAATAGTCATAGTAAAAGGTGTAATTGAAATTAATAGGCCGTTTGGCCCCCTATTTATCAACTTATTGATTTCTCATTTTTGCATTCTGGGTGTTTGGGAGCAACACCCAGAAACTACTTCTCCAAAAATCGTTTTTCCATTTTTCCATTTAGAAGTCAGAAATCAAAAATAGGTTTGGAGGTGTTTTTTGATTTCTACTTCTCATTTTCCCTTCCAAAACACATTCTGCACATTTCTTCCAAACACTCCTCCCATATCCAAAACTCATTCTGACCAAAAGCCAAAAAACCAAAAAACCAAAAAGTCAAAAATCAAAAGCTAAAAAGTAGGCTCCCAAACACCCCCTAAGTATTTATAGTTATTCGATTGAGTTAATTTTTTACAAATCAATAAAAAACATACTGTAAAATTTATGAACGGCTCGGATTATTCGTGTGAGATCCCAAAGTGGATCCAAGGAGTCTTATGTACGCACAGATCTATGTGCATGGTTTTTTTTTGAATTGAACTCCTTTTTTATTTTCAAAATTTCTAACCCTAGCCGGTTCATAGATCTGAATTAAAAATTGGTTTTGAATTGAACTCCGTTTTTATTTTCAAAATTTCTAACCCTCGCCGGTTCTAATTACGGCAGGCCTAGAATGAATAAAAATAAATATAAAATTCAAAACCGCCGCTTAAATCCACTTTCCATTTGGTTTTGATGTACTCATATACACATCCCCATAGAAACTTGAAAATTCAAAAACAAAAGGCAGAAACCAGAGTTGTCAATGGAGCAATTGTCCCAGCTCGTCTATTGGTAACCCCCTAAATTACACTTCGGTCACAATCCCCCATCTCAATTCGAACAAAGCTCAACGATAAGCACAGGTACCTCTCTCTATTTCTTCCCCTCTTTCTGTTCGCCTCCCTCTTTCTCTCTCTCTCTTTGTTGTTATTGGGTTTTCTTTTTGGGTTTTATTATTGGGCAATTTAGATGCTTAATTATAATTTGTTTGGGGTTTATTAAGTAAACACACCTTCAGGAGTAATGGGTATGTCGTGAATCCATTCAAACATGGAAGAGTATTAAGCATTTGGGTGGCAAATTTTTTGAGGGCCTGAAGCGGTGCCTTTTATCTCTAGGCTAAACCCAGGGCCGGACCTGTTTATACCCACCGTTTGGTTGATGAGATTGTTCAGGAGAAGGAAAGAAATGAAAGAACATTTGATAATCTGTTGTTTTGGGAGCAAAAAATAAATGCACCGAGCTTAAGTGAATTGAACTGTTATATCATGTTAGTAGAAGTACCACATTTCTTTTGTTATTTCGTATCTTTTTGGCGGGCGTTTAACGTTTTATGCTTTTTCTTCTTATTGTATAAGCTATCAATTAATTAGCATTCAAAGGAAGCATTTTTTTTTTTTTTTTTTAAATATAGTTCGGGATTTCACGTCATAAGTTCTTTGATTTTTTTAGGTTCAGGGGCTGTTATTTCAGTAGTAAAAATTTCTGAGACATCCATTTTTGTGCATACATTGCCAAGCTTAGGTTTGTCATCGGTGCTCCCCGCCCATACTCCCATCAATTGTGGATTATATATGGTTACTGTTATTGTTGTATAGTTTGAGATTTCTGCTCAGAACTCTATTTGCAATTTCTTGTTTTTCAGGGTTTGGTTCATTGGTCTAGATGCAGATGTAATTTGCTGGACATAATGTCAATCCTTAGTAGATTCTTCCACAGAAGAGCCCCGGATGGCTTGCTTGAATTCGTTGACAGAGTCTATGGTAAAGGACATTAATTATCAAATATAAATCTGATGATATACGAATGCATCTGATTATACACTTTTACATGACCTTCTAGGTGGTGTTGGGATTAAGCCTCACGAAATCCGTCTGCTATACCTTCTTTTTGTGTGAATTAGTACTTATTTCTTCCTTGTTTAAATAGAAAAACAATTAGGTATTAAGGATATTATATTCATTACCTATTGGGTGCAAGCCCATTAGGTGAGGAGTAAATAAGATCCTCCAGTACAAAGAAGGTAAGATAAGTTCTATTTGATGTGTAAAGACTTCAATCAATACGAAAACATATGTGGAATACAAATACCACTTCTTGTTGTTACTCATGCACAATGTTTATGTTATTTTGGGGGGTTTTGATGGTTTGCGTACCTTTGCAGTGTTTGACTCTTGCTTTTCAACCGAAGTTTTGCCCGATGGATTGTACCAACTTTACTTGCATGAGATCATAACAGAATTGCATGAAGCATTCCCCGAGTCATCCTTTCTTGCATTCAATTTCCGTGAAGGGGAGAAGAGGAGCCAGTTTGCCGAAGTTTTGTGCGAGTATGATGTTACTGTCATGGATTATCCGCGACAGTATGAGGGTTGCCCCCTGCTGCCACTATCTTTAATTCACCATTTTCTTCGCGTTTGTGAAAGTTGGCTATCAGGTTGGAACCACCAAAATGTTGTTTTGCTCCATTGCGAGAGAGGGGGTTGGCCCCTCTTGGCGTTTCTTTTATCTAGTTTCTTGATTTTCAGAAAGTTGCATAGTGGGGAACGAAAAACTCTTGAAATTGTCCATCGAGAGGCCCCTAAAGGTTTGTTACAGCTGTTGTCACCTTTAAACCCATTTCCCTCTCAGCTTCGCTACCTCCAATATGTATCAAGAAGAAATATATCTCCAGAGTGGCCTCCTCTTGAACGAGCTCTTTCTTTGGATTGCATCATTATTCGTGCAATCCCAAGCTATGACAATCAAAATGGGTGTAGACCACTTGTCCGTATTTTTGGTAGAAATCTTCTTAGCAAAGGTGGTCTGACCACTCAAATGTTGTTTTCCATGTCCAAGAAAACTAGAAGTCTTCGATACTACCGGCGGGTAAAGAGTTCTTATTTGTATATTTTGCATGAATTTTGGCATTGCTTTTTCTTGGATAGGTAGGTGCTAATAACAATGCTAATTTATTGCAGAAAGACAGCGACGTTATCAAGATTGATATTCAGTGTTTGGTGAAAGGGGATGTTGTGTTGGAGTGTGTCCACTTAGACTTAGAACCTGAAAGAGAAGTTATGATGTTTCGTATCATGTTCAATACTGCTTTTATTAGGTCAAACATCTTGATGCTTAATTCTGATAACTTGGATATTATGTGGGATTCAAAGGTGCGCTATCCAAAGGGATTTCGGGCAGAGGTGAATATTTTAGCCTTTTTAAGACTACTAAGAGCTGAGTCTTTGACAGAACTTAGTTATTTTATATGGCCACACATCTCATACAATTTAATTCTGCTTAACATCAGGTTCTGTTTGGCGAGGTAGACAGCATCTCTCCCAAAAAAGCTCAAACTACGATCTTAGATGGTGAGGAGAAAGGTGGATTGCCCCTTGAAGCTTTTTCTAGGGTTCAAGAACTTTTCAGTGGTATTGATTGGGTTGATAATGGAGATGATGCTGCTTTTTGGTTACTCAAACAACTCTCAGTGCTAAATGACGTAAAAGAACTGTCAATGTTGCGGAGTAGAGCGAGTACATATTTATCACCTTTTGATTCTGAAGAAGAAAATAATGCGTCTAGCACAGCTGATAGCCTGGATTTTCTGGACTCAGAAAAGGTTAATAACCTGACAAGCACAAGTGCAATGGGTTTGAATTTCTTGGATGATCCTTTATCTCAGGATTCTAATTCGGATGAGGCATCTGATCCTAAGATTTCTACGGATGCACCAAAGACGCTGGACACTGTTGATTCAATTCCATCTCCTCTTGAAGGAGTTGTTCAACACGGTATGGATACTGTTGATTCAATTCCATCTGTAACAGCTGGGGAACAATTTTCAATTCCAAGTGAAGAAAGTCCACCTTCTTCTTCGATTCTGCCACCAGCAACAGCACCGGCACCTCCTTCTGTTTCTAGTGCAAATGCTTTTCCACATCCTCCTCCGCCTCCGCCTCCACCTCCACCACCTTTCCAAATTAATTCTAGTAGAGGAAGTTCACTGCCTCCACCTCCTGTGACAAATTCTGGTGGAGGATCTCCTCCTCCACCACCACCTCCTCCTCCGCCTACTACCTCCGGTAGAGGTCTGCCACCCTCGCCTCCACCACCACCTCCGCCACCGCGTCCTACTACAAGTCAAGGTCCTCCCCCGCCTCCACCACCACCTCCCTTGCCGCCTATTGCTAGTAGAGGTCTTTCTGAGCCGCCTCCTCCTCCTCCTCCGCTTACTAGTAGAGGTCCTCCACCACCACCACCTCCGCCTCCGCCTTTTGTTACAAGTAGCTATCTTCCACCTCCACCTCCCCCTCCTCCTCCCCCTCCTACTACTAGTAAAGTTACTCCTCCACCTCCACCTCCCACTACAGGTAAAGGTCCTCCTCCTCCTCCACCTCCCTCCACAAGTAAAGGCCCTCCACCGCCGCCTCCACCTCCTTCATCAATCTCTTTTAGGGGTCCCCCACCTCCTCTCCTTTCCTCTTCCTCTAGTCGACCATCAACACCGGCACCGCCACCACCCCCGCCACCACCACTGCCATCGGCACCACAATCTGCTGGTGTTGCCATGAAGAAGCCGCCACCACCCCCACCACCTCCTTTAGGTCACAGTCCTAGCATTAGCACAAAGCCACCACCACCACCACCACCTCCTCCAGGACTCCCTCGGCAAGGTTCCAAGCCCCCATCTCCTCCAGAGGCACCAAAGCCTCCTGGGCCGCCCCCTCCACCTCCAAATCGTGGTTTGGCACCAGGTCCTCCTCCACCGCCTGTGGCAAAGGGCTTCTGTGCTCCACCACCGCCACCTCCATCTTCCGGAAGAGGAAAAGCCTCATCAGGTTCAACAAGTCATGGAAGAGGACGAGTTGGTTTAGGTTCTATTCCTCCTAAGCGGAATTCGTTGAAGCCGTTACATTGGGTGAAAGTTACAAGAGCACTGCAAGGGAGCTTATGGGCTGACTCTCAAAAACAGGAAAATCAGACAAAGTATGTGGATTTGAAATTCTCATTTGAAACCAGATTGTCAATTCTAGAACTTCCCTTTTAGATGTTGCAAATATAATTTTTGGAATTCTTTGGACCAATACGGTAGGATTGCCTGAATCAGACATTTACTTTTGCACCTTTGGATGTTTGTGTGAGCTTAGTGGTTGCCTACAGCACAATAACTGATGCTACATGTAGTGATGCCTTTCATCAACAATTTAACTATGAGTTCCACTTGCTTTCACAATCTCATACTTGGTGAGATGTGTCTTCTGAAGCTTTATGTGCTTGGCTTTTGCCGTGTCTTGTTTCCTCTTGTTTTCTTTTGTACCTTGTTCTATCTTTTATTCTTTCATCTCCAGTAAAATTCTTGATATCACATATGATATTTCGTGGTAGGGCCCCCGAGATTGATATATCAGAACTTGAAAGTCTGTTCTCGGCTGCTTCTGCTTCAGATGGCTCTGAAAAAGGTGGAGGTAGACTTGGTTCTAAAATCAGCAAACCCGAGAAAGTGCAATTGGTAAGTAACGCAACTTTCTCCTTTTAGCTTCATTGGAACTTGTTGGAGTAGTACATTTCTAAATGCATACAACTAACTTTTTACTTGACAATAGTTAGGTAATAATTCCTTTCAGCTTCTTAGTTAATGAAGTTGTATTCATAATTACAGATGCTGAATTGTGATACTGTACCTTTTGAGAATGTCAATTTGGTATTTCTTATTACTGATGGAAAGTGATAACTCAACGACGACTCATTCTGTTCATTTCCACTGTTGATTTGCTTAGGCCCTAATGCTGTGATGTTTTAGGCTAATCAACTTAGTTGACCATATAGTAATGCATCTCCATCTACTTTTTCCTTCGTCTCCTTAGTCTATCCAATTTACGACTTGGAATAAAGGAACTTTCATGGAACATGAGAAAACATCCAGCCAGATTGAGTTGCAGTCAGAACTACAAAAGAAGCAGTCATTTAGCTCACCGGGTGGCTTTACCCCAGACTACATGGTAACAACCTTGGAAGCTGCTAGGTTGATTTACTTGATCATGTATTGAGGAAATGTCACATTTGAACTTCATGGAGATGATGGTGATTGATTCTGTCAGACAAAGGATGAGTGATGCCTGGTTGAAACTTGGGAGAGGGCAAGAAGGGGCCACATTTATGAATGAGATGCTGATTGCTAGCCCACGTTAACACTTTGGCGTAGCTTTATTTGCTGGTCTTACATATGATTAAGGAACTGTATCACTTTTTTATGTACTTAGGAGACTTGGACTAATATCTGACCCAATGAATCGAAGGACAATGATTTTGCTGCGCTTGATGAAGAGCCCAACAGTCTTTCCATCATGGAAAAGCTACTTCTTTTTCTATATTTTGTTGTTTTGGTAGTACCTAATTAATACCTAATAAAAAACTGAAATTTTATCCATTTGATTGAATTAATTACGGAGTATCCTTTTTGTTCTCAAATTTATGTACCTGATCAAAGTGGTGTGCAATTTTATCCAGTTTCTTTTCCTTCATGTGACCTCTCTCATATGTATTTTCTGAACATAAAAGGTTCTACTGCAAATAAAAAAAAAGGTATTAGTTCTTATCGGTTCAGTTTAGTAATGCTTTCTTTGTGCTTCTTTCTTTCAGGTTGATTTCAACAGAGCAAAAAACTGTGAAATCATGCTCACCAAAATAAAAATTCCGCTTTCAGATATGATCGTAAGCTTACCTTTTCATCCTCATTGCTTGCAATTATGTGAAAGCAACTTTAGTTTTTCTTACAGGTCTATTTCCAAGTGCATGATTTTCACTATTCTGTCATGTACATGATTGCATAACTTGTCAAATTCGAACATCTTTCTCCTCTTTTTCTCCCTTTTAAAAGAGATGTTGTCAAATTCAACCTTCTACCTTTGTTCATGGTTTGAGTCTTGATTTGTTGGTATTCTTATTATTACTAAAGCTATGCGATAAACCTATGGGTACCGAAGGGTAATGCACCGAAATTGTACTAATCGGCTTGCGGGGCCCACTTTCGGGTCTCGCACAATTGATCCGAACCGTTCAATAATTTTAAAATAATTTTCCGAGTGTCTATGCAAAAATTCAGCTCAATTGGATATGCGTACGTGCTTCCTCCAAATTTCAAGTTTTTCATTCAAAACTTAGGATCCTGAATTCTGAATGAAAAACTTGAAGTTTGGATGAAGCACTTACGAATATCCAATTGAGTTGATTTTTTGCAGGGACACTCGAAAAATTATTTTAAAATTATTGAACGGTTCGGATCATTTGTGCGAGACCCAAAAGTAGGCCTCACAAGCCGATTAGTACAATTTCGGTGCATTACCCTTCGGTACCCGTAGCATCTTCCAAAGTTGTCATATATGTTTTTATGAATGGACATTTAGTTGAGGTAATAGGGTGAGGGTTAGCTGAATGACCGTGCCTGGTTACTATTGGTGGGGTTTGTTTTCCCTCACTGTCCGATATTTCCTTTGGGTGCTATACCGTGCTTGGTTACTACTGGTGGGGTTTGTTTTCCCTCATTGGATGATATTTCTTTTTGGTGCTATACTATGTAGTATGTACTCTTCAGAAGAGTGATATTAGTAAATTACTTGAAGAGCAACAATCTTTTAGCGTTCAAATTCTTCTATATATCAACTCCTTCCTCACTGATTGCCTAGGGTGGCGAATCCGGTCTAGTCTTGATTTAGATCAAGAATCTTGTGAAAACCTCACTCCCACCAAGAAATAGTCCCCCCCTCAAAATATGGTGGAACTTCTCCAGCAAAGGAATCTAAGAGGAACAAACGAAAGCTACAAAGCAAGAGAAAAGCAGTGAGTGCAATGTTGTTCACCCTCCTTAAAAAAGGGTGAACAAAACCCTCTCCCCTATTGGTTGAATTGGTGTGGATCCCATTCAAATGATGTCATGTTTATCTCTGCAACACACATTTTGGTAACCATGAAATCACTTTGTGGTGGGACCCACAAGTTTCAACCAATGAGGGAGGGTTTTGTTCACCCTCTTTTAAGGAGGGTAAACAAAATTGCTCTCAAAATCAGTAGTAACCATCAAAATACGACACAAATTTAACTCAGATTTAGTGTAGTATGTTAGAGCTTGTCCCACATTGGTTAATTATAACCTCCGAGTCTAGTATATGAGCCTGGGCGGTCTCTCCACTCATTGCCAATTGGTTTTGAGTTGGATGCTTTAACATGGTATCAGAGCTAGGCTTTCGGAGGATTTTGGACAAGAGTTTCTTGGTTATTACCCTGTTGTTTGTGCCATAAGTGCACCTTGTTTCGTTGTGATCTCAATGTTGCGGATCCGTTGTTTAACTCTCCACGTGCGGGTCAGGGGTCGCACATGCGGGGGAGTGTTAGAGCTTGTCCCACATTGGTTAATTATAACCTCCGAGTCTAGTATATGAGCCTGGGCGGTCTCTCCACTCATTGCCAATTGGTTTTGAGTTGGATGCTTTAACATAGTACTTTGTACTCAGAAATAACTGTTTAGAATTACAAAAATAACAATTTTCCAGTGGACATCAATATTTGAAATTATTAAAAAAAAAAAGGATGTTGACATCAACCTTCAGTATCTATTAAAAAAATATAAATTAGCAGTAAAAATAATAATTTTTCTGAGGTGTGGTGGGCGAGGAGGGATTCGAACACCTGAGACTGTGGTTTGTAGCCACAGGGTCTAATCCTCGGCGCTACTATCCCCACCACATCTTACTGGATATGTTCCTGGAAGTAGACTAAGAAAAGCGGTATTCTTGTATGAACCTAGAATTGTATATGATATAAACTATAATGGCTTCTACAGCCATTCCAACCTTAGACTCCTTTATGTGCCCCTCGCATACGCAGCCCCGCTCCCACTTTCGTGCAATCAGGGTTGGCACTTATTTAAACTGGAATATCCATGAAGATTCTGTCTTTTGATTAATCTAAATGAAATGTTTGTGTTGTTTCTTGGCTTTCTATGAGAATAAAATTCACAATTTTTCGAAAAATACTTGTATGGATTTGTACCAGCGCATTCTAATCTGTGACAGATCAACGGGTTCATCTGTTACACTTAATGCAACAAAAGTACATATTATGATATAATAAAGAACAATGAATCTGTATTATATGTTGTTTCTCATCCCTCATGCTGTTATAGATCAGTTTGTTTATCTTGAAGTATCTTCATAGAACTTTGGTGTGCTAAAAAGGTAAAGATGCTTTCTTTCCAGAAAGCTGTTCTTGCTTTGGATTCGTCAGCCCTGGACATTGACCAAGTGGAGAATCTCATTAAATTCTGTCCTACAAAAGAAGAAATGACGACGCTTAAGGCACTCTCTTCCTCCCTCTCTCCATGTGTGTGTGTGTGGTTTATGTTAGTGATGCTTTTGGGATTATTTGAGCTTGATGTGTTATTGTGTGTTGGATACCTTGTTATCTCAGAGCATGGGTTTGTTATTATTTTTCTTTGGCCTACTTCTGTGCCTCTATGTGCAAACTGCAAAGGCCTTTTCATCCTACAGTAGCTTGAAGTTGTGTGTGCCTTGTAACTATGAGCTAAGCTTTAACTTAGCAGTAGGTTTTACATTTAGGAAGGTAAATTTTTCTTGATAGATAGTGTTTTTGAAGGGAAAACCATCGCATGTTTGTGATGAGTTGTTTTGTTGATGAGTCTGAGTAAGTGTTGATACTTTCTCGAAGTGTTAGTTTTCTTGACATGTAACCCTAACAGTATGATGAAACTAAGTATGATGCTGCCTAAGTTTCATCCTGTGCTAGATGTAGATAAAAGGTTTCCTTTTCCAGATGGAAACTAGTGTAGTTTAGATCGATATCTTAAGTTATTAGTTGATTGGTTTCGCCAAATTGCTTTCATGGGTTTTGATTGTTACTTGATGCTCAAAATGTAGGGGAAGGGTTAAGAAATGTTTAAATCGTTTAAAAAGTAGGGGAAGGGTTACAAAGTGTTTAAATCGTTTAAAAAACTCAACTCTAAGGTGCTACTAGGACAAGAGAGCTGAAGCGGGAGAAATGCTTTATGAAACTGACTTGGACCGTTGCTGAAAAATGAAAGGGTTTTCATCAGTTTGACTTTACTCATATGCTGGTGTATCCTGTACTTTTATTTCTTAAGATGATTTCAAAGCCATGTTTAACTATTTTATTTGTTCCTCATTGGTACTATTATTTGTTTCAGAACTACACTGGGAACAAGGATATGCTTGGAAAGTGTGAGCAGGTTCTATTCTTGTCTTGATCACAGAGGAAAGTGAAAGCATGTTGCTTGTGAATTCCTAACAAATATTGTGGTTAATGAACAATTTTCAGTTTTTCCTGGAGCTGATGAAGGTCCCACGAATAGAGTCTAAATTGCGAGTATTTGCATTTAGCATTACTTTTTCCAGTCAGGTAGTGTGTTCTGGTGCGTTTTGTTTCTTCTATAGTTATATGCAGAATGATTTCGCCATTTCATGCTGTACATGCTTACACCAATTTGTTCAGGTGAATGAATTAAGATGTAATCTGGACACAATAAACAAAGTTGCTAGTGAGGTACGTCCTTTTGTTTTTGTGATTGCAAAGTTAGTACTTGAAAGTTGCACCTGTGATTTCAAAACCTATCGTCCGTATTTTTGTAGGTTAAAGAATCAGCAAAATTGCGTCAAGTAATGCAGACAATTCTCACTTTGGGAAATGCATTGAACCAAGGCACCGCTCGAGGTATTATTCTGTTGGACTAAAGCTTGTCTTGATCTAGGATTCCCTTTTTGGTGGAAGGCTTTTAAAATTGATTTCTTTCCAATATTGCAGGATCTGCTGTAGGATTCAAATTGGACAGCCTACTCAAGCTGTCTGATACCCGTGCAAGGAACAATAAAATGACGCTAATGCATTATTTATGCAAGGTAGACCAGTTAAAAGTCTTGGTTGGAAAAGGCCTTATTGAATACTGATTTGAAATATGTATGAATTACTCTGGGGTTTTCTGTGTTGATGATAACTTGTCTTGCTCATCGAACCTTCATTTATTTCAGTAATCTGTTGTTCATAATCATCGGGAGTTTAAGTATACCCTGGAGTAATCTGCGTATGCCTGAAACGATGCATGTGCACCTGTCTTCTTTTCTAGAGGAACTTGTTAAGAAAGTGTTTGGTTGCTAGAATCTTATAAACCGTAACACTTGTGTCCTCTTTGTGAGTCCATTTTTTTCTTCTGGAAATCAGTATTTTGAAGTGAGTAAATTTGGTGATCATGTGATTATATTTAGGTATATTCTTCCAATTGCTTTCAATCCTTCCATGCTTGTTACTCCTTTGATTCTTGCTTCTTCTTCTCTAGTTCACGGTATTTTGTTAACAAGATGCCCGTTTCGTTGCGACTATGTTCTTTTGCTTCTCTTCAAGTTCTTTGGGTACTTCATGCTTGTGTGGTGCTATAGTCAATTGCTTTCTTTTCTTTATTAGATCCTTGCCGAGAAGTTGCCAGAGTTGCTCGATTTTGATAAGGATCTCGTTCATTTAGAAGCGGCCTCCAAGGTATGTTCGATATGGTGTAAATGCAAGATTTTTACTTGAATTTACTATTTTGTATAATTGGTGGGTCTACAGTAATATGAACAATATATTGGTTCTTCCATATGCACCAAATGGCCAGATCCAATTGAAGTCATTGGCTGAAGAAATGCAAGCTGTGAGTAAAGGTCTCGAAAAGGTTGAGCAGGAACTCACCGCTACAGAGAATGATGGTGCCATCTCTGCAGGCTTCCAAAAGGTGAGGTTCATTTCATGCTTGGAACTCTGGGTTTCTTACTTTCTTCATTGAGGATGTGCCTGGTAGGTTATTCGTTACGATTTTAATGTACACATGGGTTCACAATACGAAGGTCCAATATGTTTGTCAGTTATGTCCTTAGTACTGTTAAAGAAAACACGTATTTTTCAAGGGTAACTATAGATTGCATTTCGTTTAAGAAATTAGTTTTCAAGTTTGACATTTGTCCCTAGGAATAGAGTGAATCAATTTTTCTAAACTTTCCTTGAATTTCATTCATGATCACAATGTTGGTTCATGGAAAAATTGGTTTTTGTCTGTTGATTTTGAGAAATCGATCACTGGATTGATTAACACTCAATGTTATGTAATTATTGAAAATTCATGTTTGTTTGCTTTTCCAGAGGGATATAAGGTACATGAGTGATGGGTTGTTTGTTAAATAGTTTATGTGCGTGAACCACTCCCTTCTTGAATCTCTTTACAAACTTATGTTTACACACTTCTTTGTAAAATATTTTGATGGGGCTTCCACACGCCCTTAAGGCACTAACTTATGCTAGGCCTAAATACCTTTTTTTTTGCTCAGTAAAAAGTACCTTGATTAGTGGATGCCACAGGCTGAATATAAGTATTCAACTGCGAGGTTAGGGAACCTAACCTTAAGGAAACTTGTTTGCCTTTGTCAAGGAAACATAATAGTGAAGTTAGTGGGTAGTCTAGCGTTCCTTGCTGTTACATAGTCTCGGCGGGTAGAATTCAATCCCAAAAGCTTGCTATTGAAGTGAGGGTGCCTTGACGCTACATACTTCATGTACAACATGGGACTAAAGTCATGTTAATGGGCAAGAGGTGTATTTATCACCCATAAAAATCTTGTGTGCAAACAAAGCTGATTGTATCCCAATTGTACAATAGAGAGGCTTGGGTACTTATATCAAATTAAAAAATCAAACCTAAAAATATTGGTTGGAATGTTGTAATTTGTATGTTTAAGTTAATGTGTGTATTTGTAATAAAATTTAGGTGTTCACTGCTTGAAACTGTAACTCTGGGATTGGTTCCGACTTCTCATCCTTGATTTTGAACTCTTGAGTTGTATATTACATAGAAGGAGAATCGACAATAAAATATCTACAAATGCTTGTTTTTCTTGCAAAGCAAAGTTTCAATTCTTGACCTTTCAGGCCTTGAAGATTTTCCTTGACACTGCTGAAGCTGAAGTAAGGTCGCTCATCTCCTTGTATTCTGAAGTGGTGAGCCTCGATTTCAACCTTGTCATTTGTTAATATCTGCGGGTTCTAGCTCAGTTAAAAAGGTTTACTGTTTCATTGTCATGTAGGGAAGAAGTGCAGATTCCTTATCTCAGTATTTTGGGGAGGATCCAGCTAGGTGTCCTTTTGAACAAGGTCTGATTTCATGTTCCACTTTAATTGCTTAAGTTTGTATTGCTGTAAGGTAGAGATTCACTATCTTGTTTCTGTTTGATCTGCCCTTTTCTCCCACATCAATAGTCCACATGGATTCTGTTCAAGAAATATCTGAATTTCGTGTGCCACATGCCCTAAATGGCAGAAAAGTTAGGGGTAGGCTTGTATATAGATTATGGTCATACTGTTAGAATATGCATCTTTCAGGCGGTCGACCCCTCGTAAAGTCATAAACCTACATTTAGTTCTTCAAATTATTCATCTAATACACACTTCTATGAGCTTAATGACCAGTTTATTTGCATTTGGTGTTTCCATAAAACTCTGCAATCTCTCCATTTTTTGGTACATCATATTTGAGTTTTTTTTTTTTTTTTTTGGAAAAACTTGGGAGGATCACTTTGGATCGCTGAATTCATCTCTTTGCAATTGACGTATATTACTTTCGTGTACCATGTTCCATGTTTCGGAACGTACATTCCAAACGTTTCGCTTGATCATTAGTGATTCTATGTAATTCAGGACTTTAGAATACTTAAAAACTGTTTTTCTTCCTCCACCAACACCATCGTAGTATTATTCCAATCGACATGAGTTTTTTTTGGAAAGGAACATGCGTTGGTATTTGAGACTTTGAGTGTTTGTTCAGCTTGTCGGGAGATGACTGTAATAGATTATTGCCCTTTCCAGAGCTCTGATTGCATGGTTTCTGTTTTCTCCTATTAGATAAACTCGGTAGTGCTAAAAAGTGAGAACTAGTTACGATTACTGAAATACGGCCAAATTGTATAGAACTTGATTGACCAGTACGTTCTTTTTGCCATCTCGTTGATTATCTGGTCTCCATTTGTATATTGCTGACTGCTGAGCCTTTTTTGGGTTTCTGTTTGCAGTCACACAGATATTGGCCGTCTTCTGTAAGATGTTCAACAAAGCGCGTGACGAGAACGAGCAGCAGGCAGATACTGAAAGAAAGAAACTAGAAAAGGAAGCAATGAAAGAGCAGGCATCAGTTCATTCTGCGAAAAAAGAGGGTGCCGATGCGGATCGAACAAAACCTAATTACCGAACCCAAAAGCATTCTCGATCTACCTCTATTAATGAAGCACTAGGAAACCTCCAGAATCTCGGGTCATAATTGGAGGCTAACCTTGATGTTGGCGCTTGGGAGAATTCCCCGGCTTCCGGAGGTTCGTAGACAGCACGGGTTTTGGAAACACTTTGATATGTGCTTGGACATATGGTCTTGTTTCCTCTTCTTCCGGCACCTCCTGCAAAGTCATAATCATGAATTGCAGCAGTTATTGGGTATCCATGTGGTTCTGCGGTAGCCAGATCCTGCCCTTTTGGCTGGTGGAATCTCCTTTAAGAAATCAGTTTGTATATTTAGTTGCTCACTCCATTGGAATACTGTTGGAAGCTTCATATATGCCTTCCCACCTCCATTCAATTCAATTTTGTAGAACTTTCTTGCAGAATAATCTAAACGTAGTATACGACTCTCCAACTGTATATATTCAAATGGAAGAGGATTTATTCATGGTTAAGCGCGCGCGCTCTCTCTCTCTCTCTCGGATTCTAATGGAAGAGTATTTATTCACGGTTTAGCGCGCTCTCTCTCTCTCTCTCTCTCTCTTGGAGTCTCAAATGCATTTGCAGAAGCTTACTTGTCTAGTTGTACGTATTGGATGTGTTTGAGGTTTGCGCTAGAAATGCCGGAAAGACGAATTCAACTCTGGCTACTGGCCTATGCATATGTGAATAGAATCTTGAATCAAGATAGATTCTGAAATGGAACTTAACTAGTTTTCTCTCACACTGGATGCTTCATTGTGTGGGCATTTTTCTACAAGGACGGATGCATGACTTTTGCTCAATGAGGTCAAAACACTACCAAAAATTTTGTGAAAAAAAAGAAGAGGAAAACACGGGCCAGTCCATAAATTGGACCCCCACTTACCGCCAACTCCACCTTTTTGGAAAAAAAGTACGCTCCAGTCACCTCCTTCACTTCTCGTGCTGCGATACAGTCTCATTTTTTTGAAGCAAGCAATCTTGTTTCTCTCTCTCTCTCTCTCTCTCTCTCTCTCTCTCTCTCTCTCTCTAATCCTAAACCTTAGGGTAACCTATGAAAATGTCTAAACCACTAAAACTTTATAATAGGAAAGTGCACCCTAAACCTAAACCCTAGGATACCCTATGAAAGTGCCTAAAACCCTAGGGTACCCCATGAAAGTGCCTAAACCACTAAAACTCTATAATAGGAAAGTGCACCCTCAACCTAAACCCCCCAAAAAAGGTGAGTGACCTTAATGGTAATTTAAAAAGAGTGATTGAACTTGATGGTAATAAAAAATTTTAAAATCTTTACATTATTGTACGATTCCAATCACTTAATACTTACAGCTTTGCAAAAATAGGATTAAAGCTAACAACAATCATCATTTTCTTCCCCTTGCTCGAGTAGCTAAATCAAAGCCCACAAACACCCTTTACCCGACCAGCATCTTGATCCATTTTTGCACCTTGACTTGGATCCCAGCTAACTGTGCTGGGAGAGAAACATATTAGGAAGGGACAATGTGATCATCTGGCTCTGAAACATCTTTTTTCTTGGCCTTCTCTTTCTCAAGTAAGTAAAGCCTTTCTGCTTCGGGCATCGCCAACATGATAGTGTGCAGCTTGAAGTTTAGTTCTTCAACCTTTTCCATTAGCCGGTCATTTGTAAACATGCCGAGAACAATGCTTTGGATTGTCTTCCAGCTTTCCATTAAGGGCAAAATGATAATAACTGCTGAACCTATGGTACCCCATGCTATTGCTATGATTGCCCAGAATGTGAAGTACCCCTTACTGAATCTCCCTGCATTAAAGCAGAAATCAAGAGTTCTTATAGAGTATTCTGAAGAAGAGTTTGCAAAGTGAAACTTTCAGCAACCAGATGATATCTTTTCATTTCCCTTTCTCATTGTTAATAGTTTTGAAAAACTAATCTTAATGCCAGAAGCTAAAACAAAGAAACATTGTCAGTTGATAAGTAAAAATTCCAAGGATGTTTTTTTGGAAACAAAAATCATACAGAAAGCAAGTGAGTCAAGGCATTTGGCATTTATTAAATCAATCCAGATTTAAATATCTACACAACCAATAAAAAATCAATTGGACATTGTATTCACTTAATAAAGCAAATAATGGATTTGTTCATCTTTTGAGGATGCTTAAATGAAAAGACAATAAGTGATATTGACTCTGGTGCAGGCTCAGACACATCAAGCTCCAGAGGCTAGAATAAGCACACGGCAAGGACAGACCAAAAATTAGATACGGGTAGTCCGGTACAGGGATAAGTCGTCTAATTGGAACAAACATTCATGCATCATGGACGACAGGACGAGTTTCCCCTGGAATTTATTTATTCTCTCAATGTAAATAAAAGTACAAAATCAGAAGTATCCGCTTCGAAAAGGAAGAACTCCATCTATATCCCCACTGTGCCCATACCGAGTTGTGTCAGCACGGGGACTTCTGTCAAACTGAACAGTCCATGTAACATAGAAGACAACATCATACTGCTGTTATTTAGAAATAAAATACCTAGTTTTGGTTTCGACATCATTCTAATAAGTTCCTACATTGAAGAACGATGATCTAATTGAGGTTGTGCTAGTTCAAGTCTAGGTGATCAATTCTCCAGCATTAGCTTCAAATCTTAAGAATTAGGCCTCAACTAGTGAATGAAATCGAAGGCTGGATATTGAATTTACCTGCAGGAAGAGACAGCAGAGGCCACAAAAGAACAATCACAATAGTAAAACCAATACCCCATTTCACTATCCATGCTTTTGCTCTAACCAGCTTTTCCTCCTTGAATTCCTCTGCCGGCAACTCGCTCTTTTCCTTCTCCACCATAGTTATCTTCTTGGTAGTATCCCACTCATAGTTCTGAGGCCACAAAAGACTACACACAGCATGAACAGCACCACCAACAAGAATAGACACAAGATTCCCAGCAAGCATCGGTGCATTCCTTCCAGTCGTGTCAAGATCAACCCTTCCATACTCAACCCTTGCAACGGACAACCAAGTGATTATTCCGAGCATGCAACCCATGGTGGGCCCGAGGATGGCTCCAATTGCATTTGCTTTACTCCAGAGGAGCATGAAAGCGATGGGAATGACAGCTGAGCCAACAAACACCCCCATGGCAAGGTACATCCAACCTAGGGAAACTCCGGCCTTGTTTAGTATTACTGCTAAAATCCCCATGAAGCAGCCAAAGGCGAGGACAACTCCCCTCGACACTTTGAGGATTTGCTTTCCGGTTGCATCTGGGTTTATGTAAGTGCGATAGATGTCGTATGTGCATAGTGAGGAGACTGCTATTAGTTCGGATGAACCAGCAGATGTCACAGCCCTGTTTTCTCATGAGCCAGTATTCAGAGTTCAGAACCAATACTATCGGAGTTTTAAGACTCAATATAGATTCTATAAGGAAGTATGAAGTGGACAGAATATGAGTTCCAAATTTTTTTGAACGGGTCGAAACTCAATAAAATCTAGATTTTCATCAACTAAATATAAGATTCGAACATCTTGAAATGATCAGGAAAATGGTTTTGGCCAAACTTCATTACAAAAAGGAATCCATTTCCAGTGAGATGAAAGTCCAGTATTGCACAATTTAAGAGCCATGAAAGTTTTTAAGTAGCAGAACAAAGTCTCAAATATGAAATCGGAAGACGAGCAAAATTCAGGAAAATTGCCTATACTGCAAAATTTACCGAAATTCTAAAACAACTCAATACAAACAAGAGGAAAATGGAATGACTGAACTCAAATGGTTGAATGTATAAGATCACCAATTAGATCAGTTCATTCAGGCTCAAGGGCTTTTTGCTGAAAATGAGGATGCCATTTTGACATATGGCCCATATATAAGCTCCACCAAGCTTTAGAGGGGTATTGTTGAATTTTTCATCTCAATTTGTGGTCTTACATGCTGGTACAATTTGTGATCAAAATTGTACCAGGCAAGATCGTGGACTATAGTTTGAAATTGTACTACTAATCGCAAATAAAAATATTGGTTGCAACTTACATGAAAAGCATAGTAAGTAGAAGAACGGATCCTCCTTTCCCCATCAAAGCAATAGCTGTTGCAGGAGGAACAAGTCCACGACTAGCTTCACTTGCTGTTATAGGTAAATCAAGGGCTAGGGCTCCTAGGCCAAGTGACGTTGCTAGAGAAAATGGCACAGCAAACCAGACCAACCCGCCCAACAGATAGCCCTTGTGAGTTGACGAAGGTCGAGCAGCGATGGCACTCACCCAATATCCCTACAAATTGACATTTACATCTATTAAACAACTAAGAAGCACCAATAGCAACATGGGACACAGAAACGACCCAGCACAAACACCATGAGTCCATGACAATTCATCACGCAGAAAGAAATAAATAAAAAAGAGACAACACAGCTGGGACACAGCAGTGAATAAATATATTTCAATTTTAGTACACTGAAAATAATAACCGCTTGATTGTTTACATTGCAAAAGTATTCATACTCTATCATGTAGAAGTAGGAAAGAATCATCTTCACGTGCTATGTACTAAAAGTCTGAACAACTAAATCTTGTCATGAACAAAATTGGAAGTTCTAAGATTTAGATTCCTCGAAAAAAGAGAGTTAAGGATAAGGGAGTGATAGGTAGAGTGTTATCGGGCTATCTTTACTTCGGAATCATCAGGTGTTATTCCCATGAAAATAAAAGGTAGTAATGTGTTTCATGAAAGTCTCAAGTGATGGGGATATAGTGATGGATACGTATATCCCCAAGTGTTAAAGCATCAAGCATGTCTGGTTCTGAAAATAAATCTCACAAAAATGACGTGTTTCAAGTGTTTGACACTTACAAGCCACCTTCTTGTAGTTTCTGTGCTTTCTAAGGTTAGTAGAATATAAATCTTCTGTTTCTTAGTCATTGAAAAAGGTAACACTTACGTTGTCAACAAACACAGTGCCGAAGTTGCCAACAATATTAATTATCCCAAAAACGAGCCCTCCAGAACTCAACATTGTGAGGTAAGAGCCTTTGTAATTCCCATGGACCGGACCGCAAGATTGCCCATCATGGGAGAGTGGCTCCTCACATACTCTTGATTTGCTCGCAACCTCTAGTAGACGATCATATACTACAGTTGGGCTACCAAGCTCACTGCTTGCCGTGTAAACTAAGTAGACAAAGATGACTAAAACCACGTGCACTGGAACCAAAGACAAAATATACAGCCCAAATAAGCAGCAGTACTTTTAATGTCAATGGACAACAAACTGAACGTGTGATAAAGGGGTGGATACCTATTACAGAGTGTATGTAGCTTGCCAAGAAGGTGGCTTTTAGTCCCCCGGCTAGGGTGTACACAATTACGCCAAGTGGGATGAGAAAACTTGCAGCGTAAATGTTCACTCCCGTGAGTGCATTCACAACAGCGGAACCACCAAGAAGAAGCATGGCTGTTACGATGGTGTTTGTCAAGAAGCAAAAAGTAAGAAAGACGAGATGAGCAGCAGTACCCCATCTGAAGTAAGAGAAAATTTGTCGTTACACTCAAGGGAGTGAAGCTTGTCAACAATTAAATATGATAACCTAGCTATTGTTAGAAACTTAGAACAACCATTGTCTCAAAAACTTTAGCAGTTAGGACTTAGAAAATGCGTCTAACATCGTATACAAAACTATCCAAAACCATCCCTCACGTGCAGCCCTTTTTTGCACATGGAGATGCAAACATCACATAGGAGAGAAGCATAATGCAATCGGAAAACAAATACATACATAGCGACTCAATTTCAAGACCTCCTAAAATCAAAGCTTGATATCAGGTTAGATCAGTTGCAATCCAAAAAAAGCATAAGTTGTGAAGTAATGGATCAAACAATGTGTAGAATAACCTAACAACTATGGCATGCTGTATACTTTGATTTGTATAATCACAACTAATTGACATACCGGGCCTTCACAATTTCACACACGGTATGAGCATGGGGGCTTTTCTTTTGATCTCTATAGCCATCACACCAAACAGTAGTACCTGTTCATTAGAATGATCAAAATTATTTGTTGAACTGTATCTCACCACCTTCTAGAGGAGACAAAGAAGTCAATGGATAATATAGGAAAGATCATAACCAACATGCCTGGATGGTAGCCCCACTGGCGTACCAGAAAGGACCACTAACTCCGTATTGCCAGGCAACATTAGAGCTTTGCAAAATTGTAGCAGAACAAGTCCACTTCATCAATCAAAATATTGAAGCCATTTGTCAGTTGAACATAAAAGGAAATTCCAAATTTTCAGAAGCAGTGGTTGACAACCCGAGCACATTACCTGAGATACAATTACACTCGCAATAAGTCCTGTTTTAACATTCCTCCCTGCAGTGTTGAACCATTCTGATGTGTGCCGGGATCCAACGTATCGCTTCTCCAACCAAACCTGAAAAAAAAGATTCACGCTCAGTACTTGTAATCCGACTCTTTGTGATGGTGGTAAACAAGAAATGATAATACACACTATTTTTAGGCCATGTTTGACTGGTCACGCTACTAATGAAGTGATATATAATGCAACTAGCTTAATTGACACCACTGACGTAAAAGTGACAAATGGGATTACCAATCTCAAACTGCTATATCCATGTCTTGTAAAATTGATTGTCCAACAGGTTTGTAATCGCTCCACCAATAATTACATTCAAACGCTCAAAACACATTCCACGTGATTCATAATCGAAACCCCATATCTAATCTGGCCAATCAAAAAGGCCACAGAATTGCGAGTATTAGTCAATTATCATACTTGTTTGAAGTTTCAAATCATTGTTTATAAGTATTTTGAGGTTCCAGTAGTTGTTATCATTCTCCGTTGAAGGCATGCGCTAAATTTCGACTCCTTAATGTGAGATAAGTAGATGATGGAAACCCCAGTATTGGTGGATTTTCCTCATTGCAAAAGGCCACGTTTGGTTCGTGGACTTTTGTGGAAAGAAAATTATCAAATATATATATTTAGCTTCTCCATTCCACTTTTTTTTTGTTCTGGAAATGCAGGGTATCCTGGCTACCTTCTCACACCTCAAGTAATCCCTACAGCCCCTCCCATAGATTTTTCACACGCTTACGCGTGGCGTGGGGTGAGGCGGCCTCAATAGTTACTTCAATAGTTACTCGCAAGGAGAATTGAACCGAGACCTTAGGAGCCCCGAGTCCCAACCCAAGATTAATCAAGATATTTTCTTTTTAATGAATATTTTCACTTCATTATCTTAACATCAATTTTCATTTAACCCACAAGTCCTCAAACAATTCCCTTATTTATTTATTTATTTAATTTTCATAGGCAACAAATCCTTATTCCCACCACTAACTGAGAGCCCAATTAACGAGAACAGACGAGAAATAACTCAAAGAAAGGAAGGGCTAAAAGCGTATATGTACCAGGAAGGAGGTAAAGAAGGCGAAGAAGGCCCCAAAACCAAGAATAACGGAATACCCAACACCTTGATTTAGAACCGGTTTGCCTCCGAAGAAGCTGCTCTGCCTCACACAACTACCGGACGAGGCGGCGGAGTAATACTTTGCGGCGAATTCAAACGGCGGACAGTTCGCCTGAGAAGAAGCCATGGGTGGAGATAGCTGGCGGGTTTTGGTGGCGCTGCAGCTGTGATACTCTGCTCCAGCTTTAGCTGTCTGTCAACAATTATATACACAATTCAACATTTGGCTCAGAGTCAAAACTATTGAAGGGAACGTTTCTGTCTCATTTGGAACTGGAGGAATCTCTTGGACAATGGCAGTGAGACTACTGCGAGAGTTTGATGGTTGTTTGTCACTGTCTTGGCACTTGGCTTTGAAATTTTGTACATATGCAAAATCATCACCGCTTTCCGTCCCATCTAATGTTGACCAGAAAAACTTCGGAAAGATACCGCACATGGTATCTCTCGGCGCATTCGAGTCTTCAAAACATGTTTTTTGACGCTTAAATTTTTTAGAATAAATTTGCCTCCAAAAATTATAAAAACAACACCATTAAATCTAGACCATCCAAAACATGTTTGAATGGCTTGGATGTGCAAACAGATACCACGTGGCGGTACATATTCGACGTACCCGTTTTTAAAAATCTCATTTGAGTCAAAATTTGGGTAAAAACTCATATTGGTATGGACCTCTCTAGTGACAAAACACCATTTTTACTTGGAGGAAAAAAAAAAAAAAAAGCTTTCAATGGCAACCTGATTAAGAGTTTTTCCCCATTTTAATATATAGAGAAATAAGTATGCCATTGGAGATTTGATTTTGCTTTTTTTACCCAAAAAAAGATTTAATAGAAGAAATGGGTAGAGATTAGAGATGCTAATTCATTCTATTTTGACACGTTCGAAAATGGATGTTTAATTTCCAAAAATATCAATAAAAACTTGATAAAATTTCATTTTTATCCTTGTGTTTAAGTAGAACTAGTACTATTTCCATCAATCAAATTTCAAATTGGAGGACATATTTGGAAAGTTAAATACTTTTTGGAGCAATCGTTACGCTTCCTTAACAAGTTGGAATCCCAAAAAGGGAATATGAAAATGGGATGGAAGGAGTACATTTTACGGGAATTTCCATTTACACCTTGTTTTTTCAGCGAGTTTCAAAGACACTTCCTCGATTACTTTTATACTTGCATGAAACCTGTGCTACGCACGGGGAAATTAATAATTTTGATATTCAAAATATATCCACAAATAAAATAAAGGATTGATCAATGTACCCTTGGTATAGCCAAAAGCCCATAGGGTTTCGTTGGATTAGGGTTTTCATTGGTACTTTTACTCTTTCCCCCCATAGTTTTTTCGGTTTTCTTTTTTCCCTCCAACGATCTCCCCCCTCATTCTTTATCTTGTTTTATCTATAACCTAGACAAAAATCAGTCAAGTAAACTTATTGCTGAAGATCCCAAAGACATTTCACCCACAGCTCCAATAGCGGCAACAATAGAGGAAGAATAATAGATAAAATATGAGGGCTTGCAATGGCTAGTGCGAAATCTAAAATTGAACATCATAGAAAATTGTTCTTAACTTGCCTATTTTTGGAGAATCATAGTAGCTTTTTTAAATTATGAATTTTTTGTTGATTTCACATGAAATTCATAAATTATCAGATTATTAGTTAGATTATCTCAAGTTTGTAGAAATTTCAACTTTTATAGGATTATGGGTGAATAGACATTGCCAGCTTAAGATTTGGGAGGGAGTATCAGACTATTTATATTCTCTTTTAAAACTAATATTGAATTTCAACATCTATCAGTTTGTACATATTTCGTCATCTCTAATTTTCTGAATATGTGAGTTAATGAGATACGTATGTAAATCATGTACTACTACAATTAAAACAACAAAAACTTTTTGATGCTTATACAGTTTAAACTCTTTTTTTAGTAACTAAAAGAAAAGAATTATGTGATGTACTAATTCACAATTATTGTCTTTCCAACCCTCGTTTTCTGTCTCTGAGGTATCAGTCCAATGTAAATAAAAACTTTTTTTTTATCGGCAATGAAAATTTCATCAACACATAGATAAAATATAAAATTAGTACAATAGGAAAGGAAAAACATTAAAAGAGTTTCGAAGAATATGAAAGACTCTCCAATGTAAAGCAAAACTAACAAAAATTAATAATAAAGTTATACATTATGCATCATATAAAATGTTCAAATCATATATTGTGACATATATAGCTTAAAAAAATTTAGTTCTTCACCCAAAAGCACTTGAATGTTACAATCCTCGCTTTCTGTCTCTAAGGTATCAGCCCAATTAAGACAACAAAAACTTTTTGATGCTTATACAGTTTAACCTCTTTTTTTAGTAACTAAAACAAAAGAATTATGTGATGGACTAATTCCTAATTATTGTCTTTCCAACCCTCGCTTTCTGTCTCTAAGGTATCAGCCCAATGTAAAACAAACCTTCTTTTTTTTTATTGGCAATGAAAATTTCCTCAACACATAGATAAAATATAAAATTAATACAATAGGAAAGGAAAAGCATTAAAAGAATTTCGAAGAAAATGCAAGACTCTCCAATGTAAAGCAAAACTAACAAAAAATAATAATAAAGGTAGACATTATGCATCATATGAAATGTTTAAATCGTATATTGTGACATAGCTTAAAAAAAATTAGTTCTTCACCCAAAAGCAATTGAACGTTACAATCTCCTTGTAAACGATTTTATTCTTCTTTTTTCTCTCTATTTTAACCTCGGGTTGTGTTTGGATTTTAAACTTGTGAAGAGATTCCTAGGGGATCGAGCAAATGAAAAAAAAAAATCAACATTTCATGGATGATTTTTTGTTTACAATCAATATGATTATGATTTAAAGGCGTTTTTATTCATACTTGTGAATAAATGAGTCTAATTTTTTTACATTCTAAATCTGTTTTTCTGTTCTAAATCTATTTCCTCGACATGCGCAGTAGCCTTAAGTTCTACATAAGCAAGCAAAGTTAAACAAATCTATAATACGGGACAACATACTAATTGAGCGTCATCTTCTTCTATGTCGACGTCGAAGATAAATATGAGATCAAATACAGCTCCAGAGCTACCACAGACAATACCCTGGAAATAGGTGAAAAAACAATTAGTTGATGGTACTCACTTCATTTTGAAGCACAATCCAATCACATCAAAACAATGCATCAAAGTTCAACATGCGTAGGCCAATAAAAAAAGATATACGCAACATTTAAAAATTTGGCAATGCAGATTTATTAGACCCCAAAACAGTTACTTTAAAAAAGCTACTTTAAAACAGTTACTTTAAACAGTTATGGAGCTCAAAACAGTTACTTTAAACAGTTACCAACAAAGAGCTCATCGATTTCTCGTATAAGAGAAAGGGTGATGAAACATGATCAGGAGACCATTGAATTTGGAGTTCTTTCAATGAAATTGGGAAAATGATGATATTATGGAGGAATGAAGAAATAAATTAGTTGTAGGTGGAGTTACTTTTACCATAAAATTTTCAAATATTGAATTCGGATTAATTTTCAATTTCAACACAAATAAATTATCCTCTCTAGTTAGAATTATAATTGGATTAAGGTATCTAATAAACATGGTCATGTTTATCCGATCAAGAATTGGCATTCCTATCAATAAACATATTAAAATTCCAATAAGTAATTGGTATTGCTATCAAATATATAGGATATTATAAATTAAAATTCCAAATATCAAATAGTAATAGTAGGGAATGTTGAACATGATCTTTGTATTATTTTCCATGTTTGAAAATTTTAACCTACAAATCAAGGGTTTGATAATTAAAAGATTTAATTTGAAAATTTAACAAAAGGATAATTAATTGCCTTGAAAATTTAACAAAAGGATAATTAATTGCCTTACACATTAATCTCCTATGTTGATGCCACTTGTCGCAACCACGTCCTTCCTTGCGAAAACTCATCCTGCAATACTATATTAGATTAGAAAGGTACTTACACCTCTTGCACTTTGATGTTACGGGAGATATTGGATGCATTAACAGAAAATTTGTGTTTGACAACTAAAAAAAATTCAAAAAAGTGAGTCTAAAAGATAAATTGTATGCCCTTATTTTTATTCTCCTTAGTAAAAAAAAATAAAAAAATGAAATAGATAAAGGGAGTACGTACTAAGTGTGCATTTTATTAGTGGCTGTGGTAATGTATACGTGTGAGAGAGAGAGAAAAAGGTACTCCTCCGTCCCTTTTTCAGTGTAGATATTTTCATTTTGAGCTGTCTTTTAATAGGTGTGTGTTTTAAAATGTTAATGGATAAAACTTTATACAATTACTACATTTTGCTCTTTTGAAAACTTAGTAGGTAAAGAATTAATGGGTAAAAGTTTAGGATAATTTAGGAAAGTTGAGGCAAATGTTCATGTGAAAAGTGTAAAATAGAGATAAAAGTTGATGTGAAAAGGTGTAATGATGATTTCTTTTAATAAGTTGGATTTACGAAACAACACACTTAAAAAGAGAACAAGGATGTATAATATATTTTGTATTGGGTAATTTTGTCACATCATTGATGAAGTCAACACTGTTTGGAAGTAAACAAAAGAGGGGAAATGTATATTGTCAGTAAAAGAAGGGGTGGCCAGAGTCATTTCAGAAATCCCAGGGGAGTTTCTGCATTTATTAGAAATCTCAAGGGAAGTAAATGAAATTTATCCAAATTTAAAATTTACTACTAGTACCTACCGCCGAGTGACGTGGCATGTTAAACAGCCGTCAATTTGTGCTTGCTGACTTGGCATCAGCTTGACCCATGGAACTCAACCAACAGCAAAGCGGCAAACATGTATAAGATGTAAACTTTAATATTCTGAATTCGAAACTTGGCAAACTTTTGAAGTCAAGTTGCAAGACAGAAATTTCTTGTAAATTCTCTAGTTTTGGCTTGGTTGAGATGGGATCCGGAGGTACTATAGGGCGAGAGCACCCTACAGATTTGTACTGCGGCATCCAAGTCGTTGAGCTCGGCAATCAAAGGCTCAAATTTCATCTTGACAATAGACGGCTCCAAGAAGTGTCGTGATAAAATCAGGACCGTTAATTGCGTGATGAAGAGCTTGGATACTGCACTACAGCGCTGTAGTGCGGCACCACATTGCAACACCCCCAATTTCGTCGAAAAGTGCGTAAATTGACCAGGACGCCCCGCCAATACCGAAAAATAAAAGACGAAATGTTAGGGTACATAATTTTGAATTTGAACCATTGATTTTTCTTTCCTGAATAATTTTAGGATCCGGTGACGTGCAGTGAGGGGACTCACTATATCATGTCTGTAATCAGGGGCGGACAGGGGGGTGCTAGAGGGGTGTTCGACCCCTGCACTCCCCCCAATTTTCGACATATTTTTAGCACACTTTTAGATTTTTTTTTTAAATTACTGAAGAATGGCCTCTGCAAATTAGGCAAAAATGGCGATCCTGCGTCTGCAACTGTGTGTAATGACCTCTCTCGGCCTTCCGATTGGCGATCAAAAGTCCGGATAAATTGAAATTAAAGAAATATAAAAATATTTTTTGAAAGTATAATGACCTTGTTCGTTTTCCTGTTTAGTTTTAGTTTTAGTTTTGATGACATCATCATTTTTCTCATTTCTCTCTCTATCTCTCTCCACTCATTACACTTGCTGACATCATCAAAACTAAACTAAACTATCTAACCAAACACAGCCAATATAATCTGAACCGTTGATAGTGAACTCCCTCACTACAGGGCCACCGGATCCGGGACGACTTTTCATGTACCTACTACAATAAAAGACCAACAGGCTTGGGCGCGTCCCGTACACAAATTGTCTACTTTTTGCATGTGTTCAATACTTTTCCACGCTGTGACAGTAATGAGAATTCCTACCAATTTCAGTTCGGACCGTAGTTGGGAAAATTAAGCAAAATTAATTTGGACAACGCACGCTTCAGTGAACAAAGACCTATTCGTGGACCTTACGCAATTTTCCCAGACTTGCCCCCCAAGTAATGAATTTTAAATGTACTTTATTGCTGCATTTACTTTACACATGATATGTTATGATGTATGAATGACTAATCTGCCCCTTGGTCAGAGTTTATACTTGTCCACCTGCCTACGAGTTCACATTCTGTGTATCTAATTTAGGCTATGTTTCTATAAAAAAATATCGTCTGCCCGCTATAGTCAAAAGTGTATATTGTTTCTACGAAAAGTCAAATCAGTTAATGTATGTGAGAAAAATAACTTGAGTGAGAATACGACAAAAATCTCCAAATATATCGAAAATACCATAATGGAAACTTAACCTTAATTTATAGTATAGGATTTTTCATGTATTTTCAGATATGAAATCACATGAGAAATTTTTATCTCTCAATTTTTCATTATAGACAAAATCAGGGACGAAAAATGCAATTTCAAACATTAAAGCGCTTTTAAAATTTTGAGAAAATTCAACGATCCAAAGGTCTGAAATCACATCGAAATAAAAGCACCTATACCGGGAGTAAATAAATTTTGAGAGGCAGGGGGATCGGCGACTATGAGTTGAATACTCCGAATATAGATTCAAAGATAGACAAGTTGTTTAATGCACATGAATCCTATACGATGAATTTGAGGCTATGATCACGTATCGAATAACTTCAAGTGTATTTGTATTTATTTGAATTATTGTCTAAACATTTTCGATTGGGTAGACCCCGAGACATTTTCGTCATTTCAACCTCCACCAGAATACACTAGAATTTTCCATTACCTTAACCAAATGAAGAACCAAACTGGCCAAATTAAGGAAAATTCAAATTGCCCACGTCGTCATTCACGTGACCATACACCCAACCACGGTTGCCATCACACAATTATTGAAGTGTGTTTTAGTTAAATAATTAAGCTCGATTATTTTTTATTTACTAATTTATACTATCAATTTTTTTTAGATTATTAATTCGTCCCGATTAGAAGAATCTAACAACAAAAACTCATTATCAAAATCTTAAATAAATTTATTAAAGAAAAAAATAATCCAAAGCAGACATAGTTTTTGAATTATTTTGATCTTTTTTCAAAAATAATTTAGTTTTGGTTAATAATTAACTTTTTCTCGTGGAGAGGAATAAATAATTCACAAAAATTAACGTAAATTAATAAATACGGAAAAATTACTAAATAAGGACGAAAATAATTCGGCTCAATTACTAATCGGGGCGGCTCAATTACTAATCGAGACTGTTAATTGTCAAACAAACGGCCGTAATTAGTCACTGCAGGCCGTAATAATCTCTCTCTCTCTCTCTCTACCATTATATAGTATATACATAAACCCTCCTTAAACCCTCCCACCAAACAAAGTAACCGATACGCAAAGCGTTCTTTCAAACAACACAGCCATTCCAACTTTCTCGCATTTGTTTCTTCAAACAAGTTCTCTTTCTAGTTCTGACCAAAATCAGCCAAAGATGATGAGTCGCAGTGCGACCAGGGTGATCCGGTCCGTCGCGGTCTGTGCTCAGGGTTCTCCCAGGTACTTCTCGACCGCCACAGCCGGTACCGTCGCAACCGAATCGGCTATGGCCCGGGTTCTGAACGGTTCAGGCGGGATCTACCGTGTGGTCAATCCGGGAAAGGTTTCGGAGCCGGCGGGGGCGACGTGGATCAGGTTGCCGGTGATGGGGGCGAGGAACGCGTCTACGGTGGCTTTGGATGCCAAGGAGCAGAAAGAGGAGAAGGTGGAGACTGGATCGGCTGGTGGCGTCGCGGCGGGCGGTGGTGGAGGTGATGAGAAGGCGATCGTGAGTTATTGGGGGATTTCGCCGGGAAAGGTTACCAAGGAGGATGGTAGCGAGTGGCGGTGGAGCTGCTTTAGGGTAAGATTTTCTCTCAACTGCAGTTATTCGATACGTGATTCAAATCTGTCCAAAAAAATTAAAATTCTGAATCAAAGTTCTATTTTTTTTTTAACTGATCTAAATCACGAAAACTCAATTAAATCATCAGATTTTGTGGATAGTTGAGCAATAGACCATAGATCTACGATTATGGCACAAAAGTTATTTTTGAAACTTATATACATCAATTAAATGGTCATTTTTTTTTTGTAGGTTTTGTAGGTTCTTTTTTTAAAAAAATTCGTTATTTTTAGTATAAAACTTACGAAACATCACAGTATGTTATGATTTTTAGTGAAAAATGTTACGTTTTTTTTTTTTGTTGAAAAGTTACGAGAAGTAAATGTAATGATTCCTAGTGAAAATGTTATGAATTATATTGCTGAAAAGTTACGAGTTTTTAATATAAAAGTTACGATTCGTTATCAGATTATGTATTCGGGACATATTTAATTCATATAATAAGTATTTTAATCAGGTACCAAATAGGTCTCTTTGAATATATAAATAATCAAATCTGATGATGTTTGTATGCACAATTTTGATGAATATGGTATTATTCATATTGGGTTTTTTGGTTGGTTTGTTTTAAAATTAGCCATGGGAGACGTACAAGGCGAATGTGGAAATAGATCTGAAGAAGCACCATGTACCTGTTACGTTCCTAGACAAAGTTGCATTTTGGACCGTCAAGTCTCTTAGATACCCTACCGATCTATTTTTCCAGGTACATCATCATAAACCCTTCATTACTGGTTAAATATTCTTGGTGTTTTTTTGGGAGTGATTTCCACACCCCCTAAATTGTTATTCACACTCCTTTTTTTGTCTTCTAGTGAAATTTTCATGTGTAAAAATGTCACTAAAAGATAAAAAGGGGGTGTGGATAACAATTTAGGGAGTGTGAATATCAATTACCTTTTTTTTTTGCTAAATACGACCCGGTAAGACAATCCTTCTTGTTTTAGTCCGCAAATCAGGTATTTCTTAATGCATAAATCATGTTTTGGACAAAAGAGTTAAGACCATTTTGCCCCTCCCTACAGAATTTTTTCGGGAGTGAACTCCTGAATTTGTCGTGTTATTTCGGTAGTTAAAACTCCAAAAGTTTAGTGATTTTCAAGAGTTAAAACTCCCGAATGAGTTGACCGAATGAGTTGACATTCGAAAACTGATATACAATTTGGAAGTTAATATCCGAATTTATTGACGTGTTTTGGGAGTTAATATCTGAAACTGGTCATATAGTAAGGGCATTTTTGGAAGTTCAAGAATTTTTTTTATGGGTTGTATTTAGCAAAAATGAAATTTTGCCGCCTTATCTTGGTTGTATGTAGCAACTTGGTTGTATGTAAAAGCAAAAAATGGTTGTAAAAGAAAAATGAATCTGCAAATAGAATCACCCTTCTTTTTGTTATCAAAACATAAATTACTACTTTAATCGCCCCCTTTTTAAATGTGTTCTTCAGAATCCAACTTAGTTTTATGTGGCTTAAAAACGTCATCATTACACCTTTCATATCAACTTTTTCCTCCACTTTATCAACTTTTTTCTCCACTTTACACTATTCACATCAACTTTTACCTTTACTTTTCAAAATTATCCTCCATTGGTGGGTGAGTGGGTTAAGAGAGTTATATGATTTTGAGTTTTACTCATTAACTCTTTACCCACTAATTTTTCAAAAGGGCAAAATGATAATTGTACAAACTTTTACCCATTAACTTTTCAAACCACACACTTATTTTTGAAAACTTAAATTGAAAATTTTAAACACAAAAAGGTGCCAAATTATATCATGTTTGGGCCTTTCAGTACTAACAATTAATGTTGGCAAAACGTATATTTCTGACTTTAATCGGGCCCCGTGAAATGTGGGATCGGTCCCAAGATGATTCATGGCGCGGAACTTGTGATACCAGTTGATAGTGGTTCTGCGATTCACCAAGTTCTGATCATAACCAAAAACATTAATAGGATTTTTATTTCAAATTTATTGCAATCAATCCGAATCTAGTAAAGATTTTTTTGGATGGTTTCGCATTTGGCTTTCATTCTTGAGAATTTGTTTGGGGAAATGATAATGACAAAATTATTTTTGTTTGTGCCAAAACTGTAATGCATAAAAAGCTTGTACCTTGCACATAGTACAAGATTTTTAAGCACTACAATTTTGGTACAAACAAAAACAGTTTTGACACAAATAAAAACGGTTTTGACAGTAGCACCACCCTTTGTTTGGAACTTAAGACCATGTTTGGGTTGGTTCACAAAATCATTGATCTTGCGAGTTATGAGCACTAAACTTTCTCCTTTACGGAACAGAGGAGATATGGGTGTCGAGCAATGATGTTAGAAACCGTGGCGGCAGTCCCCGGCATGGTGGGAGGAATGCTCCTCCACTTCAAATCCCTCCGGCGGTTCGAGCACAGCGGCGGGTGGATCAAGGCCTTGCTAGAAGAAGCTGAAAACGAGCGGATGCACCTCATGACATTCATGGAAGTAGCCAAGCCCAAGTGGTACGAGCGTGCCTTTGTTTTCGCGGTCCAAGGCGTTTTCTTCAACGCCTACTTCTTGGGCTATCTTGTTTCGCCGAAATTCGCTCACCGTGTTACCGGGTACTTGGAGGAAGAGGCCATTCATTCTTACACCGAGTTCCTCAAGGAGTTGGACGAGGGTAGGATTGAGAACGTGCCCGCTCCGGCTATCGCGGTGGATTACTGGAGGCTGCCGCAGAATGCCACGCTCCGTGACGTGGTGGTGGTTGTGAGGGCGGATGAGGCTCACCACCGCGATGTTAACCACTTTGCTTCGGTAATGATCTTTTCCCATCCCAATAAAGTATCTAGGCACTAGATTTTCAATTTCGGAGTGAAAATGATTTTCCAGATTGTGAAAACATATTTTCAAGGTTTTTTCAAAATGGGCACATATTTTTTCAAAAAAAAAAAAAAATCCAGAAAAGGTGAAAAAATGAACACTATTTTGATTTTATTTAATTTGTTCTTACTCTTATTGTTTTTCATGTCTCAATTGCATGGTAATTTTGATGGTTTATTGGAATGAATTGCAGGACATTCACTACCAGGGACATGAGCTGAGGGAGTCCCCAGCCCCACTTGGGTATCACTGAAGGATCAGAAATCTGGCTAAACTTAAAAAGTATCTTTAAGTTTGTTGTTGGATTTATGTGTGAACATATTTTCATGTGACTGGTTTTGAACTTCTTCTTTTTGTTCAGTTTTGGAGTTCAGAGGTGATTGATGAATATATATATAAGCTCTCTCTCTCTCTCTCTCTCTCTCTCTCTCTCTCTCTCTCTCTCTCTCTCTCTCTCTCTCTCTCTCTCTCTCTCTCTCTCTCTCTCTCTCTCTCTCTCTCTGAGTGCACGCGCGTCACATATGTGTGCATATGCGCGCTCGCATGTGTGTTTATTTATTGTGTGTTAATATGTTTGCCTTTCATCTGTGAAGGGAAACACAAGTAATTGGAAGCATGCAGACAACAAAAGTAAAAAGATACAGTAGTATATGTTTGTTTTCTAGAGATTGAGATAGAACCCAGTGAATTGAAACAGGTTGCTGGAGTTTGTTTTCTGAAATTCCAAATGCAGGCCTGAACCAAGTGCTCAAGTTGCATGTCACATTTCCGATCCAGACCGCCCGTGCTCGGCGATCAACGGTGGAGATCAATTCGGTAATGGGCGGTGTAGATTAGTTTGGATCCAAGCAAATTTGTGCCGTTGATCACCGAGTATGGACGGCCCAGATATGCGTCCCTTGAGGGACGCACGCACCCCATTTGATCCGCATCACCCTCCGACGGGACCGGGTTTCCGCACTCTTCCTCAATTTGATCCGCATCACCCTCCCACCAAACAAATCCAACAAACCGTTTTTTCAATAAAACCATTCCAACTTTCTCGCATTTCCTCAATTCAGTTTTCTAGTTCCGACAAAAAAAATCAGCCAAACATGATGAGCCGCAACGCGTTCAGGTTGATCCAGTCCGTCGCGGTCCACGCTCATGGTTCTCCCAGGTACTTCTCGACCGCCACCGTCCGTACCATCGCAACCGAATCGGCTTCCGCCCGGATTCTGAACGGTCCAGGCGGGGCCTTCCATGTCAATCCGGGAAAGGTTTTGGAGCGGGCCACGGCGACATGGATAAGGTTGCCGGTGATGGGAGCGAGGAGCGCGTCTACGGGGCCTTTGGATGCCAAGGACAAGAAGAAGGTGGAGACTGGATCGGCCGGTGGAGTCGCAGCTGGCGGTGGCGGTAGTGATGATAAGGCGATCGTGAGTTATTGGGGGATTTCGCCGGGAAAGGTTACCTAGGAGGATGGTAGCCAGTGGCGATGGAACAGCTTTAGGGTAAGATATATCTCAATGAGCAATATAAACAAACTTTGTCCGGAGCAGTTCAATGCACATGCGTCTAGCTATGTAGATCAAAGAGCTCCGGACATAATTGTGGTATGGTAAATGTTGAGTATATTAAAAGAGATCCAACGGTTTGGATTTAGTGCTCGGATTTTGTTTTTTAATCCGAAATGCTTTTAATGAGGAGAGGGAGAATACTGATCCGAGTCGGAATGCACGGCCGAAATCCGTGCGTCTGCAAATGGGGTGTTTGCAAGTGGCCCGTAAAGAAGTCATTCTCATATTAAAATTGTGATTTTTTTTTTTTTTTTTGCGTTTGTTAGTTTTGCATCGATTTTTTTTGTGTATTATTGGTTCATCTCGATGAGAGGAATCCAAAAAGATAAAAGATTATGATCAGAACTCTCAATTTTTTGAATAAGATCGAAAAAAGTGTAAAAATCTATCTTTTTGACTTATTTTTGTCCTTTTTCAAAAAAATTAAGTTTCGATCATAATTTTTTACTTTTTTTATTCCTCTCGCCGAAACTAACCAATAATACACAAAAAGTTTATGCAAAACTAAAAAAACTAAAAACGCAATAAAAAAAATCAAATGAAGACGAAAAAATAAGCTAGCTAATTTTTTAGGCCAAAACACTAGTAAAATAAAGCAAGCAACGATTGACCATGGATCTATGATCAACACAAAAAGTCTTTTTGATAGAGAAATTTAGGCTATGTTTGGAAATTAGGGAAAGAAAGAGAAAAGAATGGAAAATAATTAAGAGGGAAATTAGAGGGAAAATTTAAGAGAAAATGGGAGGAAAGTTAAATAGGAATTTGAATATTTTCCTTCCTCTTCTTGTAGAACCAAACAAAGGAAGGAAATTTTTTAAAATTTTATCTCCCTTTCTCTTCCTTTCCCTAAGAACCAAACAGAGCCTTAAATACTGAGTTATTGGTACGTTTCATGCTTGTAAGAGTGAAAAGTTTGATAATTTCAAAGTTACTGGGGCACTAGGGGTACAAGTGAAAGATTTGAAAATTTAGAGGGGGCTCATGACCCTCCTAGTCTCGATGTGGACATGGATCCAGCCGTCTATCATATGTGAATCTTGTATCATATAGGATCGTGTTTAGCAAGAGTACTAATGTCCCATGCCACTAGGTAGATTCTTCGGTTTTTTGTTTTTTTTACGCTTTACGAGATATTTCATTCTCTTCACATATATATTAGTTAAAAAAAATTCAAAAAATCAAGTTTTACGGAACGGGGCCTTCATAGATATAAAATCCTCACAGAATAATTAATAGTGATCTTCTTAATTACCACGTATATCACATACCATGACATCGTATATTATTCACTTTATGGGATAATATATCGGAGACTTGTTTATTTAGATTGTAAATATTTTAACGTCTTAATTACCACGTATATCTCATATCATGACATCGTGTATTATTCACTTTATTGGATAATATATTGGAGACTTGTTTATTTAGATTGTAAATATTTTAACTAAGCACTCCCCTCCTTCTAAAGTGATAGTCGATGAGATCTTTAATTTGGTGCGTAGAAACTCGGAAAATCATGTACCGAAACACTTTGTTTTTGTTTTTGTTTTTTTTAAATTAAAAAATTGCGTGTTTTTCATAGGGAACTATCATTTTGGAATGGAAGGAGTACCACATATAGGGTCGACTTGATCTCGTATCTGAATCCATAATTTTGATGAATTTCGAATCAATATTGAATGTTTTTTTTTTTGGATTGGAAATTAGCCATGGGAGTCTTACACGGCGAATGTGGAAATAGATGTGAAGAAGCACCATGTGCCTGTTAAGTTTTCGGAGAAAGTTGCATTTTGGCTCGTCAAGGCTCTCAGATACCCTACCGATCTATTTTTCCAGGTAACTGATACAAACTTCATTTCTGGTTTAAAACTCTCTTACTCTCCCAATGAATAACTGTTATTTAAAGTTGGAAAATTTGGTACTTTTTTATTTTTTGAACCAGATATTCATTAACTTACAAAAGCCCTAAAGGGCTACAAACGTCAAATCGGCGCCCTCCGTTGGGACAAACCCACAATGGATTAAACGGGTTATCCATGTGATTTGGATGGTAAGCACCGAGTACAAATGATGAAAATGGTACAGAGAGGAGCTCCACTGTTCGGAGACTCTCGTACCGTAGGAGATCCTTCGTAGGGGAAAACACAGAAAACATGAGATAAACAAAGCAACAGATAAACCTCCCCGAATTTGAGATCCAACCTCCATCACCGCCTCTAGCCGCCGCGCCTCAAGCCCTTCCATTGCCCCGCCTTCCGCAAAAGATAGCTGCCGTGAAACCCAGGTCTGCCACGAGCCACAAACTCGTGGCCAACGATCTTGAACAGATCTCAGCCCTCTCAACGCAGAGAGAACGACAGCGGGTATCCCAGAGACGACCCGCAATGGACGGAGGAAAAACGACCTTAGAAAAGGAGAGAGGAGAGGGGAAGAGGAGACGATGAGAGGAGAGGGGAAGAGGAGACGATGAGAGGAGAGGGGGAGGGGAGAGTGTAGCTCCTAGAGCTCCTAGAGTGGAGGAACCCTTGGGGGAGGAAAGAGGCGGCTAGAATTAGTGATACTTTGTTCACTTACAAATTCAATGGCAGTGACATGACTCAGAGTGAGGAATCAATAGGGGTGCACATGGTCCGGATTGGACCGGTTCCCTAGAAATCCAGTAACCGGACCATTCCGAACGGTTCTAGAAAATTAAGAACCAAAACCTAACCAATACACATATAGAACCTGTCCAGATCCAAACCGCAAGACCGGACAGGTTTTAGTTCGGTTCCGGTTCTATCCGATTAAGGAACACTTTAACATAACACATGAGAGAGAGAGAGAGAGAGAGAGAGAGAGAGAATGCAGCCCATTAAATAGTTTTAAGGTTGGAAGAGATTAAGAGATATTGTAAAGAAATAGGAAATGAAGAAAAAATTAGTAAGCATATCGAGATTAGAGAATAAGAGAATTGAGTTTTCCTTTGAGTAGCAATCGTGAAATTAAGGTGGAATAAAAGAAAATTGAAATTGGTAATTTGGTATTACTAGATTATATAGTAATATATTAAAAACTTCTTCACAAAATAAATTTTCATTCTAAATAGACATAAAAGAATACCTCACTAAAAAAAATACCAAATCAAGATAAATAATTTTGTACATGTATAAACATATTAGTAATATATCTAATATTAATGTTATACGGTCCGGTTCGGTTCTAACCGTGGTTCTTAAATTGAGAACCAGTAACCGAACCATAATTACCGGTTCTTAGTTTTTTAGAACCATAATCAGACCAATGAACCGTAGAACCTAACCAAATAGACTGGTTCGGTCCGGATCGAATCGGTTTGGCAGTTATATCGGTTTTCTTGTGCACCCCTAGGAATCAATAGCACCAATTAAGAGTTTGTTCCACAAAACTAACTTATTTTAAAAACTGACTTATTGCGCTTTACGAGACAGGTTATCCTCTCACGCTACACCAACTCAATTTCACTCAATGAGCCAATTGCTAATAAGTCAGTTTGTAGCTTTTCATCATCATCACTATAAATAGATTTTTCATAAATATGTATGATCAATGGTACCTTTCGCCCTCACAAAAATTATTTCTAGTCCAACCGGAATATCTCGAAAATCACCATGAAGATCTTCCATAGTATTGAATTTCGCTTTTATTTAATTTTGGGTATAGGGAGGGTACCACGTCACCCATACCCTATTTGCACCCAAAATTTTCTCTTTCTTGAGGGTTTATTGGAACTTATGCTATGTTTGGATGTACCGTAATCTTGAGCAGTAATGCGAATTTGATTACTAGGAAATGAATTCCCTTCAAGTAATTTCACTCAAGTTTTTGCATTAAATTACAATCTTGGGGAAAAAATATTGATTTTGAAAATTATTAGTCAACTTCTTTTATAGAATAAGTAAAAATCTCTAATTATCATGGGTAGGGGAGGGAATTGATTTCCACTAAACTTGAGAATGTGATTAATCTTGTTAAATATGCAATCAACGAGACGATAGAATCATAGAGATATGACATCACATTTCCATTCTCGGTTAAGATTACTGTCATCAAAATTGAGGGGAAAGAAAAAAAAACCATCTTCCACTCTTATGAGCACTGAACTTTCTCCTTTACGAAACAGAAGAGATACGGGTGTCGAGCAATGATGCTGGAAACCGTAGCGGCCGTCCCCGGCACTGGTGGCAGGAGTGCTCCTCCACTGCAAATCCCTCCGGCGGTTCGAGCACAGCGGCGGGTGGATCAAGGCCTTGCTAGAAGAAGCCGAAAACGAGCGAATGCACCTCATGACATTCATGGAAGTAGCCAAGCCCAAGTGGTACGACCGTGCGTCCGTGCCTTAGTTATCACAGTCCAAGGCGTTTTCTTCAACGCCTACTTCTTGGGCTATCTTGTTTCGCCGAGATTCGCTCACCGGTTTACTGGGTACTTGGAGGAAGAGGCCATTTATTCTTACACCGAGTTCCTCAAGGAGTTGGACGCGGGTAGGATTGAGAACGTGCCCGCTCCGGCTATCGCGGTGGATTACTGGAGGCTGCCGCAGGATGCCACCCTCCGTGACGTGGTGGTGGTTGTGAGGGCGGATGAGGCTCACCACCGCGATGTTAACCACTTTGCTTCGGTAATGATCTTTTCCCATTATGTTGATACAAGTAACTAATTACCTAGGCACTAGATTTTCAATTTCGGAGTGAAAATGATTTTCCAGATTTTGAAAGCATCTTTTCAAGGTATTTTCAAAATGGGCACGTAAATAAACCAACGCTTAGTTGGTAGCCATTAATGGGTGTCTGGGAAAGCGAATGTCGAGAGAACAAGCCTGACCTTTGGTAATGGAGTAATACACAAAGTGGTTGAGCTCCCACTCGAACCCTAGACCTTAAGGTTATTGGGCTGAGTCTTTACCACAAAAGTGATTGCACCACCCGCGGTAAAAAAATGGGCACATTTTTTTTTCAAATTTTTTTTTTCCAGAACCAAGTGAAAAAATGAAAACTATTTTCGTTTTATTTAATTAGTTCTTACTCCTATTGTTTTTCATTTCCAATTACATGGTAATTTTGATTGTTTATTGGAATGAATTGCAGGACATTCACTACCAAGGACATGAGCTGAAGGATTCCCCAGCCCCACTTGGGTATCACTGAAGGATCAGAAATCTGGTTGATGATATACTTATATAATGACTTATGGTACTAGGAAACTAAACATATTTTCATGTAATTATCAAAAAAAAAAAAAACATATTTTCATGTGACTTTTGTTCTGTTTTGGAGTTCAGAGGTTTTTGTTGAATTTATATTAAGTTATGTACCAACCTCCTTGTGCGCGCGCGCATTTGTTTGTGTGTGGGTTAATATGTCTACCTTTGCTTTGTGAATGGAAACACAAGTAATTGGAAGCATGAAGACAACATAAATAAAAAGATCTATGTTTTTTTTTTTTTTTTTTTTTTTTTGTAGAAATTGAGATAGTACCAAGTGTTTTGAAACAGGTTCCTGGAGTTTGTTTTCTGAAATCTCAAATGCAACCTAATCGGTTAGACGAATAACTGTCTGTGATGAAATATGAGATTTCCTTCTCTTTATCATTATCTATCAATTGGCTAAAACACCATAAACGGTGACAACACGAGCTAATGATAGAGGCAAGAACACTGCTTGTATGTAAGCCGAAGCAGCCTGTTAACGGCATTCTCATGCTTTCTGTATGGGTTGATCATGCACCCTAAGGGTCCTTGCAGTGAAGGTGAAAACCATGGAGGAATCAAATGGTTAGAGAATAGCTCATTGATACACGAAAGAGACATCATTAAAGGCGGCATTTGGATCATAGATTTTGAGAAAGGAGGTTGAAACACGGGAAGGCATTGCCAACAAGAGTTGAACACAAGATCTCCCTATTCCTTCTTTCACTGTATTGTCTTCTTATCTTATCTTTTGCTTTCCTTGGTAAATCACGAGCGAAAAACAGCTTTACTACTCGGACAAGTTATAGAAGAAGTTGAGCAGCATGGCTAGCAACACAAGTCCCGGTTTGTTTCCATCTCCATGATACACCAAGCTAGAAAGAATGAGCAAAATCACTAGTATCAGCTGATAAGTTCCTCTTCCGATATAATGTGTCTGGAGAGAAGGGAAGATAACGCTGGCAAAGTAAACGGCGAATATCAAAACCAGAGGACCAAGAAGCATCTTACTAACCATGAAAGTTACTAGAACCAACGAGAGAGGAACGATGATGGTTTCGCTCAAGAAGTGAACCAAAAGCAGAACCAGAAGCGGAATGACTAGAACAAAATCAAGGGTTGCTTGCTCTGCATCGGAGATTAAAGAGAGCGTGTTCATTAAGGAGCTGCCATGGATGGTCCTGAGGTGAGTACTATCAGAAATGGGATCACCGGAGATGGCCCGGCAGCCATTTTACAAAGGGTCAGCTCCGTTTGGTATGGTTTTTACCTATATGGATACGTTTATGCTGTATCACGTTTTGTTGTGCTGCTGCAGTAAAAAGTACCCGAAAATAAGGTCCTAAACCCCGGAAAAGAACAGTATTGATCATGGAAAATGAGTTTAGGAACCAAAACTGCAAAGAAAAAAGTGCACTAAGCTGGGAATTCTGCCTTAAAGTCTGATTTTGAGTTCACCTTACAAAGAGTGGTAAGAGAGTATAAATGGATATGTATACAAAGCCGGTAAAGTCACCGCTTTAAGCCCCCAAAATTTGATTAATTTTGAGAGCCCCCAATTATATAGGTCCCTATAGTAATTAGGCCTACATAAAAATTAAAATTAAATTTACCCAAAAAATTAAAATTAATTTGTCTAATAATTTCGAGTCCCAAATTTAAAATAGGCCCAAGTGAAAGAGCTCAAACATAATATATTTTGGCCCCTATTTTGTTGTTTTGACAAACTAAAGGAGCCTAAGTGTTAAAAAAGAAATTAAAAGATCATCGCCTCCTGAGTAGGTATTGCAATAAAAGTAGTTCACGACAGACCCTTAAAACCCTTGAAAGAAACTACAATAAAGCGTACATCTTCAATCTCTTTAACCCAAACTTATGAGAAAAGACAACAATAAAGCACACATTCAAAAGATTGACACCACGAATCAGTTCAGTTCATTGCTTGCAAACCGAAGCCCCGGGGTCTTCTGATTCCCTAAGCCAAGATGGCAAATTAACAACCAAACCAAAGTGATGAGATGCCCACCTTTACTGAGATGTGTTGCGTGGATATTGGCTCGGCAATGACATGCTGCATAGGACAACATTTCGACCCAAACTTTGCTAATTATCTGCCACATTCTTTCAGTTTCTAATTTTTTCAGCTCTTTGGCTAGGACGCATGCGACAAACAACACAGATCGACTGCGATCTCCCCTAACAGGAACATGTTCAACATATGTATTAACTGCAAGGATACTTTTGCAGGCTCGAATCTGTAACCTATCCGGCCCTTTTTCCTCTTCGTGGCAACATTTCTTAAAGCAGCAGCAGCTGGTTTGACTCTGTTGATGTCCCTCTTCCAATTCAACGCAAAAGAAGCAATTGCCAAAAATAGAGTTGTGAGGACAACAGTTGTTCCCTTCGTATGCCTTCCCTATTTTCCTACCTGTAAAGAACTTCTTGGCCTCGGCACATGTATCTCTAAACCTAATTTGCACACTCCCTACCAAAGTGGATATCATTGAAGACTGCACAATTAGAAGGTATAACATGTAATCCGATAGGAACTTGGACAAATGGCAGAATTTCTTATTGTTGCTTTCATCAGTGTTAAAGCAGAGTTCAGTGGCAATATGCCACCAAAGAAGGCTCTCATCAAAGTCAACCATGTTGGTCCACCTGAGTAAATCGGTGCTATTTTCCTGCCGAAGAACCCAATCGCCTCTGGTTTCATAGACTTGACTCTCCATGACAGATTTCAATTTGAGCTCCTCAAAGATAAAATCTCTCAAGTCATTGGAGAATTCCACTGTTTTCGCATACCTCATCCCATCTAGAATGTTGGTCATACGAAATATGGCAATTGTTTTCTCGCACCATTTTGAACGTGGGTGTAGACAATAACTTATCATGTTGTACTGAGAGACAGATCCAGACCACCTACGGTGCAATTTTTGCATAATCTTCCCTAAGGAAAATAATGTGGGCTTTTTTCCAGGGTTTTTAGGCCACCTTTCCTTGTCAACATTGAGCAACATCTTAAGGATTGCAATAACTCGACTAGGATACTCAGACTTTGTAAGGGACACCGCAGTCCAATATGATTTAAGGACCATTATAGAAGCTATTAGATCAAGAGCAAGAGCACCAACAAGCAAGGTGTAGGCAAGTCCCGTATCAAAGTTTGTGAATTCCTTTTTTCCACACGATAAAAGAGTGCAACAGATGTGCAATCTAAACTAAGCAATAGCATCCGAACAAGGTATCCAAGCATACCTTGCACCACAGTGACCTTGGTGTACAGAACGTCATAGAAGAAATTGAGTTCTACCTCAACAACTTTAAAAGCATCTGCTGGTGTTCTCTCAAGGAAGAAACATCGGCTCACTTGGCAATCTTTGGAGCTAAAGAGCAAGTCAGCAGTCAGTCCTCTGAAAGTATTAAACAAGCGATAAACATTTTGCAACACCATCAAATCAGTCAATTCACTGTGTTTGTCAATCTCGTCCAGCCTTCTACCAGGAACCATTTCTACTTCTATCAATTTGGCATAGTTGGGTCCAAGATCAAGCTCTACTGGTCGCGACTCCTTGCTGGTGTGTGAGGTTGCTAGATAGAGAGATAGTGTCCGCTCAATATACTTGATGAGGCCAGCGACAAATATGAGCACTGTGGGGATCAGTAGCTCTTTTTTGGGAAATGACTGAATTAATGCATAAACAACAGCCCAACATGGGAATCCCAAACCAAGCAAGTGCCTCAGCCACAGCTCATTATCCTCAAGAGCAAAAGCGGTAATGGTGTCAGGACCTCCAAGGTGTACCAAGAGAAAAGAAGCCCAGAATGCCACAAGATCCGGGTAAGCAAAAGGGCTAGAATTTCCACCTTGTCCTATAGAGATGAGCCCAGCAGCAAAGATAGCAGTCGCGTCTGCTAGCAGGTATGCGAACCACATGGGAACCAGTACGTAAGCAGAGGACGTTCGCTTCCTCAAAGGTGCAGGAAGACACTAAAAAGGACGGCTATCCTGAGATTCCACGCGTTCCAGAGATGTTTCCAACCATAACTCACAAACGCCATTATGCTAAGTATACTTTCCCCTGTCTAACTGTCTTTCTCAGCTCTCTCTCACTGAAGCAAACCAACGAATTGTTGCTAATGTTGTTGATGCTTTGATCAACTTCTTTCGTCTCTATTTCTTCCATGGTTTGTGTCTGATATTTAATGATTAGTGGAAAATAAATGCTTAAACATATTCATAGTAGAGAATAAATGCATCATATATTCATAGTGGGCTCTTGTAATACTATCCATTCCACTATCACCTTATACTTTAACAGAGCATTATCCTTTCTATCTTAAAAGGAAATCCTCAGTGATACGATTTCGCTCACATTTTCCTTCCTATATTAAAAAGAAATCATCGGGTATGCGATTTCGCTCTATGTCGTGATTTGAGAAACGGATGTGCCACTAACAATAGAAAATGATCAAAAGAACGCATCCTTAATTCTCTTTCTTGAATTTGCAGATGTTGTGTCGGAAGTGGGCCAGCTGACACTTGCTCGAGGGCAGTTAACACCGAAGGTACTTTGGATCGAAGACGGTAATGCGCGCAAGGGCAGAGGCACAATAGGGCTGGAGTAGATCCTGACCACCTCATAACTTTTCCGCCAATCAAAGTAAGGGTTTTGTTCACCCTCACCCAATGAGAATGCACAAATTTGCACTCCATCGTGCCACTCCTACCCACCCAACTCATTAAATTTGTTTGATTTGAAAAGGCAAAACCTTAAAAATCAGTCGGCCACCAATGTCATCTACCAAACCCACTCAACTCAAAGGTGTTCTGCTAAGGGAGTTTTGTTTTAAAACTGTCTTGATTTTTGTGTTCACACCTTTTTATGTGACGTATTGTGAAAGGAAGACATGTCTTAGTTTTTGGGAAAAACTAGTTAGTGAAACACCCCCTAAATTTATATTCATTAATTCATCTACAAAACTCACTCAACCAAATTGAAGATGCACTTTAATTCAGCCGCCACTGCCATCTACCAACCCCAATCAACGCCAAAACCACTTTTATCTCCATAAAAGTATAAATTGGAGAAAATCCTAATTATGCCATAAACCCCTGTGATAGGTTACCGTATATGAAAATGCAGAGAAATTCAGAGAAATGGCGAAAGAAATCAAGAATGTAAGTGAAGAAGAAAGAATGGGACTTTATTGGATAGCTGTGGAACTCTCGTCCACTACCAAAGGAACGCTCGTCCTTCGTTTACAATTGAATTAGTTTTCACAGAATGTCTCTCTCCACGCTTCTACTTCCCCTCTTATACAAAACAAGTACAGTAAATGAATACAAGAAACAGTTACAAAGAATTGGTTACAAAAGGCTAACTAACTCCCCATTGGGGCCGTAACTAACTCCCACTTGGTGAGCTGTTGTGATTAACAGCTGTTCCCGCCAAGTCTCCACTTGTGGTGGCAACCAATGAACTCATGACAGCTGGATTTGTAGAAGGGCTTGCAACATTGCCACCTCCTTGTGACAAGCCTTGACCACAAGGCTCAAACTGAGGAAATCTGGACTGGAGAGAGGTGTACAGCTCCCAAGTAGCATCCTCCTGAAAAGAATCTGACCATTGAACCAACACCTCAGCAGCAGGCCTACCCTTATACTTAACCAATCACCTATCCAAAATAGCAATGGGCACAGGCTCCAACGTGCCAGCTGCAATAACGTTGGGTAAAATGGATTGAGGCACCACATGCAGACCCAATTTTTTCTTGAGCAGGGAAACATGGAAGACAGAATGGATTTTGGAGGAAGCTGGTAGGGCTAACTTGTAAGCTACTTGACCCACCTTCTGAGTTACTTGGTAGGGACCAAAAAACCTTGGAGAGAGCTTCATGTTTGATCTGAATTGCAGGGTGGTCTGCCTATAGGGTTGTAACCTTAAAAAAACCCAGTCCCCAACTTGGAATGACCTTTCAGTCCTGTGCTGATCAGCTTGTTGCTTCATCCTGTGTTGTGCCTTGACCAAGTTGTCCTTTAGCATTTTGAGGGTTGATTCCCTGTCTTGACCCCACTGATCCACTGCAGCTACTGGTGACATTCCAGGAATATAGTGGATGTGAGTGGGAGGAACTTGTCCATATAAAGCTTCAAAAGGAGTGAGGTGGGTAGACGAATGATATGAAGTGTTGAACCACCATTCAGCCAAGGTTAACCACTGCAGCCATGCCTTAGGCCTTTCTCCAGTCATACACCTTAGGTACACTTCTAAGCATCTATTGATCACCTCTGTTTGACCATCAGATTGTGGATGGTAAGCCGTACTAAGGCAAAGCTGAGTCCCCTGAAGAGTAAAAAGAGATTGCCAAAAATGGCTAGTAAACACCTTATCCCTATCACTCACAATGGAAGCCGGCATCCCATGTAACTTGAACACACTGTCCATGAACTCCTTAGCCACATCCATAGCTGTAAATGGGTGAGCTAAACCCATGAAGTGTGCATATTTGGTGAGCCTATCCACTACAACAATAATCACAGATTTTCCTCCGGACAGAGGCAAGCCTTCAATAAAGTCCATGGACACATCAGACCAAGCCCTCTCAGGAATTGGTAATGGTTGTAATAGCCCAGGGCTGGCTACTGTTTCTGTTTTATTCCTTTGACATGTATCACATTCAGAAATGAACAGTTGTAAGGCCTTCTTCATGCCACGCCAATAAAAAGACCTCTTGAGTCTGCTATAGGATTTGTCTACCCCAGAATGCCCTCCTTCTGAAGTAGCATGAATCTCTGCCATTATTAGAGATCTGATGGCTTTATCCCTACCCACCACCAGCTTGCCTTTATATGTTAGAACGCCATTCACCCAAGCATAACCAGGTTGGGTTTGAGCATCCTGAGTTAGGTCTGAGATGATGGATTGCAGATCCAAATCTTCTTCTACAGAATGCTTAAGAGCTTGGAGCCATGTTGGTTGGATAACTGACAGAGCAAAGGTAGTAGGGGACATGTGATTGTCTTGGATGCCACTCTCTTGGATGCCACTCCCATGCCTTGACAAGGCATCTGCCACAGTATTTTGCTGCCCTGACTTAAAGATGATCTCATAGTCATATCCCATCAGCTTGGTCACCCACTTCTGTTGCATTAGATTTGAAATTCTTTGACCCAATAAGTACTTGAGACTGAAATGATCAGTCTTAATTTTGAAATGCCTCCCTACCAAATAATGGCCCCATTTTTGCACTGCATACACCACAAATAGCAGTTCCTTTTCATAAGTGGAAAGTCCTAGGTGTTTAGGAGCTAAGCCCTTACTGATGAATGCTATGGGGTGTCCCTCCTGCATCAACACTGCCCCCAAACCTCTCCCAGAAGCATCACATTCAATGATGAAGATCTTGCTGTAATCAGGCATAGCCAAAACAGGAGCAGAAGTCATGGTTGTTTTGAGAGCTAAGAATGCTTCCCCAGCTTCATTTGACCAACAAAACCCATCTTTTCTCAGCAAGTGGGTGAGGGGTTGGCTGATCCTGCCATATCCCCTAATGAAACGTCTATAGTACCCTGTCAACCCCAGAAATCCTCTTAAGGACTTAACAGAAACAGGTCTGGGCCAGTCTTGCATAGCCTTCAACTTAACAGGGTCAGCTGCCACTCCTCTATCAGAAATGATGTGTCCCAGATATTCCAAACTGGATTGTGCAAATGCACACTTGGACAATTTGACAAACAGGCTGTGGGCTCTCAAAATAGCGAATGTGGAATGTAAATGGTTCAAGTGATCCTCCATGGTCTGACTATAGATCAGGATATCATCAAAGAAAACTAAGATGAATTTCCTAAGATGTTCTTTAAAAACATGATTCATAAGACTTTGAAAAGTAGAGGGAGCGTTTGTAAGGCCAAAAGGCATGACAAGGAATTCATAATGGCCCTCATGGGTCCTAAATGCTGTCTTTTCCACATCTGGAGGATGTACCTTAACCTGATGATAGCCTGCCCTTAGGTCCAACTTAGTAAACACTTTAGCCCCATACAATTCATCTAAAAGCTCATCAATTATAGGTATGGGAAATTTGTCCTTGATGGTTATCTTATTGAGCTCTCTGAAATCCACACACATACGCCAAGTATTATCTTTCTTCTTGACCAAAAGTACTGGTGAAGAGAAAGGGCTTACACTTGGTCTGATAACCCCAGAGTGGAGCATCTCTTTAACCAGTTTTTCAATTTCATTTTTTTGTATATGGGGATACCTATAAGGTCTTACATGCACAGGTACACTCCCCTCCTGTAATGGAATTCTATGGTCACAAGGTCTTGTAGGGGGTAAAGTAGTAGGCTCAGCAAAAATATCAGAAAATTCTTGTAAGAGAGGGGAAACTCTTGGAGATACCTGTGGTTGTGCCTTTGTTTCCATACCAGATAAACAACTGATCTGAGCTATGAATCCTTGTTTGACTTGTTGTAATGTTTTGCCCATTTGTTCAGCTGTAACCTGCTCCACCTTGGTTTGATTATTGCACTTGAGTTCCAATGCCCTCCCTTTATAGTTGAACTGCATGATCAAATTCTGAAAATCCCAAACCACTGGACCCAGTGTACTCAACCACTGTATTCCCAAAACCATGTCACACCCACCCAATGACAACAATCTGACCTCAGCCATGAATTCTTCCTCTTGCATTTTCCAGACCAACTTCTTACAAACTGCACGACTACAGAGTTTGGTGCCATCAGCCACAGCCACTGAAAGACTAGGAGTAGTCTCTATGATGCATCCCGAAACCTTGGCCACGTTTGGTTCAATGAAATTGTGAGTGCTCCCTGAATCCACCAATATAGTGATTGGTCTTCCCTTGAGAATACCCCGCAGTCTCATAGTTTGAAAGGAATTGCACCCAGCCAGGGCATGCATGGAAATTTGAACACTTGTGTCTTCAATTTCCTCTTATGGTGGGGGTTCAGAATCCTCACCTTCATCTTCTTCATCCCCAATGAGCAGATAAACTTGTCTCTTTTGGCATCTATGCCCTCTAATGTATCTTTCATCACAATTGAAGCACAAGCCTTTTTCCCTCCTGGTATCCATTTCGGCTTGTGATAATTTCTTGATGGGAAATTGAGAGTTGAAAGTAGGTGCAGCATTAGGTGTACCAAGATTTGGTTTTGGATTTACCCAAAAATTTGGGCGTGAATCACCTCTGATGGCTATGGAATTAGGGTTTCTGGCATAGGGCAATTGGAAAGAGGGGGTCCAATTACCAGGAGTCTTGGCTGGCACTCGAGATTTCCTTGCAACTGCCTCCACAGTTTCCTCGCAACTGCCTCCACAGTTTCCTCTTGTAATCGAGCCAATCCAATGGCTTGTGAAATAGTAGTTGGTCGAAACATCTGTACAGCAGCCCTAATTTCCTCCTTCAACCCACTTAAGAAACAGCTCACGAAAAACTCCTGAGTTAATCCTTGGGTCCTGTTGGCCAATTCCTCGAACCTTTCTTGGTAACACTTCACCGTTGTGAGTTGACACAATTTGGTGAGTTCTCCCATGGCGTCTTCATAAACATTAGGGCCAAAACGGAGCCTGAGCCCGTACTCAAATTCTGCCCAGGTGATCCGACCCTGGGTTTTCTCCAGCCACTGATACCATTGAATACCTTTGTCGTCGAGATGCATTACTGCAAGCTTGACTTTCTGTGAATCTTCAATGGAGTTGAATTCAAAGAACCTCTCGCATTTGTAGAGCCACCCCGACGGATCTTCCCCTTGGAAACGTGGGAAATCAACTTTGGCGTAACGGGTCTGTATCGAGCTTGAGCCAAAGAAATGATGGGGTTGATGTGTTTGAGAATCATCCTCTCGGTCTGGCTGCGCAAACCGTGTAGCCATCTGATCATACTTCGCGTTCATTCCCAAAATCAAATCCTTGAGTTCTTTGATTGTGGACTCCGTACTCGCCTTGAGATCCTTGATTGAAGAATCCGTAATATCCCTCAACTGTTTGATTGCTTCTTCGTTTCTCCTTTGTTCCTGAGATCTAGTATCCATTGTAACCTTTGTCCAAGGAAGCACAAAGCTCTGATACCAAATGATAGGTTACCGTATATGGAAATGCAGAGAAATTCAGAGAAATGGCGAAAGAAATCAAGGATGTAAGTGAAGAAGAAAGAATGGGACTTTATTGGATAGCTGTGGAACTCTCGTCCACTACCAAAGGAACGCTCGTCCTTCGTTTACAATTGAATTAGTTTTCACAGAATGTCTCTCTCCACGCTTCTACTTCCCCTCTTATACAAAACAAGTACAGTAAATGAATACAAGAAACAGTTACAAAGAATTGGTTACAAAAGGCTAACTAACTCCCCATTGGGGCCGTAACTAACTCCCACTTGGTGAGCTGTTGTGATTAACAGCTGTTCCCGCCAAGTCTCCACTTGTGGTGGCAACCAATGAACTCATGACAGCTGGATTTGTAGAAGGGCTTGCAACACCCTGTAGTGTCCTCCTCGCCGAAGGTCCCCATATAATATAATCCGAGCCCATAATTTTGATGAATGTGGTATTGATAATGGGTTCTCTCTTTTTGCAGGATCCGAAATTAGCCATGGGATACATATAAGGTGAATGTGGAAATAGATCTGTGGCTGTAACGTTTTTGGACAAAGTTGCATTTTGGGAATAATTAGGATTACATCAAGTAAAATGGGGGTACTAGTGCAATTTTTTGAAGGATTACATCAAGTAAAATGGGGGTACTAGTGCAATTTTTTGAAGGATTACATCAACCCCAATCAATTGTTTTTGTTAATGGGGGTACTAGTGCAATTTTTGAAGGATTCCATCAAGTAAAATGCTACCCCAGATTTAAGAGAACGACATTCAAATTACAGGGAGACTGCTATCTGTTATTCTGAAACTGTTGAATTGCAATCGTTTTAGGTTTCTTATTACAGCATCGTCGTCTTCGTGAACCACTTACAACAACTGCAAGTGAATCATTAAGTACAAAAGCAAAAATACGTACTCAAGCAGATGCAATTGTCGCGTGCTGCTTCAACATTTTGGCAACCTCGCCAAAAGTTTCTTATTTTGACCTGGGAAAGAGAAGACTATGCGATACCTCTGACCTCGTACTCGTGAGAAATTCTGAGAGGCGACTGCTGAGAAACTGGCCTTTCCTCAGACCAGAGCTCTAAATTAACTGTTCCGGTTCCCCAATGTACAAGACACTTGTGAACCTCACTCACATCAAACCGGTTTACTAAACCCAAGCCAGTACATTTATCAACAAGCATCCATTCACCTGAAGAAAAACAAATGGCAAAAGAAAATAAATAAAGAGCTGCTCCAAGGGGAATAGAAAGGAATTTCACGTGGCCATCGCTGTATTCCCCACAATGAGATCACTAATAGCGGCAATACTCGGCCATTTAAGAGTTCTATACACATGCATGTACGGAAATTCAAAGTATCTGATAAGACTCTTTTCTCAGTTTTTATTGTTTTTGTCATTACAAAAGCATGCAAGCGAAAAGCATGTCTCTAAGCAATTTTTATGAGCAGATCATCTAAATTTCAAAGCAGTTAACTGAAATCTCAAGAGAAGATGACTGAACTTTCAGGTCAGTTATAATAGGAGGATGGCATTTTAGAAATGTCAAACAAGAGAAGATGACTACCTGGTGATTAAAATGAATTGTTAAATAAGAGAGCCAAAGAATGCAGAAAAAGGAGAATTGTGACTTGAACATAACAATATAACATACCTAAAGGCAGTCTCAGGGTATGTTAAGCATTACTGAAAGGATTTAAGGTCAAACAAGGAATCCAAGCTAAAGTATTAGTTGAGAGATTTGAAACCTAGATTATGTGGGTTTCATTTCACATAATTCTGTATCAACACATTTAAGAGGACGCGGATCCAACATTCTCTCAACTGTTAAAAAGAACTGAGATACAAGAAGTTCATCTGCATCTAACCTAATTTCTGGTTGTGCAAACAATCATTCCTCTACTTTCTTTTTCTGTTGTCAAGCACCTTAACCTTCTCTTACGCGGGGAGAGAGAGAGAGAGAGAGAGAGAGAGAGAGAGAGAGAGAGTTACCATTTGGGCGAAGGCCCCCTTCAAAAAACTTCTCATTGAATTCCGGCCAAACTTCATGCTTAGAACCATCAATGGAGGTGAACGAGACATAAGATTCTGTAGGGTGCAAGAGTGTGAACATCGGATGCACTCGCAAGCAAACAAGCCTACAAAGAAGTGTAAGTTAAAAACATATAAATGAAGGCCCGAGATATGGGAAAATTGAAAGGAAAAATTAACCTGAAAAGTCTGCCGTTATGAAGAGCGAAAACCACATATAGTGATCTTATTGTCTCACATAATTCATTTAGAAATTATTTAAAAAAAAAATTCATTGAGGTACTAAATTCATTATGCGTACTTACAGGTCTAACATACTTCGGAGTAAGCTACATTTAAAAAACAAAATCAGAGGTCAAGACAATTATGCTAATTTCAAATTTCACTAGATTGGGACAATGATCTATGGCTCACATTTCTGTATACGAGCATTCTAATATGTAGAAAACAAGTCAGAATACTAATAGCGATGTGGAGTAGAATTGAGCTAACTAGAGCCTAAGATATTGCGTAGACAACATAATGTGCACCTCAAGCTCTCGCACCCCATACCTCTAAAACTACCAGGCTTTTGGTAACAAGGACCTACACATGTACTAGACAACAAAATTACATTCATGCAACTTAGATGTCAAATAGTACTTGATTGAGCATTAATCATGTAACTAAGATTACGCTCAGTGGCCACTAGATCATTACTCCTTCCCTTGCAAGCCTCACTACATATGTTCGTAATTTCGTACAAGTTATGACACAGAGGCATGTTCACCATTCACCATACTCAATCAACACAATCTTACTAATTACTATTGAAGTTCACAATATGTACTGGAAACCAAGAGTAAACCTTGAAAATCCACCAGAACCAGCACCAACTTTACGAGCCAAAATCCTCGAGTCAATACGGAAGATGTTTGAGTTATCTTCCGGAAAAGATATCTGTCGTTCAATAACTAGTCCACCGCCAATATCACCTTCTAACATAAGAGACTCTCTCTCCCCTGCCTGCTCAAGATTCCTCCTGTAATGGCAGGAAATTATCAATCATATAACATAGTCATAAATTTAAAAAAATTAAGGAGCTAATTTTATGTTTGGAGAATCCCAAACAAATCACATGCCCAAACGAATTGCATTTGTTTTTGTCTTTGAAATTGATGAGTTTTAAGACAATAAACCTATCAGTATATAGCAAATGCATCGAAAATACTACTCATTAATCAATTAATGCGATAATTTGTTTTCCAGGATAAACAACACAAGAAATTTTGAAAATTTTCAGCCAAAAATTTTCTTGAAGGCCCGATCTCAAAGTCCAAGGTAAAATTTTGGATGATGTTAGTTACTCGGGATTACCATATATGGTAAAGTAATAAGGATAGATAGGTATCAATATATGTTTCCATGCACAAAAATTCATGCTCTTTCAAATGAATACATCAATAGAAGATTCAGAAACTCACTCAATGACGTTATATGGCTCAGACCATCCAGCAGATCGGTACTCAGTACCACTAAATTCTTCATACCCATTGACTTCAACTCTGCTGTGAAGCCACTGAGTACCTGGCACAGTATCCCCGAGGATTATAAATAGAAGATCAACAACAGCCGAAAAACAAAGTTTCAAGTTATAATACTCGCAGTTCATACATCCTTACTCTGAATTTCATAGTTAGGACTTCCATTATAAGGAGCATTTTGTTAACTTTTGTGTAGATTCTCTTGATTTCAGCGATGATACATCTGGATTCTGGAGTCCAGGTTAACACGGTGTTGGCTTAGGGGTTTCTTTTTTCCTTTTACTTTTTTTTCCTTTTTGGGTTATATGGGAAAGGAGGTTATGGGCTTCAATCTAGCCCACAAACCAAAGTTAATAATCTTTAATGGGATGAAGAACTTCAAGATAAGGACCATGCTCTAAGGGCTAGACGAAACCCACATCTCGAATTACTTTATGCCATTTATTACTTCAAGAAACCTTTTCTAACTAGCATCAGGGAACTCCTTCGTCTTAAAGGAAAGTTTCTGCTCTTTCATAAAAACAAGAGGACAATAGTCTAATTTTTCAATTTTTCTGTGTGTTTATGGTGAGGTCCACTAGTTTTAGGTCAGAGCCATAAATACCTTAAGGACATGCTGATGCTTCTCTGGTCTTCTTTTTCTTATCTTATCTTCTTAATCAATAGGATTTTCAATACATTTATTCCAAAACAAATCCAAGCCTCGTTTACTACATAATAACAATGCAGACTAATATGGCATTTTGTCCTTATTATTTTATATGCGAACCAAAACCAAACAAAAAATGATGGGAAAAAAGAAAGAAATATCTTTCCACCATGAAACCAAAGCATCCACTTTTCAGAAAATCAGAAATTTGACATGAAAGAGAATATCTAGATTTTCTTCATCTAATAAAACAAAGGCCTGCGCAAGTACAAAAGCCTTACCTGAAGGAAGGTGCTCCATTGAGATAACTCTTCCCCCAATCCAAGGAACTACTTTGAGATCCCAAACTGAACTTTTTAGTTCAATAGGAGTACTTGAAAGTTCTATTCCCTTGTGTCCAGAAACCTTTTCCAGATCTGGAATGCGCCTAGCACTTTCTGCAGTAAGCAGCTTATCAGAAAATATCATTATGAGAGTAACATTAATTGTGATTCACTTTCACATATAACTAATAATAGTCTTGACATGAAAAAGAAAGAAAAGAAAATAAATTTAAGCACGTTTGGTTACTAAATTCATCAGAAATGTAATGAATGAAAAACTAGGATACAATGGCCACAATACACCACCAAAAACCCACAACCAATAATGAACGTTCATATGAAATGTTTCTTAAAGCATAACATCTGAATGATACAGGAATAAGCTAAAAGCGGATGTAAAATAAAATGAAGTATAAAAGAAGGTATGTTAGAGAAAAAACATGTACTGGTGAACTGCATAGTAACCAAAACTAAAGAATCTGCCCCTTTCGGGATCACCATGAAGGTGTTAAACATGATGTAAAACAGTTTATTTCTCAACGGCAATTGATGAAATTGGAGGAGAAAGTTGAATAAGCAACATTACCCATTCGAATCTTGTATTGTTTCTCACTCGCAGATACCAATTTAGACACTTCGTCTTCTGAAGGCATCCTGACTTGAATAACCTCTCCGTCGATGCCCCATGCATCAAGCTGGTTAGGCATATCAAGTAAATTGATAATAGCAAATACAATTTACTCCTCTAGCACAGGATCACTTATTAAGGGGTAACAAGTTTCTATCAAATGAATCTTTGTACATTGCAGACAGAAGATATACCTTTGCACATCCACCAAGTAGTAATTGTACGTGTAACTGACGTTTTGGCCTCCTTAATGACCCTTCGGTTTTGGAGATTTTCACAGTAACAACCGAAGACTCAAGTTCAGCAACATATGTTGTTAAGAGATATCCACCTCTAGTGAACTCATATCCGTCTCCATCATCTTCGAAGAGAACACCTTTCGCTTTACCTGCAATAAGCAGAATCCAAGTTAAACACTGTAATAACTCATATTACTTTCAGAAAAATCCTTCTCGTATATGCCCAACTAGGTTAGCCAGTCACCAAATGTGTGACCATTTGAAATTTAAACAATAGAATCTCGAGTTTAGGACCAAAACATATTTATTTCTTCAACAGTTCAACTAATGGGTAACACCTTCAAGACGACCCTATGGTTCTTCTTTTCATGTTTTAAAGAGATGTTTTGGTCTTCACAGAGAGTAAAAGTCAAGTAAGATTGCGAAGTGGTGATGGTTCCCTTTTCACTGGCCAACCATCTGGTGCCAAAAACACTTAGGAAACCCCAAGCTTGAATGCTATCTGTTAAAGCATCCAACTCAAAATAATTGGCAATGAGTGGAGAGGCCGCCCAGGCTCATATACTAGTTTCGGAGGTTATAATTGCCCAATGTGGGACAAACTCTAACACCAACCATGTTTCCAGCAGTTACAAATTTGTTTTGCAATAAGAAACTTTTTTGATTTGACAATTACTTGACACTTATCATATGGGATTGAACTGCAGAAAAATTACCATGCTCATCTAAAGCCACAAGTAGCAATAGATCATCTGTCGGTTTAACTTCGCCTACATGTTGAATAGCAGGACCCACAGGAATTATCGATCCACCTTGCAAGTATAGGGCTGGTATATCCTGGCATATATAAAATCGTTCAACAACAATACAATCAGAACTAGAACTTGGATACTGGCAGATACAAGAAAGAATAAGCGAAGATCTACAAAACACAGGCATATATACCGGATGTGAATCATCAAAATCAAAACTCAACCAAATGCCTTTAGGCAACACGTGCTGCAGCTGATCTACACCCTTATCACTCATTGTGCTGATAATATGAAACAAGAAGTTAGTAGAAGCAGTGTGAATGAAGATAGATTAACACTCCCATAGCAAAGCCTGCCTGAAAGAGAAAAGAATACCACAATACCACCCATCCACAATAAAAAAAAAATGTGCAACTAAAATATTACAAAAACCAACACTAAGATACTTTACAAGAATCATCAGTTTGTTGCGTACTACCAAGTCGAAACAAAACTGTAATGAGCGCCAAAGACAATAGTAACAAGGCATCTACTGTAAGCACTTATAACTATAGGAAAAAAAAACATGGAGAGAGGGGGGTTGTGATGTCACAGGATTGTAAATATAATTGCACAGAAATTGACAGGCAGGCAACCTATTTCCAGAAAGCAGCATTTCACTAGGAAATATATAGATCACAGAAGCTGTACTAAATAACACAATAGGGTCTTGCTAATTTCCACCCAATAGGTGGAGGATAATAGGTACATAAAGACAAATGAGGTCGGATTTCAATACACATCTCACAGATATCAATATACTTCCACGGATATTAGTACACTTTTCTGATTTCTCAGATATCAATACATTTGGGCAGAGGTTAGCATTTTCCAACATAATAAATTCTGCTGCAATTTTGGAATGAGTTTTCAAGAATGAATTTCCCAAACCAAAAGAATTTGAAACTCCAATACAAGAAAAAACCAAACAAACCAAACCAGAACAAGCCCAGTGCCTGCTCAACTGGGGTTGGCTAAACTGAATACTTTTTGTCATTTTGCATTGTCAAGGGCCATATGTTGAAAACATAAATTATACAGAAGAGTAATAAAAGTCTGGCTACTTAATGCGTCATCTCCGAAGGAAGAGAATGCCAACCTTGTATAGATTAGAAGAGGTCCCAACATAAAGGAATTCTCATTTTTTCTTAACCTGGGGTCTTTGGGATCTGCACAACAGTTCATGAACACTTAAGAACCAACATAAAAACACTTCAAATTAAATATAATGAGTGAAGAAATTTAACAGAATCCCACCAGCAAAGAAAGTAGGAGTTGCAACCAGAGTACCCCTTGTATGTGCCATGTAAAAGAGGGTATATATGTGTGGTAAAAGACGATAGCGCCTCTTCAATGCTAAGCGGCATACTTCCTCACACTGTAGCAGATATGGAGGTCAAACTAGGATGGTGGAAATTGGAAGTCAAAACTCACACTCAAAAAGCATGGAGGATATTCAATAAAAGCAATGATTAACATCTTAACTTTGTATGCAAAGGAGATTGATAAATTCATCAATACTTCTCACAGCAAGGACGTTACTTCCAGCTGATTATGAGATGATCTCTCATGTTGGTAGATGTGCGGCAGGTGTGGTTGCATGTGTTTGTGTGAAGATTAACGAGGACTTAAGTTCCTCGGCAGTTGACTTGTTCTAGGTCAACGGCAACTAAAAGAGCTAAAGCCTTGATAAAAGGCGAGTTGATGCAGGAGCATTCCTTGATCTACGCAGAAGTATATTTTGTAGCAATTGTGGGCAACTTAAGAGTCGATTTAGTTTCTAAGTGTCTTCTTAATTCCTAGTCAAAGTGTCTTTTAAGTTTCTAGTCAATGTCTTTTAGTTTCTGGTCTAAGCATTTATTATGTGTCTTATCTATCTAGTAAGTTGTCTTTGTTTTAATAGTGGTCTAGGAAATTGAAAGGTCTACTTGGAAATTGTGTAGATTTTATTAAGTCTTGGAAGTCTTATCTTGTAATGCCTATTTATTGGTGATCTAATGCAATGAAAAAAAGGAGAGAGAGTTTGAGTTTATGAAAATTGCAAGTGCGTCTTGCTTGGAGTTGAGTGATTCCTCCTACAAGCAAGCGTGTGGCTTGGTCGCGTCGAGTGGTATCCGCGATTAGTAGCGTCGAGTGGCATCCGCTACCCCCGGTCGAGTGGCATCCCGGGACTATCCCTACCCTTGCGGGTCTTGGCCTGCATCAAATTTGGTATCAGAGCGGTGATCCTGTCCTGCTGAGTTTTCGTTCTTTTGCACATCGAGATGGTGTGTTTGAATGAAAGACCGGGGAAAGATCATGCGTTGGAGATTTTCTCCGATGACGATTCATCTTTTCAACAACAAGAAGTGGATTGGACTTTACCTCCAATCTATGATAACTATACTGAGGATGGATTCTTAATCATCAACGAGAATCAAAATTTTGCTTCTATGGTTTCCCAATATTTCATGTCAGGTAAAGCTTCAAGTGTGGAGTTCGTCCTTCCTCGTGACCTATCCGCTAGTTGTTCATCTAACAAATTCAATTTGAAGATTTTTATCCAAGAATTAGAATGCTCAAAGGGAAGATGGCAATCATGGATCAATCGAGATTTTTGTTGCAAGACAAAAGTTGGAGCAATCATCCCACATCTCAAAATTCGAGGACGAATTTTCTCTAACCATGGGAGTATGATGCAGGAGCATTCCTTGATCTACGCAGAAGTATATTTTGCAGCAATTGTGGGCAACTTAAGAGTCGATTTAGTTTCTAAGTGTCTTCTTAATTCCTAGTCAAAGTGTCTTTTAAGTTTCTAGTCAATGTCTTTTAGTTTCTGGTCTAAGCATTTATTATGTGTCTTATCTATCTAGTAAGTTGTGTCTTTGTTTTAATAGTGGTCTAGGAAATTGAAAGGTCTACTTGGAAATTGTGTAGATTTTATTAAGTCTTGGAAGTCTTATCTTGTAATTGCCTATTTATTGGTGATCTAATGCAATGAAAAAAAGGAGAGAGAGTTTGAGTTTATGAAAATTGCAAGTGCGTCTTGCTTGGAGTTGAGTGATTCCTCCTACAATCAAGCGTGTGGCTTGGTCGCGTCGAGTGGCATCCGCGATTAGTAGCGTCAAGTGGCATCCGCTACCCCCGATCGAGTGGCATCCCGGGACTATCCCTACCATTGCGGGTCTTGGCCTGCATCACGAGTACACTTCTAGGCAATCAAGTCCCAGTCCTACCATAGATTATGTATAACATTCACTTTAATATAGGCATTAAATTGTCTAAAGTTAATGAAAATAGTTGATTAACATTTGAACCCAAGTAACCCAAATCACTTAAGTCCAAAAGCAGTAGAAATGTCCATAAATATTGTGAATAAAGGAAAAACCTCTTCCCCAAAGGACCACGGTTCATGGTCAATGGTGTCAGTTTCTGAATGTCCACGACAGAAAGGAAACATTGCACCCAAAGCCATCCACCTTCCAAACAGCTTAGGTGTTGCATTCCCAGCAAACCCGCCAATGTCTGGTCCTGAAAGTGGCTGACCGCTGAGCCCCTATAGAAAACCAATTTTCATTAGCATTGTTACCAATAACAAAAAAATAAAAAAATAAAAAAATCCTCAGGGAAATTTCTAATATTCATAAGACCTTAACATGGTAACATTAGTAACTTAAAAAAGACACATTCTCACCCATTTATCTGATTAACTTCAAAAACCAACATTTAGAGATGCAATTGTTTGTGAAAAATCTCTCAACGTAAAACTTACAAGACCGGGTACCCTATTGCGTAAGAGGTGAAAAAAAATATATTAACAATCTCAGCAAAATCTCCTGTCCATACCAATTGAAGAACCATTGAGATACTCATATGAAGGTGTTCCCAAGTTGAGAGGTTGTCTCCTGTCCACGTTGCAGCATACCTCTGACTGCCTATAAACCCAGCTCTGGTTAGAACAAAAGGACGCTTATTTTCGTCAGCCAATCTCATGCCTTCATAAGTTGACCTAGCCATCAGCATGCCATAAACCTACAAAGATGAATATAACTAATCAAATATAAGATATGAAACTTATTGTAGTGTCAACTACGAAAAGGAGTAAATTATAATCAACAAGGGCATCAGACTTAACTGTCGATAGGAATGCAGAAATTTTTATCATATATGATCTTAATTGAACTTATCATGTAAAGCATAAGAATAGAGTTGCGAAAGTACATTGTGATAGTATGAGTGAGTCTGAGAACCTCCAAGTTCAATATCTCCACGATGAACATTGCTCTCAGGCATTGTCTTGGTTACAACCTGCAAAGAAACATAATAAGATCATCTATCAATTGTATCAAATGAGCGCAAGGAAGAAAGAGATCTGGGCATCACCTTGAAAACAGCAGGTTCGTTCATATCATTCCATATGCCATCAACACCATTAGAAACGAAATCTTTAACTAGACTAGCCCACCATGAACGAGCTTTAGATTGTGTAAAGTCGGGGAAAACACAAGGCCCAGGCCATACCTCACCTAAAATGAGAAATGACAAAAGTTAGTTATTTGAAAAAATAAATAAATAAATAATAAAAAAAAAGAGGACAGTTGATACAAAATTTAAAAAGCGGAGTCACGCAGTAGAATACCAACAAATGCCTTTCCATCAAGTGTTTGAATCCACACGTCACTTTTAGAACCACTATCATAAACAAAGTATCCTTTTTCATGTTTCATTCCAGGGTCAAGCATCCAGATTGCTTTGAAACCAGTCAGATGAAGATCTTTCACCAAAGAGTTTGGATCCGGAAAACGCTCCTGTTATAAATCAAAATGAAACACTAATTTTCAGGTAGAGCCTCTATTGGATAGCTAACCACTTTTTACTCAGGCTCAGTCCACTTCTATTGAACATGATCAATCCTGATCATATATGAAATGTAGAACTAGCAATATGATCTTCTGAGTTTTAAAGTAAGGACTCCTCATTGTTCTCTTTACAGAAAGCCAAAGAAAAAGGTAATGAATTTGAAATAAGTCCAATAAAAACTCTCCGCCCCCAACTCCCCTGCTGAAAATATTCAATAAGAGAGAAAACCGGCAGGAAATGGTGAAAATTTTGATTGTACGATAGTATATTACACACCAAAGCAGGTGACAAACATCACTAAATACAAGATGTCCATGACAGGAAAAAGTGAAAAACTTTGTTTTTGGTGCATATGGGAACTTGCTTATTAGAAACAACATAGAATGCCAAGGAACTTGTGGTACCATGCCACTTCCTATTAGCACATAACTATGTATGATCCACTCATTCAGGATTGTCTATGGATAACATGCCTTGTCAAAAGTGAAACAACGAAATCCATCCATGTAGTCGATATCCATCCATATGACGTCACAAGGTATACCCTTCTCCCGAAAAGTTCTGGCGATCTGCACATGTACATCCATAAGTGGGATACAGCCAACAAAATATATAGAAAGTAGAAGGACTATTGATACCATTAGAAAACTCATAGATTTTTTCTTCTTCTCATGAAAGAGCAACACACACACAGAGCGCGTCATTTTAAGAAGGAAAAATAGAAAGCAACAACCTCACGGACTCGTGCATCAGATTCGTAGCTCCAACGACATTGATGATACCCAAGAGACCACTTTGGAGGCATAAATACAGTTCCTGATGAGAAAAAGAACTGTTGTAGCATTTAATAGTTACAACTTGGAAGTGGAAGACAAACTAATGCAGCAGAACTAGGGGGGGAAAAAAAAACTTCTTCTTGTGTCAACAAAGTGTTTGAACTTTCTTGAAGTGGTTCTCCATTATCAGGCTGCTACTATAAAGCCAAAATTGGATAAGAAATAACAACGAAGAAAATTGTATCTGATATATAGTGGTGGAAATAATTTGACTCTTCCCTTAAAGAAAAAAAGAAATAATTTGACAGTTACCCATCGAACAATTGACATAAATTTTAATCTACTCTCATGCTTAATCGTATCCAAGCCTCCCTAAATCCTACATCATGGGACATGGAATGTGCATGCACAGGTCGGTACAAATATGTGGACCTGGAGTAAACTCTCCAATTTACTATAATACTCTGACTGAGGTAAAAGTAACACCTGATATTAAATGGTTGTGTGAAAAAAAACAATTTCAAAAGCCCACCAAGGTAAAATGTAAGCAAATTTTGTCAAACATTATGAAGAAATTAGATGACCCAGATGCTCAAAAGTCTAACATCAGGCTCTAACATTCATAATCCGTAGTGTCTTCCAAAATTTCCACATTAAAATCTCCTTCAACCTCAATATTTCATATAAGGCCCTACACTTTGCAATCAACAATGGTAAGTGCACTAGTTTTGAGTTGATCTTGTCCCCACGGGCTGTAAAGGTGTCTTACATGCCAACACAATTAGGAAATTTCACTTTAAAAGGGCAGGAGTGCCCCATTTTGCTATCAAAATGTCAGCATTTATACATGATGGATTGAGAATTACGTTTTTTTCTTTTTTCTTTCTTTTCTTCTTATTTCTTTGTTTTAAGGGGCCCAAATGTTAGTGACACCATTGCAATTTTTGTTACAACACCCATGTTCCCCAGATTTTTATCTTGGACAGCTCATTAGTTTAGATGGCTACTTCCAATAAATTTCCACCAAAGAAATCCCAAATTACAGTGAGAATATAAATTTTAGAGATGATAAGCTCACCGAATTGTCGCCAATAAAACATAAATATATAGATTAAGATGTAGAAACTCTCTCTGCCTTTATGCCCATGGAATTAAGATAGATTTTTTTATTTAAATTTTTTGGTGAAAAGGAACATTCAAAAGGGGTTGTATTGAACATTTCATGAGCAAAATAAAAAGTGCTTTGCGACATTACCAACTGCATGAGATAAAGATATCAAAACATCGGTTGGTGAAGCAAATGGACCAAATGTAATGACAGGATATGGTGATGGAGCTATAAACTTGATAGTCGCTTCTTTCCGCAAATCAATCTGCTCAAACAAAAACAGTTGACTCAGCTTACATAGTCCATTAGTCCTCATATCCCGGCAGGTCATTGATTGTCAACACCAACAACCATTTGACACTAATACACATGAAAGGGCATAATAAAAAATTACAAGTTCACAAGTACCTCACATCGTCTCGTTGTATCGCCAAGAACCCCTAGTGCCTCTCCACTTGGAAGAACAGCTAGAACCCAAGGATGCGATTGGTACAAGGATGTAGTCCCAGGGCCATAACCCCAAGCATCCGAATTCCATGTAAAAACCTGCATATTTCATAGCAACTCAGTACATCAGGATCATGAGAGGAAAATTGACAATGATCACCAGCCAAATTAACTTACTCTCTTCCCTGTCCGCTCAAGTTGTCCACTAACTTCTCCAGTTCCATAGAATGAGGTACCGATCGGAAGCTGAATCGAAACAAAAGTCACCAACATAAGTGACATGAAAAGCAAATTTACAAACATATTATTCTACGTATCATAGTTAAATTCTTGTTGGAAGACGGTACGAGATGATAAGTAACTGACCTCAATTTGAACAATTTGTTGCCCATGAAGACATTCAAAAGTAGGGGTATAAGAAGGAACTTTGTGACTACCCATTATTGGTGTGTCCCTATCTTTGGAATTGACAAAAGAAACACTCGGTAATGCCGCATTCCTATGGTCCGGAGAACAATCAAATCTGAAGACGCCATCCTCTAGAATAGGCTCAAAAACCATATTTCCTGATTCAACGTCAGAAGTCACTGTTGTCGTTTCCAGCTCCGCCATATTAGAAACTACCAACCTCCCGCCAATCAACCTCTTGTTAATCCTCTTCTTTCTGCAGGCTGAATAACTGTATCAGGAGTCTGCTCCCAGAGATCAGAGATAACTAAAGAATCGAAGAAAAACAATTTAGAAAGGGAAAGCCAATATTGTTGAGCAGAGCCCAAAACCCAAAAAAATCAGGAATATATCCCAAATGACATAGACAACATTGCACAACTTTTCACAAAACTACAAGTGCAATCAAAGCCATATTTCTTAACAAGTCCTTCATTCATAATAAATTGGAACAAAACTATATATAACATACATCACAGTTCATACAAAGTCCATGCATTCATCACATGGGAAGCCACGCTAGCGGAGAAAGAAGCGTACGGCGCACCATTACGTTTGTTTTTGGTACTTGTTACGTCCTCCCTCCGTCCCAAATTAGATGTCCATTTTTAAAACCCGTGCCATTTTCAATTGCTTATATCTTTCAATATGAATCTCAAAAAATATTCAATATCGATCTTGTTTGATAGTTCTCGACGAGTTCTATAATACAAAGTGTTTATAATTACAAAAAGATTATAAATTAAAAGAAATAACAATCGAAAAATGGCACGGGTTTCAAAAATGGACATCCAATTTGGGACGGAGGGGGTATGATTTTGGTAATTGTGAAGTATGATTTTGATCAAGTCACCATAGATTTTGTCCCACACTAGAAGTATCAGCCCAAAAAAAACAACAATAACAAAAGCAAAGATCACATCCCTAAAAACCAAACTTCAAAGCCAATGCATCTTACATAATCTACTATTACAAACTTTATATAATCATCGTAAAAAACAAGACCAGGAATAGTACACAAGATAACAATTTCTTCAGTAATAACTAGAGAGTATCTACTAAACCCAATTAAAGTTACCCTTCCAAGTCTGTAAAATCATCTTTTAAGTTCTTGAAATAATCAGATAATAATAGATTCACCCTGTAGCCTGACCTGATTGACTGGAACAGGGGAAATGTTGCTGTCGACTTAAGCTTCCTCAACTTTACTGAAACCTTCAATGGCGAATTTGAAAACCCAGAACAGGAACAGAATAGGGAAGCTGATCGGTCACGAATCTGATGGTTTATGGGCAATAATCCCAATGCTCCACCTGCCTTACTAGTACTACCCAGTAGTGGTGTTGCTTCCATGTGTTTTCTTCTGGCCAAAACCGTGATTATTTAAATAGTACTCCTACTAAAAAAAAATTAAACAAAAGGAAAGTAAATAAAATAAAAAGTAGTAAATTACAAACGATTCGTTTGCAAGGTGATGACAATTGATCGAGTTGGTGGGTGAGAAAACGTGGGTTCACGCGCTCCTCCTCTGTCTGCACTGTAGCCAAACAGCTGAGGAATCCCAACTTTTGAGAACTCTGATTATACGAAGTTCGAAAGTGGGAGAAAAGTGGAGATAGATTTCGTGACACGTGTAGACTTAAAATCAGAATAATCACAGCTCACTGGTATGAAAAAATGGAGTTCAGTAATTCGATTGATTCGCTTGGTGATCGTGGTTGGATACTTCTCATATTTTAGATCCTACGAGTCGTTTGCTGACCGAGTTTGCTTTTCGTGTAGATAGTTTGTTCGAGTAATTTATATAAAAGGATATTTATTTACTTAATTTATTTTGAGTTGGATATAAATTAAAAGTGGACGGCGACATTTTTGTTATTAAGAAGCCGGATATGATAAGAATAGTGGTGTTATTACATTCAGCCAGAGATGGTGTTATATCCTGGTGGCAAACATCGGATATGGAGTTGCTCAGATATGCTATCTTGGGTGAGAGCATATCTGCCCTATATAGCTGTTGGGAGGAAATAAGCTGGTTTGTCCTAATTTCAAATGGGTTTGGATCCCATAGCATTCATTACAATTTATCTTCCCAAAATTTTTTGAAGTGTTCGTAAGTTGACATATACACCATAAGTTAACAAAAAGAATCATTCTGTATACCACTATTCCAAGGCCCTCTTCACCACACATTGGTATGAACTCGATTATAGTGTGTGTGGAACACACCCTAGAGGTGTCAAATGTTGTCTCGTACCTATCCATCCCTTTTTTTTTTTTTTTGTATGCTTATAAGCATTTTTCGTGTCGTGTCTTGTTCGGTCCATTTATTAGTTGTATCTTCACGTGACCAATCGTGTCGTACCCGTGTCTATCTATTTCCATGTTTGTGCCTATGCATATGCTCATGCCCTTACCCTGCCGTGGTCGCACCCCTGTTGTGTCATGGCCCATTCCATGCCTAATTTGGGGTTGTACAGCCAAAAACAAAATTATTAGAGAAATAAGTAAGAGTTGCATCTCTATAATCACTCATCCACTATCAATCCTTTCTTAAAATTTAGATGTCACACAAAATAAATAAAAAGATTATTAAAATGCATTTCCTGCTAGTAATAATCATTTGAGCTCCTACCTTATCAGGTTCACTAGGAGCACACCTAAAGAATATTCAGAAAACATAATTCGTTTTCAATAAAGAAACAAAATAAAATAAGGATTCAAAATTATTCAGGTTATCCAGTTAATTGTAGGAAGAACTAATGGATTTTTATGCCTCCACCATTGTAATTATGCAGAGTTATTCGAATTTGTAGCTAGGCCGATAATTCGCCTACCGCAAAATGGATCTTACCGTTGGAAGCCCAAATAAACTCCCATGGTTTACTTGACTTCACAACCCCTTCCCGGACCTAACTGGTTTAGTTCTTTTTAGTAGAAAATTGGTCTAAAGGCCAAGTTTGGAGCTTTAAATAGTGTTTAGTCCGACTTTACTAATTTTAATGCTTTCAATACATTGATAGAAAATATTTGAGAGCTCAAGGACAACATTAGACAAAAATACCCTTAATGAATCATTTCCACGCGTCCTTTATGCTTTGCTATATAAAAATAAAAATAAAAGGAGGTCCCGACACTTTTCTCGTTGTTGACCGAGTAACCTATGGTACCACTATGGTCTACGGGAGAAAGTCATAGGGTACCCTTGCTACCACTATGGTTTACGGGAGAAAGTCATAGGGTCCTTTATGCACTGCTATAAAACCATAGGGTACCCTTGCTACCACTATGGTCTACGGGAGAAAGTCATTGCTTCACTTTGTCGTACCTACCAATCTACAGCCCATTCTCTTTCTCTCTCTCTCTCTCTCTCTCTCTCTCTCTCTCTCTCTCTCTCTCTCTCTCTCACACACACACACACACGCATGGGACAAGTTTAGGCACTTGGGGTGCACTTTCCATTATAAGGTTTTAGCTGTTTAGGCACTTTTATAGGGTACCGTAGGGTTTAGGTTTAGGGTGCACTTTCCAATTATAGGGTTTTAGTGGTCTTAGGCACTTTCGTAGGGTGCCCTAGGGTCTTAGGCACTTTCATAGGGTACCCTATGGTTTAAGTTTAGACATTTTCATTAGGTTTGGGGGTTTAGACACTTTCATTGGCTAGTGGGGGCATTTTTGAAATGTGTAGGTGATTTATCCTTTTGGCATTAAAGAAAAAGTTGATGTCCTTATTGAAGTAAAGACTCATTTACTATGTCCTTCCAAAAAACGGACCCTTTTAGAAATGGGGGTGCATATATAATACCTGTCACCTCCTTCAGGAAATATTGTCCTGTAAAGCTGTAACACCACATCATTATCTGTAGGGGATTCCACCACATCTATGTCGGAATCGAAGCTAAAGTCCCACTACGCACACGTATGGATGGTGTTACAAATTGCGAGTATGCTTAGCTTCAATAAGAATTATATATGGAGACTCGGATATGAATCTTGTCCAACCAGGTCTCGAGTTTCAGCCCCCAAAAAAAATCATCTCTCTACTTTTTTGGCGGCAGGTGACTGACCAGAGTTAGTTTTTTCTTCTGTATTTTTTGTTTTTTGCTATCCCCTTTGTGGGATTTATTGCCCCTAACGGGTGCTTTTGTTGATTTCATCTGTATAGTTTTGCTAATGGGTTGAGTTGGGTGTCCGTTTTCGGGATTCTCTACTACTAAATCGATGACGGACTCTACGCCAACCTTGTGTTAGTCTGCCTTGGCAGTACGTGTCTTTTGGGCCTGTGAGCCGATGCACTGTTACAGTTGCTCGCGTCTAGATTTTGGTAGTTTTGGTTCAGTCCTGTATTTTGAGATGAAATCCTTTGCCTTTATGGCTGTGAAATGAATTGTCTTGCCTTGTTCAAAAAAAAAAAAAAGGTCTCGAGTTTCAACCAATGAATTAATCCCTCATAGTTGAACAGTGAACACTGATGTCATTCCAAGAAAAATAGCCAGGGGAGTTGTATTGGACAGTACGAGCCCAATGGATCATTAAATCCCTTATTCTACTTCATCAACTGGCCCAAAGCCTTCTAACTGACTTTTGGGCTGTGGCATGCGGGCTCTCTTTGGAATTGGATAATGAATTAAAAACCTTGATAAAAGAAAATTAAGGTGGTGTTCCACTAATTGGTTTTTTAGTTTTTTGGTTTTTTTTTATCTTTAGTTTTTCAAAAAAACCAACTAATTTCACTAACAAGTTTTTGGTTTTTTTACTTGTGTTATGAAATTACAAATCTACCCTTCTACCCAAACAACTATTGCTCTCTTTTTTTTGAAGGGAGGGCAGATTCGTAATTTTACATGATTAAAGTACATGTACTTGATTGTGCAATGATTTGGTTTTTTTTAGGTTAGTGGAATGAAGTGGTTTTTTTGTTGGTTTTTTGTGGGGTTTTTTTTAGTGGAATGAAGTAGTTTTTGATTTAAAACAAAACTAGTTTTTTGTTAGTGGAACATGGCCTAAGTTTGAACATATTTAATAAAATTAAGTTTGAACATATTTAATTAACCATGTTAAATAATAAATTGATACTCGGCTCGTTTATCGCCATAGAAAATTATATTCTCCCTTTGTCCCAATTTTATAGTCCCTTTTGGGAATTTCAACTTAATAAGGGGACATAATCATTATACTTTTGAAAACATGTTTTTCTTATTTTACCCCTTCAATCATTACACTTTCTTACTTGTTATTATTTTTAATTTCAAAATATAAGGGTATAAGAGGAAATTCCTCAACAATTACCAATTTAGTTTTGAAGTGTGACAATATTTTTTGGACGACAAAAAATGTCAAATGGGACTATAAAATTGGGACGGAGGGAGGGAGTACAATATTTACTCTCATAAAATTCAAAATAAAAATGTCGAGTAAAGAGAATAAAAATCATGCCATATGAAGGCTTAACAAAAATAACAACCCTCCTTATATGGGGCAAACCATTAATCATGGAACATTTGTGATCCTATTTCAGGGGGTGTTCCACTAACTCAGTTTTTTGAAAAAATTGGTTTTCCACGGTTTTTTATGTGATGTGTTGTGAGAGAATGACCTGTCTCGGTGTTTGGAAAAAACAGTTTTTTGTTAGTGGAACACCCCCTTCAATATTCTTTATTCATGCATCTCAAGTGGCAGCTACCAAAAGATAAAGAACTTGTATTGAAAAAGGGAAAATATGGTGTTAAAATGAGGGCACTAAATTTAAGTATCAAATTACATATGCACATGGTATATCCAAACACTTATTCTCAAAAGATGCTTTGATGCTCTCATGATTAATGCATGGCGGACTCCTTTGGCCAAAAAAAACAAAAACAAAAACAAAAACGGTTTTTTGGTTTTTTTTCATTTTGTTCTTATTCAATTTTTTTTTTTGCATTTGTTAGTTTTGCGTTAAGATTTTGTGGTTTCTGGATTCCTCTCAATGAGACGAATCTAACAAGTATAAATTTATGGTCAAACCAAATATTTTTTTTAAATAAAGCCGAAATACTTGGATTATTGATACAATTTTGGTTTTATTCAAAAAATTTGAGTTTTGACCATAATTTTATACTTGTTAGATTCGTCTCGTCAAGAGAAATCCAGAAACCACAAAATCTTGACGCAAAACTAACAAATGCAAAAAAAAATTGAATAAGGACAAAATGAAAAAACCAAAAAAACGATTTTAGTTCTTTTTTGCCAAAGAACGTTACGCCACACTATCTGATTTCATATATGAAATATATATATATACATATACGCCACCGATCCAGTCAAGGATCCCGGAAATCCCGGATTGAAGCCTTTTTCGGTGTTTTGATGCTTTTAAAAATTGTTTTTGGGAAATCCGAGCCGTCCAATGTGTTCAAAAGGTGTTTTCCAAGGTCCACGCGGGAAATCTTCAAAAAAAAATACCGGGAAGGGCTTGATCCAAGCAGTTTTTCGCAAAAATTGTACATTTACAGCTTTGCGAAAAACTGCTTGGATCAAGCCCTTCCCGGTATTTTTTTTTGAAGATTTCTCGCTTGGACCTTGGAAAACACCTTTTGAGCACATTGGACGGTTCGGATCGTCAAAAAAATATCGGGAAGGTGGAGTCCCGGATTCGGGACTCCCGGACTGGATAGTTACTCTATATATATATATATATATTTTTTTTCTTTTTCAAATGGTAAAAGCCGAAAACATAGGACAAATTTAAAGATATTGTTCAAATCGATACGAGAGCATATCCAGTGATATATAATATGGTAAAAGCAGTATTAACAACACAAGAATCTCCGGTAATATACAATATGGTATGAAGTGTTATATTTCATCCGATGTTGGGGGAAATGATACATAAATCCTCCAGTGTACGTAAATATCTAAAGCAACATGCACTATACAAAGTGAAACCTCATATTCAACCACGTCACACAAAAAATAAAAATTAAAAGGAAAGAATTTGTTCTACCTATTAAAAAATTGTATGGTGTCTATTTGACCTTTTATTGATGACATAAATAAACAATCTCATGCTTAGGAAATGGAATAAAACTTATAGTGACATATTTAACTCCTCTTCACCAATAATTTTTTTGATATCCAGTTGTCCGCACTGGTGACGCCAGCTCTTTAGCCGTGGGATCGGGCGACCCCATGGGAAAAAAATAATCACCATTACTATATGATTTTTTTTACTTAGAAATTTATATTATGAGTTTTATGGTGACACCACACCGGATAACTTCCCCACCTTTCCTCGTTTTGTTCTTTTGATAAGGAGAGTTTGGTCCGTCTTGCTAAATTTTATTTTTCTGATTTTTTTACCACTACAACTGCTTATGCTTGATGTCAACTGAAGAACTACATTGTTCAAATGATGGTTTTATGTAACTAATCGGAGTTGGAGACATTTCTAGAGAGATGGTGGAGACAAAAAGAGATAGTATCATATATCCACTAGTTTACTTGCTTGTAAAATTGGCATTACTTTTGCTCGTCGCAAATGTAACAGTAGAAAGAGATTTTTTGGCGATGAAATATGTGAAGAGCAAGTTGTATAATCCAATGGAAGACCAATGTTGAATGATGGCTTGGTGGCATATATATATTGAAACTAAAGTAGTTAACGATATCGACCTAGAAACTATCATGCAACGATTCTAGAATATGTAAATGTAACCGCATTGAATGCAATTATAGAAGCTTTTTGTAGTCCTTTTTTTATGTGGTGAAAACAAAAACAAAATAAAATATTAGTATGTGCCTTTTGATATATATTTTTATTAGTTGAAACGCTTGTTCAGCTTTAAAAATGATTTTTGTTGGAACAAGATTTTTAATTGACATGTGATGCTTTTCTTTGATTTATATAGTTGGTAAAAATATTTGATGTTTACAAATGACCCCATTTTGTGGAGCTCATGGAGTCGCCACTAGGTGTCTAGACCAGCTTTCTCGCACCTCGCTTAATCCTGGGAGACCAATCTCACTGTCAACTAGCGGGGGCCCTATTTGAAGTCCGAGCAAAGCTCTGTATGGTCTAACCCCAAAGGAGTTGATAGCACCTACAAGGTTTCGAACTTAAGAACTTAGGAGGGAGCAAACTCCTAACTTTAAGGCCTTAACCACTAGGTCAACCCCTTGGGATCAATTATGTCATCTCTTGTGGGATCAATCTCTAGGACATTCGAAATCAAAGGCCCTCAACTATGAGACATGGGCGTCTGTGGTATGGTTACGTGGTGCCCAACCATGCATCTCGGCCGTTCAAAAGTTTTTTGGATGACCCAAATTTATTCCTCGTCTCTCTCTTCTTTCTCTATTTGCAATTTGGGTCGTCCAAAACATTTTTAAACCGCCGAAATGCGTGTTCAGGCATCACGTGGCCATATACCCTACACGCATCCAAGTTTTTCTCAATTTTTCTCCTTCACGGTTTTTTATGTGATGTGTTGTGAGAGAATGACCTGTCTCGATGTTTGAAAAAAATAGTTTTTTGTTAGTGAAACACCCCCGCCGATCAACAGAAATAAAGAAAAAAACGCCGTGTAAAACGAAAATTTTGACTAGTCCGATTGCTACAGAGAGAAGATCCGCTGTCATGAGCGATAGGGAAGCCAAATAAAATAATGGTCAATAAATATGATTATGGCTGTGAATATATATATAAAATCTAAACAATCTAACAGTACTGTTCTGGCAGTATCCTTTCTATATCAAATCAAATAGTAAAACGTGTGTACTTTATAAGTTTGCCTTATGTACGTTATAGATATTTTAGGACCCTGCTGGGGTACAGAAAAAACGGTACAGAAAATGTACAAATTGCGTTCGGAGACTTACTTTTTGGTCCCACACTAGTGATCCGAACCGTTCATTTTTCTTAAAACATTTTTCCGACTGGGCCCACAAAAAATCAGCTCAATCGGACGGTTAGAAGTGCTTGAACCAAAGTCCCACCGTTTCAGCTCAATCGGACGGTTAGAAGTGTTTGAACCAAAGTCCCACCGTTTCAAATCAAAAGTAACGGTGGGACTTTGGTTCAAGCACTTCTAACCGTCCGATTGAGCTGATTTTTTGTAGGCCGAGTCGGAAAAATGTTTTAAGAAAAATGAACGGTTCAGATCACTCGTGTGGGACCCAAAAGTGGGTCCCCGAATGCGATTTGTACATTTTCTGTACAAGTTTTTCTGTACGCCCAGGTTTATCCGATATTTTATTGTCGGACCCGACTAGGGGTACAGAGGCCATGGTACAGAAAATGTACCGATCGTGTTAGGGGACTCATTTTTGGGTCCCATACGAGTGATCCGAACCGTTCATTGTTCTTAAAACATTTTTTCGAGGCGCCCCACCAAATTTCAGCTCAATCGGACGGCTGGAAGTGCTCCAACCAAAGTCTCACCATTCCAACCAAAATAGGAAAAATGTTTTAAGAACAATGAACGGTTCGGATCACTCGTGTGGGACCCAAAAGTGGGTCCCCGAACGTGATCGGTACGTTTTCTGTACCATGACCTCTGTACCCGTATCATTATCGTTTATTGTCTCTTCAGGGACATACGATAAAATTAGAACGATACGTTATTGATCTTTTATCTATAACTATCTTTGATGTTTTATCGCAAAGTTTATAGTTTTTGATATATAATTAAGGAGTTCAAATTTTTTGGGCCACAAAGTATTGTCCCTGCTTAGTGATAGTGAGATTGGCTCCTCAGGGATTCGTTGAGGTACATGTAAACAGGTCGAAACGCCAGATATATCTTTTTTGTATCTTTGTAATTTTCGATGTATAAAAAATAGACATCAATCAGTGAAGTCAATTACCAAAAAACAAACAAGTCAAGTCTAATATTATGGGCGGTGGGATTGGTCTCACAGAATTAGTCAAGGTGTGCGAAAGCTGACCTGAACACCTGGTTATCCAAAAAAAAGAAGTCTAATATTATGGGAATTAAAATTATTGGCAAGCTTCCTAACGTGCTACTAATTTCTTTAGGCCGTATGACAACTAAGAAATTCCTTTTTAGGTACATCGGTATACAAATCGACAGCAAAACCTACCATTTACGCGTTCTAGTCCATTAGGAGTTAGGGGTCAAATGAAATGATTAATGTAGTGTGCCTAGGGCTGTAAAAGCCGAATCGAGCCGAACCCTATGATGTTCGCGATCAGTTTGTTAAGATGTGAGTCAGGCTCGAGTTTGGTTCGGGTTCGATTTGAGCCTAGACAAGTGAGCTCGTGTTTGGCTCGAAAAAAAATTTCAAAGCTCGGGCTCGGCTCGGTAGGACTCGTTAAACTCAAACGAGCCGAACCGAGCCGAATTTAGGCTCGAATTCAGCTCGGTAGGGCTCGCTAGCAATTTAGAACACAAACTGGGAGGGAAAAGAGATATGCTTCAAAACAATGTTACATGTAGATGCATGTACCACATAATCAAGAAATCAAACAAAAATAAGCAAATATACCATAATAATTAAGAAATCAAAAGAAAAACAACACGGGAACAAAAATATTGAAAAATAAATAGAGTACTCTAATTAGGGATAAAACTCATCTGTTCATAGTAGAGTACTCTAGTTAGGATAAAAGAATAACAAATTACATTTGAGTTTTTCAACTATAAAATATTTATATGTAAACTCCTAGGCCCTGTTTGTTAGGGGGGATTTGAGGGATGGGATATGAGAGGTTTGGAGATGGGACCCATTTTTCATTGTTTGTTGTTGCTAAATGGGGTGGGATTTCATATCCCCACCAATTTTTATCACGTACAGCAGTGGGAGATAAAATCTCATGGGGGGGGTGAGATTTGGATGAGATTTGGTTTTTCAAAGGCTAAAACAACAAAAAAAAGTTCATATCCCACCCATATCCCGTTGAACACAAACACCGGATATTGATTTCCTCCATCCATTGATATCCTGAGCAATATCCCAAGGATTTCATATCACACTCATATCCCAAGATATTTTATATCTCATCCATTTATCTCCGATCAAACAAACGAGGCCCTAAAGTATTATTAATTACATTTTGGCACCAGGTTCGCGAGCCTTACCCAGCTGAATCCACTTAGGTTCAGGTTCGGCTCATATATGGAACGAGCATAATATTATGGTTCAAGTTCAGTTCGTTTAATAGACGAATCGAACTCGAACGAGCTCTTACCGAACCGAGCCTCGAATAGTTCACGAACGGCCCAGTTCATTAATAGCCATAAGTCTGTGTGCTTGTAACTATTTTGAATGTAGTACCAGTTCCCCTCACACAACCAATAAGACAATATTTGACACAGTAATAAATGTAAACCCTCTATTTGGAGTCGCACGCAAATGATCGGAGCCGTTCAAAATGTTTGAAACATGTTTTTTAAGTGGACCCGTAAAAAATCAACTCATTCAGATATCGATAAGTACTTGATCAAATTTTGTCTTTAAGTTTGACAAGATAAAAACTGAATAAGTCGATCAAGCCCTTACCGAGAAATGCTAAGTGCAAGGAAGCTTACACTGAACAAAACACAGAATGTGAGTAATGTGAGAATATGAAGTCGTGTTTTCAAACACATTTTTAAAAAAAACACTCACATTTTGTGTATGGTTCGGTGTAAGTTTCCTTGTACATAGCATTTTTTGCTCTTACCGATATCCGAATGAGTTGATTTTTAACGGGTACTCTAAAAAACATGTTCTAAACAATTTGAATGGCTCCAATTATTGTTACGTCAAATGTTATATTAGTGGTTGTATGAGTGAAACTGGCCCCGTAGCACGTGTCTCCACCATGGCTCTCCTGAATGGAAAGAAAACAAAAAAGGAAGCTAAAGTCAAGATAAGATTGGCCATCAAATTGAACGCATGCAATCACATTAATGTGTTTTATGGATAAAACAAAATTGAGTTGAAGGAATCAATTATCTTTCCTACTCTAGATTTTCTTTCTATATAGTTAGTTTGACTTTATTTTTTTGCCACATTTTATTCCTTTATTTTAATATAATTTACTTTCTTAATTTCGTTTGACTTTTCATTATATTAAATTAACAAATAAATAGGCAAATACTAAGAAGGTTCGAGGTTTGCCACTTAGGAGAAATAATTTATAGAGAGTTACACCGCTTCAGAGCACAAGTAATAGTTTTTCATTTCTTAAAACTCCGAAGCACGGAGTTTGAAACGGGTCATTCTTCTCATGTATATAAACTACTTTTAAGAGTTTTAACACTTTTAGCTAAAATAACACTATTTTAAAACATGGTATTTGGTTTGCATTGTTAACAGGGACGGAGCCAGGAATTCCACTACGAATGGGCGAATTTTTTTTTAAGATACTTTGTAGGGGCGAGCTTATATAATTCATAGGAAAATTTATTTCTTTCTATATAAAACTAGAGGTTTCTTTCTTTCTTTGCAGCGGCGACTGCTCCTACTGACCCCTCCCTAGCTCCATCCCTGATTGTTAAAATGCATATTATCTTTTTTTTGAAAAGGAAGTTCCATTCATTAAAACACCAAATCTTTACAAAGAACATCCTCAAATCCGGGCGGAATACAACCCGTATTAAACAAAAAGGAACTATCGAGTCCCTTAGAAGCTAACCAAAATGCATATTATCTATTACATTCATTTTGATAGTTTAGCAGAATTTTTCTTACTTTTGGTCCAGATATTCAATTGCAGGGAGCAACTTGTGCATTCTGTGTCTTCTACTATTTGAATTCATAATGGCTTAGATTTGGTGACGATTCCCACCAGTAAGAATTTTGATTCGGTAAAATCTTACCGACAAGATTTTTTAACAGACTTGAATTATCAATTAATCGTCAAGATGAGCGGTTGAGATGCGACTAATTCTTTCAATGCGAACACGAATGACATAAGTCGGGTCCTTTTACCTATACTTCATCTAAGGAAAATGCGATGACTACACCACTAAATGCACACCAAACTAACTCTTCTAGGTAAGAGTTAGACTCTTCCATGTTAATCTCTTCATTTTCAGTGAGGGTTTTCTCTCTCAATCTCAGATCTGAGAGCTTCTTTGTATTTTTTCCTCTTTTCCTTCCCTCAACTTATCAACGTGCCATTTCAAGTTTCGGCAATGGTGATCATGATGATGTTCCTTTTACGAAGTGAGGTGGTAGTTGTATTAGTCCGATGACGAATCAAGTCGGTTGGACTGGCTTGTTCTCAATGTGTAGACATGATTATTGAAGATACCCACATCGCAAGTTTGTATTCGATCTATGTGACTATGTGAGTTTTTCTTTTGTGCGTATAAAGCCTAATGAGGCTGTTTGTGGCCATAGAGGTAGTAGTGATTTGGGTGCATTTATTTGAAAAGGCTACCCTCAGTCCCTCCTTTGTGGCTTTCTAGTCCTTCGATTAGGGGTTCTTTGGCTAAAAAAACCATTTTGGTTTATTTTTCGTCTTTATTCACAAAACTTTAAGTTTGACTAATAATTTTATACTTTTTAGATTTCTCTCGTAGAGAGGAGCCAAGAAACCACAACAAATCGACCGAAAACTAACAAATGCAAAAAAAATTTGAATAAGGACAAAACCAAAAAAACCAAAAAACCAGTTTTTTCAATTCACCCAAATGAGGCCTAATACTACTTGTAGTTGATTTTTTCATACATCTTTGTTCTCTAGCAATGAAGCTTCTACCATCTTGAACAAAAAATAAAAAATAAAAAATTATTGTCCTACAAATAATTATTCGATAAATATATGGGTACCGATCCATTGGTACCGAAAATGTACAAAGTGGTTTGTGGGGTCTACTTTTGGGTCCCGCACGAATAATATGAACAATTCAATAATTTTAAAATAAATCTTCAAGCGTCCCTGCAAAAAATCAGCTCAATTGAATATGCGTAAGTGATTGATCCTAATTCCAAGTTTATATTCAGAATTCAGGATCAATCAAAATCTTATATCACTCACTTACGCATATCTAATTGAGATGATTTTTTACAGAGACACCTGAAAAATCATTTTAAAATTATTAAACGGTTCAAATTATTTGTGTGAAATCCCTAAATAGACCCGCAAACCACTTTATACATCTCCTGTACCATGGGGATCGGTACCTCTAGCACTGCCACAATTATTTTACCCATGGAAGCAAATAAAATGATGGAAGCATTCCTCTGTCAAGTGGGGTATATAACCATTACAATATTCCTAGGACAATGGAGTACTATATCAATAATAATTAGGGGTGTTCCACTAACTTGGTTTTTTTGGTTTTTTGGTTTTTTTTGATGTTTTTAGTTTTGCAAAAAAACTAACTTGTTCCACTAATTAGTTTTTTGTTTTTTTGGTTTTTAGTTTTGCAAAAAAACTAACTTGTTCCATTAAACTAGTTTTTTGTATGTTTAGTTTTGCAAAAAAGCTAACTTGTTCCACTAACTAGTTTTTTGGTTTTTTTGGTTTTTAGTTTTGCAAAAAAACTAAGGGGTGTTCTACTAAGGTGGTTTTTTGAAAAAATTAATTTTTCACGGTTTTTTATGTGATGTATTGTGAGAGAATGACATGTCTCGATTTTTGAAAAAAACAGTTTTTTGTTAGTGGAACACCCAGTTTTTTGTTTGTAGAATGAGATAGTTTTTAAGTTAAAACAAAACTGTTTTTTTTAGAGCGGAACGGGGCCTTAATTTTCTCATCACTTTTTTCGTTTAACATCTACATGTCATCATCACTCCATTCATTGATATTTCATCCCCATCCCCATCCCCATCCCCATCGGAATGGTACTAAAGCTATATACACCCCATCCTTCTGTATACTTTTTTCAAATCCGGGGATACTCTGCACCCGGGTGCTTTGCACTCTTCGGCCGTCCAATCGTATTTTGAACGGTTCGGACATATTTTGATTTTTTACCGATAAAAATAAATTAAAATTGCCGAACTCATCTAAGCCGTTCAAAACACGATCGGACAGCCGAGGGGCACACAACACGGTACAAAGCACTCAGGTGCACAGCATCCCAAGTCCACTTTTTTCTCTGTATATCTCTACGTGTATGTATGCATTCAATACTTTTATTGGGAAATGATTTTCACACCCCCCATTTTACAATCCACACTCCCTTTTTTGTATTTATCTTCATGAATTTTCAATATTACCCTTGGATGTATGAAAAATGTGTATTGAAAAAGGACAATATTGTAAATTCATGTAAGATAAAGACAAAAAGGGAGTGTGAATTGTAAAATGGGGGGTGTGAAAATCATTTCCCTACTATATATTTAACAACCTTATCCTTCTCTTATTCATCTTCCACCCCTAGTCTTCTCAAAATCAATATTTATATCCATTCCATATTAAACCCCACTCTTAAAAATTAAATGATATTAAACACAGATCCATTGGAATTTAGTGCTTATTATTATTAATTACTCCTCCGTCAATCTCATAATTAATAACCCAGGTCTGTCGGGTTTACAACACCCATTTGTAACACCTAAATGAATGTTCACATACACGCGTGCGTGCACACAGACACATTTGTACGTATACATTCATATTTGTATACATCCGTATCCGTCATGACACATGCTTCACTCGTGTTAGACATATATTGATCGAGAAATTATCGTCGGTTAATTTTTTACGTTATTATGTTCATCGTATCTATAGTTTTTATTTAGTAAATTATTCAAAGATTTTTTGTTGCATCATTTCTATTAGTTAGCACCCTTACTGCCATGTCCAACTATGTGTATACCATTTTCGTGTACACCAAATGTTAACCACCTTTGAGGGACCCATTTCAGGGCTCCACGCTAAAAACAGGAGCCGTTCAAATTATTTAGAATATTTATTTTATGGGTCATTGTAGAAAATCAGCTCAGTCGGATTTCGTTAAAGGGTTGATCTCATTCAGTTTTTATCAAGGTTCTAAAACTCGCTAGGCGCACCCAGGGCGGCCAGACACCTCTTAGCTTTCAGGGCCGAGTACTCGGCGCCTAGTTGGACAATTTGTCGGGCTAGTCATGAGAGGCCTTCTAGCGCTTAGGCGGCGAGTACTCGGCTTTCCAGACATTCTTTTAGAACACTGGTTTTTATCCTAGCAAATTCAGGATGAAAATTGTGTAAACTTTTACCAAAATCCGAATGAGTTAATTTTTTAAGAGACTCTGTAAAACATGTTTTAAAATAAATTGAACGGCTCTACTCATTTGTTTATTCATTTTAACCCAAAAGATGTACCCATATTTTTTCCCCCTTTAATGCCAGCCATTACTGTTGAACAAATCTCTCAAAAGTTGTGGCTGCAATTTATTACTATCATTGACTCTTCATGGTCATTGTTTTTCGCCTCCATCTGTATAATTTTATCATTTCTTCCCAAAACATCTACCGAATATATTTCTTCTTTATTATGTATTAAATATTAATTTTTAGCAACGTACGATCTCAAACATGACTCGAATTTTACTTGTCTTAAAAAAAACTAGCTCCCAAAAAACAAACAGATTCACCTTTTATTTGTTTATTCATTTTAACCCAAATCCTGTGGAAATTGCAAATTATGCTTAAAAAATTAGTCAAGTCTGGCGTGAAAAAAAAAAGAAAAAAGAAGAAGTCTGGATCCGGGGATCCTATTAGTGCGGAGCCGCACTACAACTCTCGGTATTCGAGCCGTTGATTACCGAAATCAACGGCTCGGATTTTATCTCAGCGGTGGACAGTTTGGATCATGTTACGTGATCAACGGTCTGGATGCCTTATTACAACCCTGTAGTGCGGAACGAGGATTGAGGATGGTAGTGTCGCTCAACGAAGAAACACATTACTCCCAGGGAGTGTATGTATCATTTTTCTTTATTGAAGGTTCACGAAGGAGGACAAATGGAAACTTCCCCCGTTCCGGTTTATTATTGTTGTATAACATATATGTACGTCTGCATAAATATGTGACTTGATTCAGGGTTTACAAAGGCGACCAGGGGAGAATCCCTAATGATTTTTAATTGAGGATTCACAAAGGTGTGATTACGGATCCGGGGATTCTATAGTGCCCCAAAGCATTATAGTGTTGTATTTTTCAATTATAGCCGTCCATTCGGTAATCAACAGTGCGGATTATTCTACATATAAATATTTATCTTTACGTGAAGATAACGTGAAGGTAGTCCGGTCCGTTGAGTGCTGAACGGACGGCTATGATTGAAAACTACAACCTCGTAGTGCTTTGGGGCACTATAGGGTGCCGCTCCCTGTGATTACCCAAATTTTAATTACTAATAGGTTACACGATAGTATTAATTTGTGTTACACAAAGACAGAGTGGAACCTGAATACTTTTTTTTTTTTTTTTTTAGATTATAGTAAATGCTAAATTATGTACATTTCGAAGAACTTTTGTGCTGGATTAATATTTAAGAATTACCATTATCCTAAATTCCCATGTTTTAGAAATAAAGCCAAAGCTTAATTTAAGATTAAATTTAACGTCCAATGTTTTCTCCATTTTGCCAAGCTTTCCTCTCTCTCTTTTTTTTCCCCCCCTTTCTGTTGAAAACAAAATTAGAAAAGAGAAAGAGATAATAATTTCTTTTATTTTTTATGGATTGGACGGATTTGGGGTTTCCGTGGTAACCCAAGCCACTGCACTCGTGTAGTGACCTCAATTTTGGGCTCTCTATAATCTGTATTCGGAATTAGAACTGTTCAATTTTTCAGGTACGTTGAATAAATCATTCATATAAATAATCAAATCAATTGAATATTGGTAACCATATAGTCCAAAACTATTTATTTTTCCGAAAATGGATGGCCTAATATCATTAAGAGAATAAATGTAATACAAATTTGTCTTAAATGCGTGTCTAATAATCTCCGATGATTATAATTTTTTGTACCCATAATGAGTGCAGCATTTAAAAAAATGAATGACTTCCCAAATGAAGATTTTAAAGGGCATCCAATTGAAGCCACTATAGGGATGTAGTAGTGACTTGTGTTGCTACAGGAACCCCAAGTAAGAGGTAAAAATTTATCCCTTTAAAATTTGAATATATTTAGGAAAACAATAAATAGAGGAAGTATACATAATTACGCAAATTAGAAAATATAAAAGGAAATTGATATTGACACTCTCCAAATTATTGATGACACTCTAAAATTAACAATTAGGAATGTTAATGTGAAGTCCATATATGAATTGATATTGACACTCCAATCAAGGATTGCCAATATCAATTTTCATCATGTAGTAAAAAGGCAGGTTGATTCCACCTCTGATAGTCCGGGGTACTAGTGATCGCCTCCTAAAAATCATCCTAGTGAGCGCCCAAAACGACGTCGTTTTTTGCGCCAAAAGAGACAACAAAGAATTTGAACAAAACTATATCGTTTTAAGTCCTACAAGACTAAAAGAATCAGAGACCTCCCAAACCATTTTTCACGCCTAACAAGTAACAACTGAAGATATCGCTTTCTTTGGAGAAAATATGGAATTTGCCTCCATGGGTGCATCCATGGATCATCTTCATCCATCCCCCAATGATTGAGCACTCTTCTTTACTGTGGAGGGACTAATTTCTGCCAAAGTTTTTCAACCTTTGATTTGCTGGAGAGAAAAAAATCTCTTGTTTTTCCTGCTAGAATTCAAACCAAAAAAATTACCTCATTCCTTTGGCTAAATAAACAAAAAAAAATGTTTTTTTTTGTTTTTATTATTATTTTTTTTATATTTGTTTTTTTTCCGTCGTTTTTTTTTTGTTTTTTGGTTCGTCTCGACGAGAGGAATCTAAAAAGTATGAAATTATGAGCAAATTTTTTAAAAAGTTCACTAAAGACAAAAATAATCTATTTTTTTTGTGGTTTATTGGATTATCTGTCTTTATTCAGAATTTTTTAAAAAAAGTTCACTAAAGACAAAAATAACCTAATTATTTTTGTGGTTTATTGGATTATCTTTGTCTTTATTCAGAAAAATTTAAGTTTGGTTAATAATTTTATACTTTTTAGATTACTTTCATCGAGACGAACCAATAAATCACAAAAAACCGACGCCAAATTAACAACGAAAAAATATCTTAAATAAGGATAAAAAAAGAAACCACTTGGTTTATTCACCCAATTAAGCAATATGACCGTCGGAACTTAGATATTTCATGCATGTTTGACAATAAAGACAAACTTAGAAGAATCGTTGTACCAATAATCTTGAAGGCTATACCAATGTTAAATGAAAATTACCTGCAGCATTAAAAGGCATTTGTCCTGTTTACTTAAAAATGTCGTAGTTTTGCTCAAATTTTTTGTTGTCTCTTTTGACGCCTAATCTCTAGTGCACTTTCTAAAATCACTACCTAAAGTGCTCTAACTAGTTAGCTAAGAAAAACCTCAAAAAATAGTCTCTAGTGCACAAAACTTGGCTCCCTAAAATCTTAGGTGGCACCCCTCACTACCTAAAGTGCCCTAAGTGACTACCTAAATTTGGGGAGGGACTTAAGGAGAGAGAAAGAGGAGAGAGATAGAGAGAAAGAGGAGAGATAAAGTTGCTTGCATTTATAACATTGAATTTGCTATTGTTTTTTTGGTTATGAGGCCCACTTAAATGGGTCCCACATACACTTTAGGGAGTATTTTTAGGGAGCCCAATTAAGGTGAATTTCTTCTTAGCTAGCTAACTAAGTTCTTAGCAAACAAAATTGGGTTCCACATGTGCTTAGGTGTACACTTTAGAGAGCCATTTTTTAGATAGTGCACCAGAGATGGCCTAAAACGCAGTCATTTAGACCCTCACTAGGGGGATTTCTAGGAGGCGATGACTAGTACCCCGGATCGCTCTCAACTCTGATCCCACCCATTATCTTTTCAAGGCACCAGTTTTCTGATTTTCTCTCATTCCATCCGATTCTGCGTCATCATCCACACCCAAAAGCGAAAGAGCCTAAAAACAGCACCGCGAGGAACAAACAGTCCCTCTGATAAAAATTAAAAACGGACCCATATCAGAGTGCTTCTCCCACTTGTGGGTTTCCTCTCTCCCCCTATATCTAGAGCTGTATTTATATAGATACACTCTAGAGAGAGAGAGAAGGGGGTTGGTTAATGATTCAATTGGGACAGTACTAATTTGTTTCAAATTATCCCTTGGGTGGGCTTTCATTGATTTTCTTTTTCAGGATTTATTGCTCTTCTTCTGCAACCTATTCATTGCGGGTTTTTTTTTTGGAGCCTAAACCCATGTCAGCGTCAAAAGCCCTATCCCCATTCACTGTTTCCGTTTCTTGTTTCAGTCACCAAGTCCTGCGCATGATTTCTTAATTCTCCATTTCTATTTTCCTTCCTTTTCTTTTCTTTTCTTTTCTTTTCTTGGTGTTTCTATCAGTGACATCATTGTTGTATTCCTTCCCTCCTCCTCTCGCTCTATACATATATGGATACGTATACAATGCCTTGTGTATTACTGACTGGTTCTTCGAGTCATCATCGGATGAGTTCAATTGCTTCTTCTATCTCGAATACTCCCACAGCTGCTGCGGCCGTGGTGGTTTCTATGGCAATCGGTCGAAGTTACGCTGACAACAGTTGTTTCAGGTAATGATTGTGATAAATCTTGACGATCACTTTCGATTGTGCTTTTGTTGTTTTGCAATTTATGAGTTGGGTTTTTTATTTATCAGTTCATTTTGCAAATTCTGAGTTGGGTTCTTGATTTAGCAGTTCGTTTTACAAATTCTGAGTAGAGCTTTTGATTTAGCAGTTTATTTTGCAAATTCTGTGTTGGGTTTCTGATTCAGCAGTTCTTTTTCGCAAATTCTGAGTTGGGTTTTCGATTGAACTTCTTGTTGCTTATCCGTTATCATGTATGCTAGAGGGTTGGAGAAGAATTTGTGTTATCCACATCACATGTATTGTGATCGTCAGGTGTTACTACAGTAGAAGTAGTTTTTGGAATGCGGATGAAAAGGGGAAGAAGAGCAAATTCACTTCGATCCTGATTGGAAAACACAAGAATAGGAGGTTGAGCTTTTTGCCTCAGGCTGGTTCCGCTCTAGCAACAACAAGAAATTTAGATCATCCCAATTTTTATCAGGAGGTCTGTGTTTCGAATAATACCCATCTTTTTCTTCCAGAGTTGTTCGTTTAACCACGGATTGGCACTTATTAAATGAATGCTTGAATCCATAATTATCTTGTGCCACTTATATTTTCTTTGTCGATTTGTATCATTGTTAAAAAGGTCACCCACTTCAGATAATTTTATTACCCAGTTTTCTTACGTGCAATTGTGATCATTGATATGAGTTTTACCAGGTACTAGAAGTTGCAAGGGAAAAGTTTACTCAGGAGATTTCCTTCCAGTCCAAGGACAAAGACATTTCCCTTGCAAAGGTACTCTTGTCATTCTGTTTTGAGACAATTGCTAATCTTCTTACCTGTCATCAGAATGTTTTCATGTTTATTATTTTTAGTATGTTATCGGCATGTGGATTGGCAGAAGCCTTTGTAATTCAGAAAGGTTGTAACCAATTTGTCGCTTCTAGAATTAGAGTCATTATTGCCTTCTTGTAGTTATTCTGTTTGAGTACCAATTTGGGGACTTGTATTGTGTCCTTTCTTTTTTTTAGGAGCTGATTTGAGATTTTAATTGCTTCCAAATTAATGCCATGTTCCAGGCTCTACTGTATGTTTCAGCCGAAGATGAGGCATTTATGGCTTTCAACCGAGAGAAGGATGCTCGTTCCCTCCAGAGTGAAAGGAGAGATACTTCGTTCAAGTCTAATGCCCAAGAATATGGTTCAATGGAGGCCATGCCTTTGTCAGGAAAGACTATCAGAGAGTGGCTGATTGAGTTGGATACTATTGCTGAAGAAGTCAAGGCAGAATTGGTTTCAAGGGACATAGGTTGCCATCTGGTTGAAGTTTTAGAGGCGGTGAACTTAGTTCTTTTCAAGTCGAGAGGTTTCAATAGGCCACCTGTCCTATTAGATCTGAAATATTCATATTTGCACTCAGTTTTGAGCTCTGGATGTGGCAGCGGTAAATATTAATTCTGCAATTTTTTACTTGCTTAAATACAGTTTTGGCCATACGTGAGAACACTATCCGTAAATTGTGTATCTTTTATGTAGTGAATATTTGATATCTGACGTTATCTTGTTGGCAGCAATTCTACTTAGCATAATTTATATTGAGGTTTGTCGAAGACTTAATCTGACTATTGTGGGATCTCGAGTTGGGGATGAGTTTTTGATTTGGCCCCAATCGGCGAACCCTGAGGTATGTTAATCCTTTGAACTTATTATCAATGTTGGGTTGTCCACTTTTTCCTACAAATGCTATATCACTGACCATGAAATTCCCCAGTTCCATTTCTTTTGGGTAAAACCCTGATATGTGATGATTTTAGTGGGTTCTTAATACTCCTTACCTTGCTTTTATTTAGGAGCTCTTCAAGGTAACTTCAGGACACAGCTTGTTTGGAGATGTTAACGGAAGGTGCGTGGACGATCCTAGGTCAAAGGCCTCAGATTTGAGCAGCAATTCACTTTCAGGACTTGACATTGCAACAAACCGAGACATTATAGGGATTGCTCTGGCGAATTTAATTGTATGTTGAAATCCCTGGCGCATTTTGTGCCACATGATTACATGAATGTTTTGTCGGTAGTCCAGTATTAATATGTGAGATACGTATAACACTGCAGAGGCTGCACTGGAAACGTGCTTCCAGATCAAACCATGGGTTGATGCTAACGTCTCCACTTAGGCCTGTTTGTGATGCTAATGACAAATTTAGCAAGATAGATGGTTCGAACGTTCCATTGGTGCGGCCGCAGGACCTGAGGTACCAATCTTATGCTCCTTTGTGGTATTAGTTACATCCTTCCGTTTTCTTTCCTGATTATGCAGGAACTGTTTGCTGTTATTCGTACAGGTTCAAGATGCTAATTTTGCAAGATTGGCGAGAGAAAGTGGAGATTTGTGAAATATTGGCTCATAATATAGTTCCAAATAAATCCTAATTCCCTAATAAAGCTATTCATCTTTTAGTTGTCACCATCTGACTAGCAATCTCGAGCTAGGTGCTATGCTTCAGTATTACAACACTTTCGAGCTTTAACCCAGCACTTCACTTTTCCTTTGAGTTAAGCTTTTTTCAGATAGACATTTAGATTTTTATTTATTTATATATTTTTTTTGGCGGCTCATAGTCTCCAATATGCAAGCTATAGATTATAGTTTCACACTTTCTATAAACTAGGATTTTAGTTTGGCATAAATCGTATCATGTGGATACGAACCTACCCTTCCCCTATTTGAAAACTTAAGGAGTAGCTAATAAGGGGTAAAATGATTTAGCATTTGACAATTCCTAGACTTTTTGCTTGTTTCTTATTGATACAGTGAATGTGAACCCCCAACTTGTTAGGTTCACTTGGGTAGATATTTTAAGTGAGCATACAAAAACTTCAGCGAACTATTTTGGTGAACTTTACATACAAGCAACTATTTTTTCCATGGTGTGAGGTGTCTGAATAATCGTGTGTCGAGCTAAAATAGTGGTGCATTATTACTGATTTTCTGTTCGAGAACTGTTCATAAGTTTGTTTACGGTTTACCAATCAGCTCTTTCTACCCTTAACCTCTTCTATTCAGTTTTTGCTTTGCTGTATGTGCTTTTACTCCACATGCTACACTTGTTTTCTTGCGAAGGTCAAATTTGTGCAATGGAATGCAGCGATAAATCAAATTTTGGTTACTTATTGGAAATCTCAAAATAGTTCTGAACTTTGCTCTAAGATAGCAGCCATGTCCACTTCCGGTAACCAAATAACACCTTCCATCGTATCTTTAACTGTTTCCTTCTAGGCTGGCTATTATGGCTTCAGAAAGATTGCTGATTCTTCAACCACATAATTGGTCTTTGAGGCGAGACTATGGCATGATGTTGTATTTTTGTAGGTATGATTCAAACCTTCTTTGCTTGTTTTCATGGAGTCGATGGTTTGGCTATTCCTCTCGTTTCAAATTAACTGGATTGACAGAAGTTTCTGCTTATTTCAGGGAATATGAGGTGGCGGTCCAAGAGCTTAGCATCTGCATGGCCTTTGCCCCCGAAGAAGAAGCAGGAATTTTGGAGCCATTTGTTGAGAAACTGCATTTGTTACGGCTTGAATCGTCGTGGAAATCTTTGGGGCATAAAGGCCCGTTGAGAGTTCCTTAACTTGTTTGTACAAAAGACTTAATGTGTTAACTTCTTCAAAATTGCATACGGAATCATAGCCCTGTAACTGTAATCTTTTTCAACTCTAATGCTTCCCTTCAACACAGAAGAATTGCATAGTTTTTGCAGTTTAAGATTTCAAGATATACTCAAATCATCTTGTACTTCTCTGGGTGCATATTTTTTTAGCATGGCCAACTTCTTGGTCATGTTTAAAGCTAAAAGCTTAATGATAAGGTACTTGGAGTTTAGCTCAATATGCAAGATTGTGTCTTCATAGCTGGTGGAGTAAAACATACTCTTTACTCAGGACCGGCCTTGAAATTTTTGTGATCCCGGACGAGAATATAGAATAGGGCCGTATGTTATTCCTAAATTAAAAAAAAATTAAAGAACCAACATTATCTTCAACTGATAGATGCTTTGTTCCGTATTTTGTCTTTTTTGTAATTTATATCGTTATGTCAGTAAAAAATAGTTTTCGATCGTAATTGTTTATTGTTATTGCAACAATCAGAAAATTAATTGAAATCGGCATATTCATGCGAATATTTTATGAATATGGATGAAGTGTTTTATTTATTTTCCCCTAATGATGACACCGGCAACTATTTCTTAAAAAGTCAACAAACAATACGGATGTGGTGGAAGTATATGTTCAGATAATTGAATTCTTATAAGATGGTAGTTTTGAACTTAGTACAATATTCATATCATTGATCACACAATCGAAACAACTTTTTGAGGTAATTTTAAGTAGAAATTTATTGAAACAACCTTTCAAAAGATTGGGTATTTCCCATATTTTAGTATGATTTTGGCTAATCTAATGAAAACTGGCATGTTCCTAGAAGTAGCCAAGGCATAAAATAATTTGATCAAGCCATAAGAAACGAACACTGGCATGTTCCTAGAAGTAGCCAAAAGCTTTTTAAATATATACTTACCAACATATGTTTACCTAATTGGGGGCTCCAAAATTGGAGGCCCCAGACACCTGCCTGCCTGGCCTGTATTCAGAGTCGGGCCTATTTTTATTGGATAGTACGCTATGGGACCTTGGCTTTGAGCCCGACTTATTAGGCGCCATTCCCCTAAAAGGATTTTTTTTTCCCTAACTTTTTACGCTGTTTGAGAGAGATCATTCTCCTTAAATATCTCAATTGAAAAAACTCAAAAAGCCAAAAAATCAAATCTTAGTTATAGCGAGAATGTTGTAGATGGTTAAGTGGTGCTGAGGACAATATTCTCCGGCGGATATGTACAATGCCCCATTTAACTTGTAAATTATACTACTAAATAATTGCCCATAATGCATCATTTTTATAATCCGAATCATTGTTCTTTGGTTGTGTATTTCGAGTCAGATTGAAAGACATGCAGATAAGATTAGGTATGGTTTAGACCAACTTGATCATATTCTGTCTCCTGTATTATGTACACCACTGCTATTTTTTATCATATATCAGAACCTAACCCATTTTATATACTAGAACCAAGAAGCCTATTTAGCTAAGAAGCTTATCTGCAGATTATAGATTAGGTATAGGCTAGACCAACTTTATTTTTCCCCTTTTGGTTTTCGGGTTAGCTTACGCGCACCTTTGATCATTTTTGTTTTCGGTCCGATCAAAGGCAGACCATCCACGACGGGACTGAGAAAATCATAAGAAATTACTTTCTTGCGGCTTGACTCCAAGAGTCGAACCGTAGTCAGTTATGTGAGGAACAAATACACCAACCAACCGGACTAACCATTGAGAATTTTCTTCTTTGTAATCAATGTAAACTTGTGTTGTGCTGAGTAGGGCAAGTTTCTAGTGCTCCACCAGTATTTTTCATCATGCAGATTGTGTGCTTAACGAAAAAGGGAAAGTGAAAGTTAATGAACTCACATGGGGGTGATGGATTTTTTTTGTGGGGGTGTCTCTCTCTCTCTCATTGGTTTGGGAAAAAAATTTCAGTGTCGATCGGGTACACCATAAAAGCGTTTTGGACGATCCAGATTTCTCTCTCTCACTCTCTTTCTGAAACATGGGTTGTCCAAAAGTGGTTTAGACGGCCGAGATGTGCGCTTAGGCACCACGTGGAACAATGTGCACTCAGAACTGAAAAATTCCTCGTGGTTTAGGCTATATTTTTCAAGGGTGGGTGGGTTGAAGACTGGGCTCAAATTAGCGTTATGGCCAAGCCCTAAAATCTTAGGTACCCTTATTCTTTGGGTCAAGCCCAATATTGTACTTTTTGGATTTGGTTTTATACTTTTATTATTATAGCTGGAGTTTAGTCTCGGACTCAAATTTTGTACAGTATCCAAATCCAAACAAAAACAAGAAAAATAACGGACTCTCGGCATTTTTACCAACTAAGCACATCATTTTTTCCACTAAGGCTGGTTTATTGGGTTATTGATTTTTTGGCTTTTTTTATTATTGTATTTTGAGAAAATGACATATCTTGAGAATCGAAATAAGTTGGCTTTTTAACTTTTTGAGTTAGTAAAATGGGGCCGAAAAATTAGTCTAAGAACAACCGAGTATACCATGTTTTTGAGTTCGGGATGAGGCAGCAAACAGCCTGTTGTGCCTTGGGGCACATACATGAGGGCTCTCTTAATCACTTGTTTTCTGAAAGTAATAAACAATTTTGTTTAGCCAACTGACATGTGATTGTGAACATTATCCTCTTCTTTAATCGGGTGAAAGGAGTCTATTATGTACCTCCTTTGTCAAAGACTTTGTTCGCTTTGATAAGAACCATCCCCTCTCCCAGCACGGCCTCTAATAAGTTTTACTCCCTCCGTTTCAAAATAAGTGTCCCGTGCGCAAACCTAAGCCTTTAAAAAGATGCATTTTTTGTAAAAAGAATCAATTTTTTTTTCACAAATCAATAGATATCAATGTCACGAACTGTCGTTAATACAGGGACGGAGGGTAAGAGGGGAGGTGGCACGTGCCCAATGGCGGATGCAAGATTTGAGTCAAGCAGGGGATAAATTACGTGTATTTTCATATTCATAAGAAAAAATATTTTGTAAGTATTTATCGCTATGATATAAAAAAAGTATTTATCGCTACTTGCGAGGTCCGAAGAAGAGACGATATTGTGTGCATGTGCATAGCCACCGTTTAATTCTATAAAAGCAACCTCAAAAATGATTGATAACGTGAAATTTTAGAAGTTTTTACCCCACACAAATAGAAATTTTAAGTTATATTTTTACACTCAAGGGACTTGCAGGGGAACCAGGGAGGTGTTGCGCAGCCCCGTGCTGTGGGGCCCATTTCGGCGTCGTGCCGGCACCGTTTTGACGATCGGAGACGTCCACCGTGTAGAGCTCGTCGAATACTACAAATGTACCAAAAATCAAATTGATTGGATATCGTTAAGTGCCTCATCGGAACACAAATAAGTTGAAATTTTTTTGAACACACATGTCTTGAAACATTGGATGAAAACCATTGAAACCATTTTTTTCAACATATTTGTGCTCCGATGAGGCACTTAACGATATCCGATTGAGTTGATTTTTTGGTACACTTATAGTACTCGACAAGCTCTACGCGGTGGACGTTTATGATCGTCAAAACGGTACTGGCGCGCCACCGAAATGTGCTCGCACAGCACGCTGCGCAGCATGGGGCTGCGCAACACCCCCCCTGTTTCCACTTGCGGGGGCCAATCCCATAGAATTTTTCATAGTTAACCTGAAAAACTAGTATAATATGTGAGGATACTTGGAGTTGTGTAGGGCCGGGATCCTCCATTGCACCCCCTTAGTACCGCCCCTGCACGTGCCACTCTGGGTAAAAAAAAAACACTAATTTTGTAGAACAGTGTTATTTTCCAAAATGTGTGTATTATTTTTGGTATTAAGTGCTTGACCGAAATCCTATACCTAAATTACTGGGTTGCCCCAAGCGTAGGGCGGAGACCGGTGTAGCACAATACCCGGTAAGACCGGAATCGAATCCACAGAGAAGGTGGAAAGTGCTTACTAAGTACTCGGGTTGCTAGGTTTAACAAGGCTCTTAGGTAGCCACCCTTTTCTGGTTTGATTGGTGAAATTACTAAATCAAGAGGAAAACTGAATTTGATTAAATTAATTAAAAAGTAGTACGGTCGTAGGGTTCATGACACGGTGACCAGGTTTGGATATTTCATGCGCAATTCGTTGTTCCAAAAATATTTGACTTTAGAGAGAAAAAGATACCCCGAAAGATGCGAATCCTTATGGTTGCCGTTTACCCATGTACAGCGAAGAACGAGTTTTGGACCCCCGTACCTCGCGTTACATGGGCCCGACAATGCCGGATTCGTCCAAATGGACGTTCTTTAATAACCTAAAATTGCTTTTCATTGTTGATTTGAGAATATGCGCAGAAATAAATCCAACCCTGGCCACGGCGTGTTAATCACCCCGTGACCATACTTAAGAAACTACTCACTCATATCGAACAGCACAGACAAGAAAATTCTGAAATTAAACATGCTATTAACCTGAATACGAATTAAAAACAAAGATCCGAACCTCAGAACACGGACAAACCCCCGCGAACTGAGATTAATTTAAAGAAATAGAAAGTTACCGAAGCAAAACGCGAGAATCAGCGATCAAATCAGAAACTTCAATCCAAAAATCTCGGAAAGTCTTAACCCGGAGGGAAAGCGGCTGCGAAATAAAGAAGAAAACTAGACTAAAATCCGAACCCTAATTCGGAGTAAAAACGGGGTATTTATCCTCCCCCGAAGTCAGCACACGTGGCAAGTCAACGCGGGCAAAATAAGGTATGGGTATCGATACAGGGGAAGTCCTGTATCGATACCCGTGGCTTCTGTTTCCAAAATGGTGCTTGGGTATCGATACAGGACAATCCATGTATCGATACCGAGCCTCAGAGTTGACTTTTTCAGCTTCTTGGTCGTCCTTGCTTGGGTCCCACCGGTTCCCCGCATGCCCGATGCCTTGTGTCACTTTCCGTGCTCCTTTTCGGCCCGTTTCCTACAAAACAAACACAAACACCGAAAACAAAAGACAACACCGAATCAAGTGGAAAATGAAATAAAACGCGCCTCTAATGCGCTAATTTGCCCTACTTAGGCGCTTATATCTGTGATATTACGCGCCTATCACACCCCCCAACTTGAGCGTTGCTAGTCCCTAGGAACGAAAGAAAATAAAGCAATGAAAGGAAACTAGAAAACACTAACGGGGGTACGGGGGTTATGACACCTGTAGAAGTAATCAAACCTAGCAATAGATATTTGCCTCTAAATATGCCTGTAACTCAAATGCATGCATGCTTTGACAGAAAATTGAACATGGTTAGCATAGCGCCACATGAGCGAATAAATATCCCTACAACAATAATCGCGTTGCATTACTCACTAGAACACTCAACATCCCATATAAGCGCTTGGCGAGATGCGTGGAACCGAACAACTGGTTTCCACGTGCCAATCAAAATCAACGCTTAACAAGAAATAACGCACAATTTGCACAATATGTCCAAATATGATTTCACAAAATAAGTACATCATTATGAGTCATGCATAAGTGAGAGATAGAATATGTGCACACGATCGACTAAGGACTTTCTGGATTATATTGACCTTGGTTAGAACAAAATAGGAAACTGCAACATCAGGTGACGGCCTATAGAAGCTCAAGGTTAACTACCCTGACTGGCCGCACCTATCACGTCTAAAACCATGTCAATGCGCCCATCGGCGCCACCCAAACCAAGTCCACAACATAGGAATAAACATAAAAACATCATCCATGCAGGTTATATTACAAACCCAAAAAAAAAAACAGACAAAAGTTCCACATAAAATAACAGAAAATCCAACATGAAATAACAAACTATCCTAACATAAAATGACACCTCCTCATCATACTCCTACCCTCAGTCAGCCCCATGCAATCACAAGTGCCTCAGTCAATCCGACTCAACCTCCTCCGGTTCCGGTTCACCATCTGCGAAATCATCGCTGACCTCCAACTCGGGGAACTCAAGGGGAACATATGGATCTGAAGTCGACCCCTCGAGTCGCCCTACCATCCACTCTTCCCTGTGATTCATCTGCTGCAGCATTCTTGCATTTTGTCGCACCTCTCTCTTAAGCTTCTGATGACTTCGAATGGTAGCGACCCCTTGACAAAAGATCTTTTGCAGCCAGGTGGTGTTGGTTGCGTTGGCTGGTGGTTCGGTAGTCAAATAAGCTCCCCCTCTAACACCTCGAGACTGGGCTACGCTCTTAGTAAGAATGGTGACGTCAATTGGCCCAGGGACTAGTGGATCGTTGTTGAACCATCTGGCCCCTTGCAATCCGGAGTCTCTAGCAATGGCCGTAATCAGGCAAGGGAATGGCATTCGGGTCTGTGTTGGGGCATCACGGAAGTCGATAATCTTCGAGTAAATGAACAATGCCCAGTCACACACCGTCTCCGGATCCATGAAAGCTGTCAACATATTCCCAGTAGTCTCAGAGGGCTTATTTTCAGTTGCCCTCGGGTCCAGATTGTAGCAAACCAATTGGTTCACAAAACGATATGCATCCCTAAACTTGCCCGGCCGGTGAGGAATTCTAGCCTCTCTACGTTTCTCATACAAAAGACCCGTCACTGTGTGCGGGACAAAATCCTCAGCGGGGCATGGGTAGTTAACATCAGTCGGCCTCCTATATCGCAAACTCGCAGCAATAATATCGGGGGTGATAGTGATGAAGGTTTTACCTACTCGTGAGATTATCTGAGTCTCGGAACTGAACGCAGTCCCGGATGCTGGTATTTGAAAGTGTTTATAGAATTCCCTCACGAGTTCTAAATTATACCCGGGGTTTGGATTGAACCAGAATGACATACCTTGCCGCACAATGGCTCGTATGGTCTCGTCATTCTCGAGAAACCCGTCCCGGATAACGTGGCGCTCGTTCTTGACGCCCCTCTGCTCAATGGAAGCCTCCCACTTTGAGCGTTCATCCCGGGTAATCTGATCCTTAGTCCTCCGTTTCCCGGCCGCTTGCTCTGGAGGAGCACTCGAGGAAGCCACCCCTTTAGCCTTAGCACTAGCGGGAATCCTTTTGGGGGCCATGTTTTGGAGATAGGTTTTGGAAAAATTGGGTTTTTGGAAATTTAGGGTTTTTTAGATCTGGAGAGATAAGGATTTTGGACGGGATTTGAGAGGTATATGTGGTAGAGGTGGAGAAGAGGAGTGTTTTGGTGAAGTTTGGGTGGGATTTGGGTGAGATTTGGTGGAGTTATGGAGGTTTGAAGGCGTTAACAATGGAGGATTTCGTGGGTTTAGGTTTAGAGAGAGAGAGAGAAGGTTGGAGAAGATGAAGAGAATGAGAAGAGAAGACCGGTCAAACCCTTTAAAATTCGCGAATAAGGGTCTCGGTATCGATACAGGACTTTACCTGTATCGATACCCGTGAGTTCTGTTCCGGAATTTGTCACCCGGTATCGATACAGGATTTTACCTGTATCGATACCGACAACTTTTTTTTTTTTTTTTTTGAATTAAATGGCTGAGGTTCATGGGTTCATGGGTTATGGTTTCCAAAACATGACACCCAATCAGACTTCTTCAATTACTACTCCCTCACAGGCACATTGCTTATCAAATTTCCACGACAGTACGACACTTATGATGCACGGAGACTGACTTTCCCCCCAACTTGAATCCAACCAAAAACACCGGTTTCCTAGGTTCGACACGGGAACTGACTCGGGCTGGTTTAAGATGGGTCAAAGGGACTCGTATGTGGTTTAATCATGCAAAATGGCCTTGTTTCATCCCCTATGCACATTATTCACTCTCACAAATGCATGAAAAAAAAACTAGTCTCTTATTTGCAAAAGAAAAGCCTACTATTTTATGCGATTGCATAACGGAATACAAAGAACATGGGAATGTTATTAAGGATACGCTATTATCAAAGTGGGGACACTTATTCACATGCTTGATAAAGTGCATCATGCTCAATGTAAATAGTCAAATATATGCATGCATTCAAGTTAAACAGCATACATTCAAGTTAAATACTCGCTCGATGATACTCACAAGATACATAACACCCGTATCCCCAAAAACCAACTAGCAACGCTACAAAAGTACAAAGTACACCCTCCCCCAACTAAAATCATGCTATGTCCCCGAGCATGGAGACAGAAAAAATTGAAAGAACAAGGGGAAGAATCTGGACCTCGGGTGTGCCAACCACCATGACCTCGGCCGATATACGAGGAATTTCAGGTACGCTCACCATGCCACCTGCAAAACACGTCAGTCCAGCCCGGCACGTGGTATCCGGGCGTACACAGAAAACCAAAACAAACAATAACAGAAAAAGAGAATACACCACCACTTTCGTCACGTGAAAGACACGGGTACTACTTTTCTCCCTAATTTCTCACTTTAAATTTGTGTAGAGAAGGTCATCATAACAATCCGGGTAAGTCATGACTCAACAAATTTAAGGTTAAATTACTCAAGGTTCTTCCTTAAAGTAATCAGAGCCAATCATCTTTTATGACTATCCGAGACACGACAATAAGATTGTTCGAAACCCAGATACACAAATTTAAGGCTAGAAATTAGGTGGCTATACCGGACCGAAAATATATATATATATATATATATTTTTTTATAAAAACGCCCTTACTAACCGGAGCTGGGCACACGATCCTTATTTAAATAGCGGCGTGCGAAGCTATACATACCCAAGTCAATGATGGGTACCCCTATCACTAGGAGTCGGGTCCACACTCAAGGAAAAGCATGGTACGCGTGAGCTACCCGTAAAAACATAGCCCAAAGGCTAAACCACAGGAGTATCCGAATAGACTGGATCAACTAAATCCTCCTCAGGTTCACCCACTTCTATGATTTCTAAAAATGGTTTAAGACGCTGCCCATTAACTTTAAAAATATGATTATCCTTAGGATCGCAGACATCTATAGAACCGTTTGGGTAAACCTGATGGACTAAATACGGCCCATCCCAGCGTGACCTCAACTTTCCCGGAAATAAGTGAATGCGCGAGTTATATAATAAAACTTTTTGCCCCACAATAAAGGTTTTGCGATGGATATTCCTATCATGGTACGCCTTAACCTTAGCTTTGTAGATGCTGGTACTCTCATACGCATCATTCCTAATTTCCTCAAGCTCACACAGTTGGAGCTTCCTATGGGCACCTGCCTCTGGCAAACTTGCGTTCACCGTTTTAATGGCCCAATGGGCCTTATGCTCCATCTCCACGGGCAGGTGGCAGGCCTTACCGTAAACAAGCCGATAGGGTGAAGCACCCAACACGGTCTTGTAAGCAGTGCGGTAGGCCCACAACGCATCGATCAGTCGCAGAGACCAATCCTTCCTATTCGGGTTTACTGTTTTCTCTAGAATACCCTTAATCTCCCGATTGGCCAGTTCAGCCTGGCCATTGGTCTGTGGGTGATAGGCCGTAGACACCTTGTGAGAGATGCCATACTTCCTCATTAATGCCTCAAAGGACCGATTACAAAAGTGGGTGCCCTGATCAGAGATAATGGCACGTGGCATGCCAAATCTCGACAAAACATGACTCTTTAAAAACTCAAGCACCACTTTAGAATCACTGGTCCTAGTCGGAATCGCCTCTACCCACTTAGACACATAATCCACCGCCAGGAGGATGTACTCGAAACCATGCGACATCGGAAATGGGCCCATGAAATCAATGCCCCAACAATCAAAGACCTCCAACACATAAATACTGTGGAGGGGCATCATATTTCTCGGGCCGACTCTACCTAATTTCTGACACCGGTCACAAGACTTGCAAAAAGCATATGCATCCTTAAATAAATTTGGCCAAAAGAAGCCACACTGTAAAACCTTGGCGGTGGTTTTCTTGGCGGAAAAATGACCGCCACACGCCTCTGAGTGACAAAACTCAAGAATTCCCCTCTGATCAACCTCGGGGACACAACGGCGCACTATCTGGTCCGCGCAGTACTTAAACACATAGGGATCATCGAAAATATACTGCCGGACCTCTCTCAAAAATCGCTGCTTTTCAGATGTAGACCAATGGGGTGGAATCTGCCCAGTCACCAAATAATTGGCGATATCTGCAAACCACGGACACGTGTTAGCAGCGAACAACTGCTCGTCGGGAAAGGTATCCACAATAGGGAGATGAGAGGTGGGGTCCTCAAACTCCAAACGAGACAGGTGGTCAGCCACTACATTCTCAACCCCTTTCTTATCCTTAATGATAAGGTGGAATTCTTGCAGCAAAAGAATCCACCGGATAAGGCGAGCCTTCGCATCCTGCTTGGTCATCAAATACCTCAAGGCCGCATGATCGGTATACACCACAATCTGCGACCCCACCAAGTAGGACCGGAATTTATCTAAGGCAAACACAACTGCTAATAACTCCTTTTCAGTGGTGGTATAATTCAGTTGTGCCTCATTCAAAGTCTTGCTCGCATAATATATCACACAGGGATCTTTCCCTCGCCTCTGTCCTAAAACTGCTCCGACTGCATAGTCGGACGCGTCACACATAAACTCAAAAGGCAAATCCCAATCTGGGGACTGAACAATTGGCGGAGTTGTGAGACTCCGCTTTAATTTCTGGAATGTCCCATCACAAGCGTCGGACCACACAAAGGGTGTGTCCTTCGCTAACAAATGACACAAAGGCCGGGAGATAGCGCTGAAATCCTTAATGAATCGCCGGTAAAAACCGGCGTGACCTAGAAATGACCGGATATCCCTAACAGTCTTTGGAGTGGGAAGATTGGCAATTAAGTCTATCTTCGCCTTGTCCACCTCAATACCCTTGGATGAGACAATGTGTCCCAACACAATACCTTGGGTCACCATGAAGTGGCGCTTCTCCCAATTCAGCACAAGGTGCTTCTCCTCGCACCTGGTCAAGACTTTTCCTAAGTTATCGAGGCATTCGTCAAACGAATCCCCAAAAACTGAAAAGTCATCCATAAAAACCTCCACTATCTTCTCTATCATGTCGCTAAAGATTCCAATCATACACCTCGAGAAGGTGCCGGGAGCATTGCACAAGCCAAAAGGCATGCGACGGTAGGCAAAAGTACCATACGAGCACGTAAAAGTGGTCTTTTCCTGGTCCTCCATGGCTACCTCAATCTGATTGTAGCCAGAGTATCCATCCAGGAAGCAATAGAACGCTCTGCCCGCGACCCTCTCTAAAATTTGGTCAATGAATGGGAGGGGAAAATGGTCCTTCCGGGTGCTCGCATTGAGCTTCCGGTAGTCTATGCAAACACGCCACCCGGTCTGAACACGGGTTGGCACTAACTCACCCTCCTCATTTTTCACTACTGTCACCCCTGCCTTCTTAGGCACAACCTGCACAGGACTTACCCACTCACTATGGGCAATCGGGTAAATGATACCCGCATCTAACAGCTTAAGCACTTCCGTCCTAACCACCTCCTTCATAATGGGGTTCAGACGGCGCTGAGGTTGCCTCGAAGGCTTCACATCCTCATCAAGAAAAATGTGGTGTGTACACACCGTAGGACTAATACCCTGTAAGTCTGCTATAGTCCAGCCAATCGCCCCTATATGCTCTCTCAGCAGGGCAAGTAATTTAGCCTCTTGACCCACCTCCAAAGATGAGGAGATCACCACTGGAAACGTATCACTACCTTTAAGAAAGGCATATTTCAACGTATCCGGCAGAGGCTTCAATTCAGATTTTGGCGGCTGGACCGATGATGGGAGAGCTTTAGATAATGGGGCGCCCAGCGGTTCGAGAACTGGGTCCCAAACGGCGCCACATATATCCTCTATTGCTAGCATCTCCATCAAACTCCCAACCTCTGGAGAATCTAAAAATGACGCCTCATTGGCGGTTAGGGCTATCTCCAAAGGATCCTTATACAACATATTTTCGACATGCTCTTGCACTAGCGTGTCGATCAGACTCACCTCATAGACCTCCTCATCATCCTCGACTCTACTATCGACATTGTAGACATTCACCTCCATTTTCAAGTCCCCAAATGATAATTGGACTTGTCCAGTTTTGCAATTCATAACAGCACTGGAGGTGGCTAAAAACGGACGGCCAAGGGTAATGGGAGTCTTCTCAAAGACTTCCGGGATTGGACACGTGTCCAAAACAATGAAATCCACGGGGAACAGAAACTCCCCTACCTGAATCAAAACATCCTCCACTACCCCCTTCAGAATTCTCACACTCCGGTCAGCCAGCTGTAGCGTGACCGGTGTGGCTTTAAGGTCACCTAGACCTAGTCTCAAGTACACCGAATATGGGAGCAAGTTGACACTTGCTCCCAAATCTAGTAAGGCCTTCTCAAAACTCTGGCCCGCAATAGCTATAGGGATAGTGGGACAACCTGGGTCTTTCCGCTTAATCGGAATATCAGCTTGGAGAATGGAGCTCACTTGCTCCGTTAGTAGCACATTGCACTGACTTTTAGTTCTCTGTTTTGACGTGCACAGATCTTTAAGCACCCTTCTAAACTGAGGAATAGCGTCAATGGCTTCCATCAAAGAGATAGGAAACTGCACCTTCTTGAACAGCTCAAGAATCTGGAAATGCGCATTGACGCTGGGCTTTGCCACCAAACGATGGGGATATGGTGCAACAAGTGGCAAAGGAGTCGTGGGGGCCGCAGGAGCAGGCACCACCACCTCAGGTGACTCTATTTCTCTCTCTTCCTCAGTACCTTTCCCCCCGTCCGGGACAACTACTGGAACAGCGACCGGAACCAGAGGTGGAACCGATTTCTGTTTCAGAGGAATAGTCTTATCGATCACCTTCCCACTTCTGAGAGTGGTGATCGCCTTTGCTTCCTCCGGACTGGGGTTCAAATTACTCGAGCCTGACCCATCTCCCAGATATTGAGAACCGACAGCATTGGCTTGAGGTTGAGAGGGAAATTTTCCCCTCTCCTGTTGGTTTTGCCCAACTACTGCCGTTAACTGGGTTAATTGAGACCTAATGTCTCCAATGGCTTGCTTGGTTTGCTCGGTGAAACTCAACTGAGACTGCATGAGAGCTTTTAACATGTCATCAGTCTGCTTATCCCTCGGTGGGTAATTTATGCCAGGGGGTGGTCCAAAAGATGAAGGACTGAACCCCTGCTGATTCTATGAGGGATAGCGGTATTGGGACATTTGGCCTTGCTGAGGCCGGAATGGTTGCACCTGTTGCTGAGGTGGTGCCTGGGGTTGCACTGGTGCTTTAGGATCTCTCCATCCCAGGGCTGGGTGATGAGCCCAGCCTGGATTATAAGTGTTGGAGAACGGATCCCAACGTTGGTTCACCGCAGCAACCTCAGCCTGGTTGCTCTGGTACACCTCTTTAACCATAGGAAAAGCGGGGCAAGCAGTCACATAATGCCCCGGACACTCACATAATGCACACACCTCCTCTACCCTCACATCATTTACCGGGTGGACTTGCTTCATTCGCAAGTCCTCCATCTGTTTGGTCAATTTGTCCAACTGGGGGACTGGACGGTGTGTTCTCTCACGCTCAAAGGAAAAATACCGGACCCACTGGGTCCCTGCGCAGCTATGGCCCTATCAGCTAAGTCGGAAGGTTCCCAACTTCTATGTTTCTCGGCCAATTCCTCTAAGAAATCCCATGCCTCTTCTGGGGCCTTGTCTAGGAAATCCCCCTCTCTACAAAGGTACTCGATCTGCTGGGCCGTCGCAATGTTTAGGCCCAGCTGGAAGAAGGTCACCAACTGATGCTTCTCAAAACCATGGTGGGGTAAAGATAACAACAAGTCCTTGAACCTCTCCCAACACCTCAGAAACGACTCGCTCTCTTTTTGTCTGAACGACTGGAGTTGCCGAGTCAGGTGCTGTGATTTACTCTCTGAGAAGTACTTCCTATAAAATATCTCCCTAACAGCGGTCCATGTTGTGAGAGACCGCTCTTTCTGCATCCTGAGCCACTTGTCCGCCCCGTCCTTCAGAGAAGCAGGGAAAAACTTAAGGCAAGCGTTTTCCCATTGGGTAGTGGTGGCTAGGGTGCTCACCAACCCCTCAAAATGGCGGACATGCTCATATGGGTCCTCATTTTCCCTCCCATAGAAGAGAGGGAGAGCATTATGGGTTCCTGGTTTCACGGTGAAGGCATTGCGTGCCTCCACGGTCTCAGTCAGCAGAACTATCGGGCCGAGAGGAGTAATCCTCTCGGGATGCCTGTAATCCCGCATAGTCTTCTGTTCCGCCATTGATGGCTCACTCTCTAAGTCAAAAAGTGGATTGGGGAATTCTAAGAACAGAGTGGAATCAGACTGACTCTCGGAAGACTCGGATTGAGTGGACGGCCACTCAAGCTGGAGTGGCACGGGCTCAAACTGACTCGAAGCACCTGCTAGTGGAACTTCAACTAACGACTCTTTATCTATCCTACACAGACGCTTAGAAGGGTCTCGGAAAAAGAGTGGGTCCCCTTTTGGTGAACCCTTCTTTCCCTTACCTATCTTGACTCAATCCTAGAAAATACAAATTCAAAATTTACCTAATTTATTTTTATATATATATATATTTTTTTTCTGAAAGCTAAAATTAACTAAACACTAATTACCCGAATCCTTAACACCTTTTGCCTTCCCCGGCAACGGCGCCAAAAATGCTTGACCGAAATCCTATACCTAAATTACTAGGTTGCCCCAAGCGTAGGGCGGAGACCGGTGTAGCACAATACCCGGTAAGACCGGAATCGAATCCACAGAGAAGGTGGAAAGTGCTTACTAAGTACTCGGGTTGCTAGGTTTAACAAGGCTCTTAGGTAGCCACCCTTTTCTGGTTTGATTGGTGAAATTACTAAATCAAGAGGAAAACTGAATTTGATTAAATTAATTAAAAAGTAGTACGGTCGTAGGGTTCATGACACGGTGACCAGGTTTGGATATTTCATGCGCAATTCGTTGTTCCAAAAATATTTGACTTTAGAGAGAAAAAGATACCCCGAAAGATGCGAATCCTTATGGTTGCCGTTTACCCATGTACAGCGAAGAACGAGTTTTGGACCCCCGTACCTCGCGTTACATGGGCTCCGACAATGCCCGGATTCGTCCAGCGGACGTTCTTTAATAACCTAAAATTGCTTTTCATTGTTGATTTGAGAATATGCGCAGAAATAAATCCAACCCTAGCCACGGCGTGTTAATCACCCCGTGACCATACTTAAGAAACTACTCACTCATATCGAACAGCACAGACAAGAAAATTCTGAAATTAAACATGCTATTAACCTGAATACGAATTAAAAACAAAGATCTGAACCTCAGAACACGGACAAACCCCCGCGAACTGAGATTAATTTAAAGAAATAGAAAGTTACCGAAGCAAAACGCGAGAATCAGCGATCAAATCTGTAAAACTTCAATCCAAAAATCTCCGAAAAGTCTTAACTTCGGAGGGAAAGCGGCTGCGAAATAAAGAAGAAAACTAGACTAAAATTCGAACCCTAATTCGGAGTAAAAACGGGGTATTTATCCTCCCCCGAAGTCAGCACACGTGGCAAGTCAACGCGGGCAAAATAAGGTATGGGTATCGATACAGGGGAAGTCCTGTATCGATACCCGTGGCTTCTGTTTCCAAAATGGTGCTTGGGTATCGATACAGGACAATCCATGTATCGATACCGAACCTCAGAGTTGACTTTTTCAGCTTCTTGGTCGTCCTTGCTTGGGTCCCACCGGTTCCCCGCATGCCCGATGCCTTGTGTCACTTTCCGTGCTCCTTTTCGGCCCGTTTCCTACAAAACAAACACAAACACCGAAAACAAAAGACAACACCGAATCAAGTGGAAAATGAAATAAAACGCGCCTCTAATGTGCTAATTTGCCCTACTTAGGCGCTTATATCTGTGATATTACGCGCCTATCATTAAGTATATTGATAAGTGATTAATTGATGAAAATGTGTAATTTTCGGTATTGAGTATGTTTATGGATGATTAACATAGAAAAATGTGTATGCCTTTGGGTACTAGAAATAATTAATCCTAAAACACTTACATTTTTTATACTAATTACTCCATTCATCCGTAAAGATAGTTCATTAACAAATGAAACCTCCAATTTTCGGATAAACAAATAAAGCATTTCCGTGCATATTTTTTTGCATTTCTCGACACAAAATTAAACAAATAAAATTTTACGTTTTAAATTCCTCAATGTAGCTTATGGTTCTTGTTTCTAGAGGAATGGTGAATAACAGAGCAGGTGTGCATAGAAATGACTAATGTAGTGGATTGCTCTCTGTCTAATCCGTGTGATACCCTTGGTGACCTAGGAGATGGGGAATGATTTCACCAGAGAGAATGTTCTTTTCTCAATCAGTGATTACCCCTTTCTCTTTCTAGGATGACATGTGCTTTGCCAAGATTTCACCAACTAGTGGGTATTGAAAGGGAATGTCTCATATTTATAGGCACCTTGGACCAATGATTAAGCGTCAGGCTGTCACCCTATAATACAATGACACGTGTCCTTTTTGTACAACCTGACCGTACGGGTGACGTCATCCACTGCTATATTTTATCATATCAGAACCTAACCCATTTTATATACTACCAGAACCAAGAAGCCTATTTAGCTAAGAAGCTTATCTGCAGATTGAACACATGCAGATAGGATTAGGTATAGGTTAGACAAACTTTATTTTTTTCGCTTTGGTTTTCAGGCTAGTTTACGAGCACCTTTGATTATTTCTCTTTTCGGTCCGATCAAAGGTGGGGCCATCCACGACGGGACTGAGGAAATCATAAGAAATTATTTTTTTGCGACTTGTCGCCAAGAGTCGAACCATAGTCAGTTATGTGAGGAGCAAATATACCAACTAACCAGACTAACCCTTGGGGCATTTTTTCTGTGTAGTCAATGTAAACTTGTGTTGTGCTGAGCAGGGCAAGTTTCTAGTGCTCCACCTGTATTTTTCATCATGCAAATTGTGTGATTAAGGAAAAAGGGAAAGTGAAAGTTAATAAACTCACACGGGGTTATGGATTTTTTTTTGTGTGCTCTTTCTCTCTCACAGACACACATACACACACTATTTTAGGGAAAAAAAATTCAATGTCGAGCGGGTACGCAACGTGGTGCCGGGGGCGCTCTAGCCGTCCAAAAGTATTTTGGACGGCCCAGATTTCTCTCAGTCTCTCTCCTCTTTCTCTCTCTAAAACATGGGCTGTCCAAAAGTGTTTTGGACGGATGAGATGAGCGTTCAGACACCATGTAAGACTGTGTGCACTCGGCACTGAAAAATTCCTCCTGGTTTAGACTATATTTTTCAAGGTTGGGGTGGGTTGGGTTGAAGACTGGGCTCAAATTAGTGTTATGGCCCAAGCCCTAAAATCTTAGGTACCGTTATTCTTTGGGTGAAATTAGTGTTATGGCCCAAGCCCTAAAATCTTCGGTACCCTTGTTCTTTGGGTCAAGCCCAATGTTGTACTTTTTGGGTTTGGTTTTATTATTATTGCTGGACTTTAGTCTCGGGCTCAAATTTTGTATCCAGATCCAAACACAAAACAAGAAAAGTAACGGACTCTCGGCATTTTTTTCCAACTAATCTTTAATTTTTTTCCCGCTAAGGCTGGCTTTTTGGCTTATTAATTTTTTTTTATTGATGTATTGTGAGAGAATAATTTGTCTTAAGAAACTAAATAAGTTGATTTTTTTACTTTTTGAGTTAGTGGAATGGAGCCGAAAAATTAATCTTAAGAACAACCGAGTGTACGATGTTTTTGAGTTTGGGATGAGGCAGCAAACAGCCTGTTGTGCGTTGGGACACATACATGAGGCTATCTCAATCAATTTTGTTTAGCCAACTCACATGGGACGGAGAGGGTAAGAGGGAGATGTGACACGTATCACTCCGGGTCTAAAAAACAAACAAATTTGTTTTGGAAGAATAGTGTTATTTTTCAAAACGTGTGTATTATTTTTGGTATTAAGCATATTGATAAGATATTAATCGATAAAGATGTGTAATTTTTGGGTATTAAGTATGTTTATGGATGATTAACATAGAAATGTGTATACCTTTGGGTACTAGAACTAATTAATCTTAAAATACTTGCATTTTTTAATACTAATTACTCCATTCACCTGTAAACATAGTTCACTACGGAAAGAAACCTCCAATATTCGGATAAACAAATAAAATTTTTCCGTGCATAATTTTTTACATTTCTTGACACAAAATTAAACAAGTAATTAAATTTTTTATCCAAAAATTGTACGCCGTCGTAAAATAAACTATCTTTATGAGACAGAGAGAGGGATAATATTGATTTTGAATGCTACCCTCGAGTCGGAATCTTGGCTCCATCAAACGATTTGGATAATTTGTGTGGGGTCCGAAGTGATCTTCGCAAGTGTAAAGCAACAATGAGTTTCCATTAAAAATACAGTCTTCGGTATTTTTTTACTGAAACTTATTTGTTGGAATTTTTGTTTCACTTTTCCGCTTTTTGTCATATTTTTTGGAATGAATTGTTCCCCTTAACGAGAGAAATCGAACAAGTAAAAAATGTGACCAAAAGTTTGAAAAAAATACAACAAAAATCGGTATTTTTTTTTTTGTTGTCTTATGACCTTTTTCAACTTTTCGTCATAAATTTTTGCGTTTTAAATTTCTAACGTCGAGACAGATGCTTCAAAAGAATTGTTGTCTTACGAACTTTTTTTAACTTTTCGTCGTAGGAAAAACACCAATATTTTTAGCGGAATCTAAGCTTCCATAAGCAATCCACATACAGCGGGGGGGTTTTGGTGGGGTTTCGACAGTCAAAATTGACCCACAAGAGCGACTGAGCGAGAGTAAAAGGGGGGGGAGAGAGAGAGAGAGAGAGAGAGAGACGGCGGGCGATGGGCTGCCATTGCCGGCCCTTCTCACCGGTGCAACTGCCACCACCACCCACCACTACCACCACCGCTTTCGCTCTTTCACTGCGCCCCAAGTTTCTCTTCACCCACCACCACCTCCTTCGCAAGTGCCTGAATTCTCTCGCCCCACAGTCCAACAACATACCAAAACTCAATTTCCCGTTTCCCCCTCCGTTCTTCTCAAAGCCTAATCATTCTTCCTCATCTTCTTCCCCTCTCCTTGTCAATAACCTAGACAACGACACCAGCAGCGGCGACGACGACAACAATAACAACAACAACAACAATGGCGGCGGCGGGTGGAGCAATTCCTCCGATCCCAACGAGTGGTGGAAAAAGGATGGTACCGGCGTTATTCTCTTCCTGTTTTCTCGTGCTTTTGGCAATGAAGATGGAGCAATTAGTTCTTTAGAAAAGCAGTTGTTATTCTTCCTTCTGTCTGCTTTGTGTTGTTTTTCCCAATTCCAGTTTGCTTCGGCCCAGGCAAGAACTACTAGTACCACTACTACTACTACCACCACCACCACCACTGGTGAAAATAGAAAGGAAGAGGTAGACGTTGTTTTTGAAGTGAGGGGAGGGAAGTGGATCAAGCTCATCGCTGACCAGTTTAAGGACGCGTTTGTTGTTTCGAATGGAAATTCCGAATTCTCAATTGGTGGTGATGATTTTGAGAAAAAACCATTGCATGTTGGTGTGGCGTCCGCTTTGTGGGTGCGATCCAGGGATTTATTCGCGCATTTCATGCTCCCGGAAGGTTTCCCTCACAGTGTTACGAATGATTACTTGGAATATTCTCTTTGGAGAGGTGTTCAGGGTATAGCTGCCCAAGTTAGTGGTGTCCTTGCCACGCAGGTACTTGTTCTTCACTGCGATGCAACGAGTTGATCAGAGTTTTTTTTTTTTTTTGGTAGCTTTTAACTTCCCTCTTTGATATATGTTTGATGAGGTATTTTCTTAATTCAACAGTTTAGGGTTCTTATATGCTTTACATGATATTATTGCTGAGCAATCCAAATGGAAACCCATACGCACATCTGAGGGCAAGGGGCCGGTAAACAAGGATTGAAATGTGCGATGGTGCTGTAGGGAAATTCTAGATATAATCCATAGAAAAAGAAGCTATGCGAAATGGTAAAAGGAAACGAATAGAATGTGATGGTAAACTTGGAAACTTAGGTTCGAGTGAAAACAATTATGAGTTGCTATGTAGTCACAAAAATATCTAAAAAATTGCACTGGGCCCTTTGTTTCTTGGTTAGAATGAGGGGCATTATGCGTACAGAACGAACATTTTTTACTACACTACTTCTATCTAATCAATAATTTTCCCATAAAACAGGGTTGTCTTCTTCTAGTTCCGTCTCGGCAGTGAATGTTGATGTTTGGGTGGTTTATATTTGCTTTGCTTTGGTTATTTCATTAACTTGTTATCTTGTTGTACTATGTTTGATGAAGTCTTTGCTTTATGCTGTTGGGCTGGGAAAAGGGGCCATTCCTGCTGCAGCAGCTGTGAACTGGGTACTCAAGGATGGAATTGGTTATCTTAGCAAAATTCTATTGTCTAAGTATGGTCGACATTTTGATGTCAATCCTAAGGGCTGGAGATTATTTGCGGATTTGTTGGAAAATGCTGCATTTGGAATGGAGATTTTAACTCCTGCATTTCCGCATCTCTTTGTTCAAATTGGTGCTGCTGCTGGAGCTGGACGTTCAGCCGCTGCACTAATTCAGGTGAGTGAGAAAATTTTGATTCTAGGAGTATTTGTTAATTGTTGTCTGAGAATCATTGTTTTTATTCAACTCTCATGTAATAATGCCTGTAACCACAGCAAGGAAACAAAAAATGAAACATGTCATTTAGAAGACTTTCCGTATTGTGGCTTATACATTATTCCTTTTGCCGTGCATGCCCTCTACGAATGTTGTGTTTTATTACTTTGGCTCTCTACATGCATGTATTATTTACTAGAGCTTTATGTAATGGAATGTTTCTCTTGACTGACAGCTGTGTTTTGGTTATCCCTTGTACTGTGATTGACACAGACATGGTTTAGTAATATGCATTCATGCATATATGCACCGTAGTGTTTTAGTATGTTGGATTGAGAGCGTGTTAAGTTGGCTATTAATTTTTGTCAAGTAGAGACATTGAGTGGGATCTAACCCTTCCATCAACAGGCAGCTACCAGGAGCTGTTTCTATGCAGGCTTTGCAGCTCAGAGGAATTTTGCTGAGGTAAAGTTGATTTCCTCTTGGTACTTTTAAAGTGGAATACAGATATTATAAGTATCAATGTTTCGAAGGAAAAAAATGTTTCGAAAGCATGAAAGCCTCTTAGACCGATAGTCATCATCTGTTCCCTTTTGATGGTCAGGAATACTTCTCCTTATAATGTCCCTTCCTACTGCTTACTTTGTGAACAATGCTGTATATCTCCTTATCAAATCAACTTATGTTTATCTTCTGAAAAAGAGTCAATAATTGGCAGGTAATTGCAAAGGGTGAAGCTCAGGGAATGGTGAGCAAATTCATTGGTATCGGGCTTGGTATAGCGTTAGCTAACTGCATACAGGGCTCTACACCTCTTGCTCTTGTTTCTTTCGGTGTGGTAACTTGGATACACATGTTCTGCAATCTGAAGTCATATCAAGCCATTCAACTAAGGACTCTGAATCCGTATCGTGCAAGTAATCCTTTTCTTCTATATCTTTACTCCATCCATTGTGTGGTAATGGATCCATACTACAGTTTGATCCAATATGGGCACCTTTACTGTGTGTGTTTAACGTTGAGGCATCTTATAGAACATGAATGGGGTTGTTTAGAGATGCTTTGAAGTTTTGAATGTTTCTCAATGGGAAGACAAATTGGTTTTAGTTCCTGATAGATGAACACTCTTGTATCATGTCGTGTGCCAATTCTTGAGTTTTATTAACTTGGATACATGGTCCTATCTAGAAGATTATCAAACAATGTAGCACATGACATTTCTTAACTACAGGGATTAAATCCAAGTCTTACCGTAGGCCATAGTTGTCAAAGGCGTGCCTAGGCGAGAGGCGCAGCAAGGCGCACCCTTTGCGCCTGGGGTACACCCAGGCGAGGCGACTTAAAAGAGGCGACGCAAAGTCGCGAAAAGGTGCAAAGGCGAGAGGCGCTAAAAAAGCGCGCTTCTTTCAAGTTTAATAACAGCCCTAGATTTTTAGAAATCTCACCTTGGCCGTTGATGTAAACAATCGATTATTATGAAGCCCTCAGCCCTCAGCCGTCGTCCAACATCTCTACATCTCTCTCTCTCTCTCGAACGAGCAGTTCTTGCATCTCTCTCTCTCTCTCTCTCTCTCTCTCTCTCTCTCTCTCTCTCTCTCTCGACAGCAAGAACGAAGACAGACGAAGTCTTCTGGCATGAAAGAAGTCGATCAAGTCTTTCTATCAGCGTGAAAGAAGACAGACGATCAGCTTTCGATCAGCGTGAAACAGAGTATAGACTAATTATGCCAAGCTCTGTTTGTATTTGTATAAGTATGTTGTCTGTATCTACAGACTAAAGGAGGAGAACAAGTGACTAATTTACTAATTTATTGACTTGTGTAATTTTTTTTTTAATTGATACATGTATTATATGTATAGTGACCAGTGGCAGTGGCCATGGCCACATATATGACGGGTAATGTTAAACACTTAATGTTTATATATATATATTTTTTTTAACAAAGTATAGACTAATTTATTATAGTTCATTTATATTATATAGTTAACTAATTACAATCAGTTTATATGTTTTTTTTTTTAAAATTACAATCAGTTTATATGTTTCTTTTTTTTACCAAGTATAGTCAATGTTTATATATATATTTTTTACCAAGTATAGTTTATATGTATACAATGTACATAAACGAACTAACTAAGTATATTTTTTTCTCTAATTATATTACTCCTTATTTGGTACTTGGTAGTATTTACTTTACAATTTTACATGTCTCTACATTGTCTACAATGTCTATATATTATAAAAAATAAAAAATAAAAAAACCGAGTAATTTCTCGAAGGCCGAGTACTCTCCGAGTACTCGGGCTGGAAGCTCGAAGGTCCCCGGCCTCCCTGGGAGCGCCTAGCGAGTTTAGAACCTTGATGTTTTTATGTATCTTTTGGATGGTATGCTATCTAAAACTCATTGGCTTAGTGTTATTAGTTAAAATATTGCTATATGCTATTTTTTCTAATTTTTTTTACATATGTGCGCCTCGCTTCAAAAAGGCGCGCGCCTCGCCTCTCGCCTTAGTCCCCACAGGATTTTGCGCCTCGGTGCGCCTTTCGCCTTTGACAACTATGCCGTAGGCTTGTCTTTAGTGTTCATTTACTTTCTTACTGAAGTAGAATATGGAACCGATGATTAGAAGGATTCAATCCAAGTCCTCTCCTAGCATCTCTTTTGTTTTCAGGCGTGGGGCCTGCAGATCAATGTGGTTGAGGAGGACTTGGAGGATTTGACTCAGATCTTATCCCTTACAGAAATCCCAAATAGTTCATGGTGATCCTTCTTAAGTTGAGCATTCAGATGCATCATTTTGTTTGAGAGTCCGTTTGGTTAGAAAGAGAATTGTGATGGAAAGTGAAGTGAGAGAAATGAAAGTGAGAAGAAAATCTTTTCTTCTTTGTGTCTCATTAATATATTAGAATTTTTTGCAAGAAAATATTTATAGCAACTTGATTACACTTAACATGCAATATGAATTAAGCACTCTTCTTCAATTTTTCTATAATAACTCATTTTTTCAATCTAAAAAAACCTGCACCTATGGAAAATAAAAGATGGAGAGAAATTAATTATTTATCCCTCATAAAGTAAAATATTATCCACGGATTGACCTTATATTTTAAAACACAAGTCATAAAAATCAAAGATGGAGTTGTATACAAAAAAATATAATCATCATTCATTCTCTTTTCAGTATATGAACACATGGATAATAGGGTAGGCTATTGGTAAAGAGAAGTGGAAAAGTGAAAATTATGGGTGCAACGAGAAGTTTTATAAATGTTCATAAGAAAAATGAAACTTCCTTCTGTTTTTAGCAAGAAAGTGAAAGCTATGTAACCAAGCTTGTAGGGATAGTACAAGAAAATTACTTTCTACTCTCTAGCACTTTCTACTAGTTTCATGCTAATCAAATGCGGAAAAAGCTTCTTGCATTTTCATTTTCACTCTTTGCAAAAGCGGACGCTTTGTAGATTTGCAACATACTTCACGAAACTAGTGCACATACGAAATGCAAGGTTACTTTTATGCCCAGAAATATGATAACTGATCCAGATCTTTCGTTTTGAGATGGTACCCTAAATTAGACACTGTGCATGTACACATTTTGCATGCAACTGATTCCTAGGATTTTGTCATCCATGAACACAGCCTAGTCCTGTTGTGTTTCTTTTCTCCTTGAACAGAAGAGTGTAAAAATGTAGTTCCTCTGAACTCGCTGAACTGCTGAACAAATCCTAGGAATCTGTTCTTGGCTTTTCTTAACCTTATTAGGAGACTTTCCCTACCAACATGAGGTTGATCCTTCTAATACCCTTGTTATGTCTCACTGTTGAGTGTTGATTTCTGGCATTGGTAGTTGTGTCCTATTGTTATGGGAATGTGTTCTGAGCAAGTTGAGGTGTTAATGTATCCGAGATTGGGTAAGATGTTTGTTACAGTTTTTTTTTTTTGTTTGGAATTTCAGTTTAGTTTTAATCACGTTGATATGATACTTTGGGATGGAATAATTATCTCACACTTAATTATAAACATGCCTTTTGATTTCTTTCCACAGGTTTGGTCTTCAGTGAATACTTGCTTAGTGGTCTGGTTCCTTCAGTTAAGGAGGTTAATGATGAGGAACCACTTTTTCCAGCTGTACCACTTCTTAACCTGAGTCCTGCAAACAAAGTAAGTTGTCTTTATTTATTTATTTATTTATTATTATTTATATCTTTGATCTTTTCTTTCATGTAATATTTTATATCTGCAATAGACATCAAATGCTTCTGAGAAGTTTAATTTGAAGATATGGCTTGTTCCTAGGATGTCACGATTGGGTTCTTTGTAAGGCAACCAAGTGTTAGAAAATACACCATGCATATGATTACTGACAGCTGCAATGGATTGTATGATTAAACTCAGATTGTAGCAGATGTATGTTAGGATTTAGAGCCTACCTTTTGTCTGCGTCTATGTACCACAGACACGGACACGTACGACGACACATGGCACGCAAATTTTCACAAAATTAGGGACACGACACTTTAGGGGACATGTCAATACGTATATGTGGGTGTTTGTACACATATATACTATATAGTCTGTTGTACCACTACCACATTTCACTCCCTGGGACTGAGAGTGCACATTAGCCTCCCATTTTCTCAAACATCTAATGATGTATTTAGTCATTTTCCTCTTTTGCTTGTGTACTATTTCAAATCTCAGCACTTCCTCTCTCGAGAGTTGAAACTTTTATCAACTAGTTCTCCATTCGTTGCCTAATGGATGGAGTTGACTTCCGGCATGATTTGCTTCAATATATTTCCTAATTCTCAATATGTCTATTCTCGAGAGTGCTTTTTCATCTTATCCACCTCAGTTTGTTGTCATTTTTCAGTTTCATATCAGTTTCTTTTGAGGGACCTTTACATCTATATATTTACAATTGGTACTATTTATACTTATTTCGCAGTTTACTGGGAAAGAAAAAGTTATGGAAAAAGCAATTCTTAGATGCGTAAGACAATATGTTTTTTAAGGAGAATTACATGCCATAGCATTCTGCCTTGTACTTTTTGTCTATGCAACCGGTTAATATGTTATTATGTATTTCTTGTTTGTGAGTTGGAGCTGGGAATGTGTGGCAGTAAATAAGTAATATTAGTAGACAGTCTGGAACATGTTTTCCTTATTAAATTTTCAAAGTCTGATTCATTAATCTTAAATGAAAATTTTCTGCTGATGCTTATGCATTTGGGTTTTTTTCTAGTCACAATCGGCGGAACTTTCAGAAGAAGCCAAGGATGCAGCTGCAAATATTGAGGCTCGGCTGCAGCTGGGGACCAAACTCTCTGAAGTTGTTAGAAACAAGGATGATGCACTTGCACTGTTTGACCTTTTCAGAGATGAAGGCTACATCTTAACCGAGCATGAGGGAAGATTTTGTGTATGTACATCCCTACCTTGGTTCCCAGTTCAGTCTTTCTTTTGTTTTCTTGGTTATTTCTTCTTCTTTTGGGTTCATACTTCATTCATTTTATCAAATCCATCAAAAGCCCATCTACGGTGGTGGTGGTTTTTTTTTAATCTGCATATACGGTGTTATTCTTGCTAATTTGTGGTGCTAGGATGGTAGACCGAAGATCTACCTCCAGAATAGTGAATTTTTTTGCTCTGATCTATGTGTTTGTTATACCTCTTTGGGACTTTCAATTTCTCTTCATAAACATAGTGAGTTTTGATTTACTTTCTTTGGTTGAATTTTGAACTAGATCAGGTAATACTCAAAGAAAGCTCCTTGCCAGGAGACATGCTCAAGTCAATGTTTCATGTCAGCTACCTGTATTGGTTAGAGAATAATGCTGGAATCAAAACAAGAAGTGTAGTTGATGACTGCAGACAAGGGGGAAAGCTGCAAATCTCGCTGGACTACGTTCTGAGGGAGTTCAACCATATCAAAAAGGACGGTGAATTAGCGGGTTGGGCAGTCGATGGTCTCATTGCAAGGCCTTTGCCTAACAGAATTCGTCCCGGAAATGTTTCTTCTGCTGGTTAATTTCGACCTAAATATGCAGAAAGCAGGTGTGTGATTCCCTGTGTGGACATTTGCGAGCAAACAAATAAGGGAAGGAAATGCCTTTCTATGATACGAGAAGTGGCTTCAGCCGGAGGAAAGATGGAATGGAGAAGTCGAAGTTTATGGACTAGAAGTTGACTAGAACACCCTTGGCGAATGCAAGGACGGTGACGACGTGTACAGGTGATTGGAAGTTGCAGGTCCACTTGCAGGCGCGGACTTGGGGAAGAGGTGCAACTCTACCTTAGAAATGATTAGCTGCTAATTTTAGAACATTCTTTCATTTGTGCTACCTTGGTGTTTGCCTAGGTCTCAGAATAGTGTCCAATTGATTTTTTGAGGGAGTTGCTGCAATGGTGCTACCAGCTCATGGAGTTCTCTCGCAATTTGAGCTTTAGTTTACCAAAGGAGATTATTCGGTAGCAATCAGTAAACCCCTAATTAATATAGTTTTGGAACATTGAGATTCAGGTGCTTCTGAACAAAACGAATTTATTTTCTGCAGTGTTAATTTTGTCTGATCCTGACAAGCTTTATTATTATTGCAGTATTATTTTTTGGCATGATTAGTGGATTTAGCAATCCAATAAGCAGAGCAAAATTTTTGAATGGACAGGAACATGATTGGATACATATCATGGCTGTTTTTCGCTATGGTAGAAAATGATACCGTCTCAATCATTTTGGTGAGATTTTGTTTCAGCGTCTTTCATTCGGACACGGAAAGTTTTCATACACATATTTTGGGCTCTCGTCACTCAGATCCACCTCTATTGCGATCCTCAGGTGGGAGGCCATCGGTGTCCCTGATGCATGAGTGCATACCAAGGGGAGGCGGGACAAGGATAGCCTGCTAGCGGTCGTTCAATTTCGCAGGGGAAGAAGCTTTGTGACTAAGTTCGTGTTCTTTAATCCGTCACCCCCTGCCTCGAATTTGCTTGAATCTAGTATCGCTTGTAGCAGATTGATTGACTTTTTGTTTTCCCCTTGTAGATTGGTTTCTTCTTCTTTTTTTTGGTGCTTCGGAAAATTCAAATTGGTTTCTTCTATCTGTAGTTTTATGGCAATAGCATTTCCCCTCTTCGAATTTTCCTTCGTAAGTACGCACTTCTTCTCCAAAACGCCTCCCCAAACCAACAAAACCAACATACTAGTAGGTACCCGCTAACCCCCGCTGATGTATACAATATCGGAAAAAAAAGCACAGTGGAACGAAACAAACGACCTCTACAAACCCTGCAGTCGGATTCTTCCTCCAACTTTACTCCTAACATGGGACCTAGGGTTGCTGCTGTGCACATCCGAGCTTTCCGTTACTCGGATGAACGGCCCATATTTCACCTCGGTACCCTTGCGTCCCTAGACCCATTGTTGCAACGACTATTTTGAGAGAGAGAGAGAGAGAGAGGGAAAGATGATGACCAGAGGCTGAAATGTCGCCGGAGACCAAAGACCTGAGATTTACAGGGCTTCGCTGGAGACTTACAAGGCTTCACCAAGCTCATCGCCAGAGTAGTGCGTACAGATCCGACGAAGGGTCGTCCGGAGGAGTGCGTACAGATCCGATAGGGCTTTTGGAGGTCGCCGGAGTTGAATCTATCATCGACTTATCTCCGTACATGCCATTTGTAATAAAAAAAAATTAAATAATTTTGGGTGAAAATGGAATGGGGTGCTGCGCACTTCTCGGCAGTCCGATCGTGTTTTGGATGATTCGGATGTGTAATAAATCAAAATTAAATTAAAATTGCCGAACACATCTGGACCACCAAAATATGATCGGACAGCTGAGAGATGCGTAGCACAGTGCAAAGCACCCTCTGAGTCCATGAAAATGAGGGTTTTCCATCGGAGATCACTCTACCCAAATTGAGGATTTAGACAATTTTTTTACTCAAATTTGGGTTAAAAAAAAGAGTGCAATTTTGTTCACCCTCAAAGAGAGTGAACAAAACCCTCCCTCTTATTGGTTGATTTGGTGTGGATCCCACTACAAAATGATGTCATGTTTATCTCTGCAATACATTTTTTGGTAAACATGACATCACTTTGTGATGAGACCTACACATTTCAACCAACAGGAGGGAGGGTTTTGTTCACCCTCCTTCAAGGAAGGTGAACAAAATTGTTCTAAGGGTGAGTTTCCGAATGGATTTTATCAAAATCTGATAAAATCAAGCCTTTGATTTTATCCATTCGTGAGGAGAGTTGATAAAATCTTAGATTTTTGCATTCAAAATAATCTAAGATTTTATCAACTCTCTGCACGAATGGATAAAATCAAGTTTATCAAATTTTGATAAAATCTAGATAAAATCCATTCGGAAACGCACCCAAAAAAAAAAAAGGGGATGACTGGATATGCTCTAAAAACTCTCCTCCCGCTTCTCTCTCTAGCGACTTTCCCCCCTTCTCCGAAAAAACAAATTCACGGCCACCACACCAACGGTACCTATTGTTTTTGTTTTGGGTTTTTTACCCCTCGCCGAAACTCTCTACTCTGTCTCTCACCAGAAATTAGGGCTTTATAGCGTTTTCAATTTCATTCGGTATCTGCAATGGAGGCCACGCCAAGTGCATGGCTCAAGACATCAGGAGCTAGCAACATGGCCAAGAACCGATGAAGAAAGTCTCTGCTACACTCTCAAAATATCATCCCTTCTGAGGTATTTTCCAGTTAAATTTTCTGAGCTTTCACACGGAGGATTCTTGATTTTGTGGTGTTGTATTTCTGGCTTGCATGTATATGACAAGTTGGTTCACCGTGATTTTGTGGCAACGAGTTGTATCTTGAACACTTGAGTTGATGGAAAGGGTCTTCTAATGCATAGCTCTGAACTTTGATTTCTATTACAACTTGTGTTTTGTAAATTTTGATGGATGTGTCCTCCAATTTGCTTGAAAAATGATGACCCTTTTAAGGTATTTGAAGTAGAGAATAAATCCCGACACTGCTGCGGTTGGATCCCTATAAATAGTGGACAGATAGGGGTGTGGTGTGATGGGAAAATAATCCTTGGCAGAGTGGACAGGTACCATAGACCTTTACATCCATTTTTCCACCCAAAAAAGAAGAGAACAACAAATTAGTGGAAGAAGAAGGTAACCCACACAGAATTTGGGACCATTATTCTGCTTTTACTTGCGAATTTTCAGTGAGAAACTAAGAGTCAAATGTTGTCTGAGGGCACACGTGTGCGTGTGTGAGAAAAAGCATAAATTGACGACCAAACATTCTCGGGGGACCATGCCCTCGGGATAAAGACGTTCTGATTGCATATAGCAACTTTGTTATGACTTACAAGAGTAATGAATGCTTGATAGATAACCTTGTAAACGAGCGTTATGAATTAAGATAGTCCCATATTTCTATTCCTAATCAGTGCTCTAAAAGTCGGGACTAGTCGGCGACTAAGTCGGGATCGGGGGCTCTCCGAGTCGACTAGGGCCTAGTCGATTGATTTAGTCGCCGGCCGACTTAGTCGGGCTCAAGTCGGCGACTAGTCGGACAAGTCGGCGACTAATCGGGCAAGTCGTCTAATCGGAAAAGTCGCGAATCGAAAAAAAATCGGACAAGTCGGCGACTAATCGGAAAAATTGGGGTAAAAAAACAGAATTTGCTAAATTTTTGGGTCAAACTCAAAACTGTGGATGATGTACAGTACATTAAAAAACTGTTTTAATAATTTAATTGTCTCTCTATCTATCATTACGAGAGGCTAAGGTTTGTGGTTTGTGGTTTCCACTTATAGATTGTAGAATATACATTAAAAAACAGTTTCCACGTACTGTAGATTATAGAATAAATCAATAAATTAACACACTGTATATTGTTGTTGTGGTTTGCCACTAAGGATTAATTATTCTTGTTGTGGTTTTAGTTGCCACTAAGGCATTAAAAAGGTAAAAAACAGATTGTATATTTTTATTTGATGATTTGCTACTTATGTTATTCTACTTACTCAAAACTTATGAAGGATGAAGGAGAATATATATTTTTAAAAAAAAAATCTAGCCGACTAGTCTCCGACTAGTCCCCTAGTCGCTAGTCGGCAGCCATCCGACCTGGGAGCGACTAGCGACTTTTAGAACACTGTTCCTAATTACAAGATTCTTTTAGCACACAAAGTGATGGAAGAATCTTTATGCTGAATACTGTTGGATGGAAGAAGGGACTGGCCAAACCTGCGTCAAATAAAGGCAATGCAGGACATGTATGTTCATGTATAAATCAAGACGTACAAATGGTATTGTTTAAATGGCAAAGTGATTTTTTTTTTTTGGGATCGCCAATGGCAAAGTCAAAGTTACTTTCATATTTCAACTACATGTTTTCCTTTCCACTTAGTTGGACAAACAGTAACCTGTGCCTGCTTCATTCTGAGGTGCCTAAAAAGGCTAGGGTGTGATCACAAATGCCATTGTTTTGATTAGTTCAAGCTATGCACTTGTAGTCATAAGAAACACTTATGTGATTTACTAATCAATATCTCTCATACTGTCTTACTTGTAGCTGGTATATGAGGGAAGGAACTTTCAAATTTCGTTGAAAAGTTTTTGGGTTCCTGAGGAAGTATGGTCGCAAGGCTGAAACTTAAAGGAATTGATGGAAGGGCTCCACCAGGAGTGGAGCTGGAGCGTGCGGCTTAAGTAGACTCAACATGCGGTTATCTGGCTGTTCCTTTTCAAAGCCTTCTTTGTTACCATTTTTTGATCAGCTTACCCATATCATCTCCCTCTTCTCAGTTTGATTTTGTGTTGTTCTTTACTCCTCAACTTTGGAGGAAATATAACATTCCCTGAACTGAATGATGCTTTAGTATCATATCTACGTCATATCTACGTTTTGGATGCTCCCAATGCTAGTTATTTTTTGAACATCCAGAATTTCAAACCACCTATATTGGGCACTGGCTAGCAACTCAATAGTATTGGTAAAAAAAAAAGAGAATGAATCCAGAAGGAAGAATCGAAAAGCTGTGGGAAGAAGTAAGAGAACTAGGCCTAGGAACCAACACCACTCAAATAGAACGACTCAACTCCCCACCAACCCCACTCCAATTCCTCCGCCACTTTGTCTCCCAAAACAAACCCTGCCTCATCTCCAATGCCACCCACCACTGGCCTGCCAGCTCCCTCTGGTCCTCCGACGCCCACCTCCTCGAATCCCTCTCCTCCACCACCGTCTCCCTCCACCTCACCCCCACTGGCCGCGCCGACTCCCTCACCCCACACCCCTCCCATCCCTCCTCCCTCTGCTTCGCCACCGCTGACGTGCAACCCACCCCCTTCCCCCTCGCCCTACAGTCCATCTACTCTTCGAATTTCGATTCTAAGTTTGTTGCATACGCACAGCACCAGAATGATTGCTTTCGATCGGAGTACTCTGGGCTCGCGGGAGACTGTGAGGCCCACATTGATTGGGCCACCGAAGCCCTAGGTTGTTTCCCTGAAGCTGTGAATCTGTGGATAGGGAATGAGTTGTCAGTAACCTCGTTCCATAAGGATCATTACGAGAATCTGTATGCTGTTATTACTGGGGAGAAGCATTTCCTCCTCCTTCCTCCTACGGATGTCCACCGGATGTATATTCGCAACTACCCTGCTGCTCAGTATTCCTACTCACAGGTCTGATCAAAATGCACTGTATATGATACATGAGTGAACGTATTTATGGATATTTATTTGTAATTTCTTGTTGTGATCCTGTTTAATTGGATGAATTGATGTGGGATAATATTGTGAATACCGGCATTTCTGGTGTTTGATACCGGCATTTCTGGTGTTTGAACACAACAATTGATGAAATCATTGCATGTCTATTGAAAAACCAATTATAAGCCATAGAAAATATGTCTTACATTGGGATGTAGTATTGCCAAACCCTTGGAGCTATTTCTACAGCCTTTACTCATACTTTTTGTTCCAATTTGATTAAAAGCTTAATTTGATGTGAAGTACTCCAATGGACAAATACAACTCTAAACATAAATACGAGTAAGAGCTTCATTAATAGCGAAGTTGCAAATTTGAGGGTCATTATGGTTTTCTAGAATTTGATTAAGGATTTGAATCTCCTTTGAATGGATTAAAACTTGAGTGGAACTTATTTTTGATATTTGATTAATAAAATTCTTTTTTGCCGTTCCCAAAAAAAAAAAAAAAAGAAGAAGAGAACTTGAGTGGAACTCACTTCGATTGAGCTTGAGTCAAGAAGTGAATTGGGTTTTGAGGGGATCTATGGTGGTTTATGTTCATTCACCGTTGGTCCATTTAATCACATGGCTTTAAGTACTAAACATTTGGTTCTGATTTGCAGGACAGTGGAGAGTTCAAATTGGAGCTTGAGGATCCAGTGAGGTATGTGCCATGGTGCAGTGTGGATCCTTACCCATCACCAGAGAATAGGGAGATGGAAAGGTCAAAATTCCCATTGTACTTTGATGGACCAAAGCCATTTGAAGTCGCAGTAAAGGCTGGGGATATTCTTTATTTGTAAGCTTTGTTCTTCATTGTTGTCATTGTTGTCACTACTTATGTGAATTCCAGATTTGTTCAGTGTGAACTTTGGCCCCTTGTAATAAAACTGTAACTTAGAAGCTGATAAATTTGTTTGAGTTTCGGTGGAGAGGGGGACATGTCACTTTGTAATCTGCTATTTTACCAAATTAAAAATGTTGACACTAGAAACGTAGAATTGATGAGATTATGACTATGTAGTTCAGCTATATTCTAGCTACAGCAATAATATGTGCTGCAAATATGAATTATTTTTGAGTCACTCCGATGAACTTTTACTCCTGGCTCCAGCAGATAAGTGATAAGTACGACTGTTGGTTCGTAGTTCTTTGAATTTCTTTGTAAGCAGGATAGAGTGAAATGAGGGATACTTACTTTATTATGGACCAATTTGTGGTAACTGATATTGAAGAAACGAAGGGAATGGAGGATGAGGAGACAGTGTATGAATTCCATTGCCTGGCAAGTGTCATTCAATTTAAATTTGTGCCTTTTCTGGTTGACATTGGATATTGTACTTGGGTTGTTTGCCCTTCTAACGAGCTTGGAGTGTAAAATGCTATTTTCTATCTAAGATTTGCTTATGAGAGAAATTGCATTCTTTGGTCTTCAAATTTATATTTGTACTATAAAATGTCCTACTTGTTTTTTTAACATTGTTAGGGATACTTGGATAAAAATGATGCTGAATTTCTTGAGTTTATGCAGGCCAAGTATGTGGTTTCATCACGTTAGACAGAATCCAGACAGCAGAGGACGCACTATTGCAATAAACTACTGTAATTACTATTACTCAATGCTTCTTCTCTTGGATTCTGAAGGAGTATAAGAAACTAAAGTTCATTTTTCTTTGGCAGGGTATGATATGCAGTTCGATATAAAATACGCTTACTTCAACTTCTTACAATCAATCCCTCACCCCTCGATATCATCCCAAGATCTGGTGCTTCATGAAAAGGGAAGTGTTGGATCATCTGCAGATGCATGTATTCACATTTCAGGGGATGAACCAGATACCAATGGCGAGGAGAGGATGAATGTTACATATAACAATGGGGACAGTGACGAGAAATGAACGCTAATGCTGCATCAAAATTGGTTCATTCTTTGAGAAGCTCTTGTTGAGAACATGCACAAGCAGGAACAGCTCTAATGTTTGCATTGAATTTGGAACAAGGTTGAGGAGAATTCATCCTGACGATTGATTATCATATGGTGATCAGCACTGAACAGCTTTTTGAGAGGCTTTGCTTCGTGAATTTCTCAACAGGTTGAGTCACCTGAAATAAAGATTCGTATGGATTAAAACAAGCACCACGAGCATGCTCTTGTTTCAGTAAGACAGAAAGATCTAGCTTCGTTACCAGACCGGGCTAGGGCTTGGGCTTGGTGCTGCAGGTTTATTCTGCGAGTCCTTGGTTCTTTGACATATAACTTTGATTGAAAATGGTGGTCTGTCTTCAGATGATTTGGTGATGTGTTATTTGTTGAGCCCCTTACCCAAGCTCCACAAAGTTGTCACTGAAAAAATCTCTACCCCTTGTACCAAAAGTTAAGAGTTGTCTTGATTAGAATATGGGATTTTCAATTTATCTTCATAAATATCATGACCATTACAGTGTATGATGTAATTAATATTAGTTGTCTATTGGGATCTTATTCTAAGCTATAATAGGGACAGGGACTGAGTTCCAGTTCAATATTTCTTGTGTCCAGTCCCCTCACTCTTAAAATTTGAAACCATTATTTGCTTTATTTTTTTTCTTGCACAAATGCAATTTGTTTATATACCAAATGAAGTCCGATCAAACTTATTTTTAGCACATATGTTCTTCTTGAAGAGTTCTACAAACTGAAGAATGGATCGTTTTTTGGGTCCAAAATGGAACTCAAAAAATTGAAAACTGGAGGGGGCTAGACACAAGAAAAACCGTTCTGGAACTAAGTCCTTAGGACAGTGATCGTATGTGTTATTGATAATTACTTATTTTGCTTTTCTAGCTTATGAATTATTTCAAGCTCCAATTTGAAGCTTTTATGGTGGTTGTAAGTTGTTATAACACTAATGGACAAAAGAATCTTAACATGATTAAGTTATTCGAGTTTTAAGGGTAATCTAGGCTTTTAATTTATAAAAAAAAAATTGACAGTTTATTCAAGCAAACGTATTAAATTGATGTCTTCTGATGGATAAAAGTTCAAATAAGCTAAGTTAGATTATAAGTGCTAGACACTGCTAGCAAACAGGACCACTTTCATCTTTCTTTTTTTTTTTTTTTCGAGAAAACATAAACTTATCATAGATATGAAATAAAAGAGTACATCCACTAATAGTAGGACCACTTTCATTTAAGTAGAACTGTAGAAGTATGGATGAAAATGGATATCAATGTCTAGCAATATATTTCTCAATTTATATGTCCAAGAAACTTGTCAAAAATCATCATGAATCTTATTGCACGATTTAGTCTTCACAAGTTTCATTTCACTTTATTTCAGGTCCTCTGCAGTAAGAAAGTAGTTTGTTTCTTTCTATTCGCTGTAAAAAGGGGTGGAATGGATTCAACCAACGTAACCCGATCAACTAGAGACCCACCCCGACCGGAATGTTTAGACTTAAAGTCATAACTAATCCGGCGATGGAATTAGGAATGGCAATGGGGCAGGCGGGAGTGAGTTTTACTATATCCCGACTCTGCCTCATTGAATAACGGGTTTACCTGTCCTGCCTCACTTCTATTATTTTTTACATGTTTTAAACTTCAAAATTAGTGAGCACAAATAATAAAATTTCACAAATTAATTTTTACAATTTAACCAACGTCTCCAGTCTATAAGGAAAATAATAAATAATTGATATAAATGTGATGTTTTAGTTCTAAGGGTAAAAATATGAGACTAAAACCAAGAACTTTATGCATACAAAAAATTTCGGGTTGGGCTTGGGGCGGGTATTAGAGAAGGGTGATGTCTACCTTACCTTAACACGGTCGGGTTTTTTCAATTCTCCCATTACCCCAATCCTATACCTAAAAAAATTACACCGGCCCCAATCGAATGGGGACAGGACAACTTCGAAGCGGGACGGGTTGAACCGTCCTCCCCCAACCAAGCTTCCATTTTAGACTTTTAAAAATGAGTTTACTTTAGCTTGCCGAATGGGCAGAACTGAAACCAAATGGCGCTCGCATCAGCTCATGGCCAACAACAAGCTTTGTCCTCTTCAATACCAATCTCATTAGCTCATGGCCATCAGCTCAATGCTAAACCCACCTCCCCTACTCAAATTCACTTGCCTCTGAAGAAGCCCAACAACCTTCAACAAATCCACAATCGTCCCCACTTACCGCCGCCGCCGCCACCAATCATTTCACCACCAAACAAGAAGACTAAAACCACCACAACCACCGCAGCCAATAATGATACTAATCACCTCACGGACGTTTTGCGTCTGATGGACGGCCTTGGCCTTCCAATACCTTTAGACATTTACACTAGTCTCATCAAAGAATGCACCGAAACCCGGGACCCGACCGGAGCTATGGCGTTGGTTGCCCACATCAATAAGAGCGGTATACGACCTGGGTTGCAGTTCTTGAACCGTATCTTGTTGATGTATGTCTCCTGTGGGCTAATTGAGAATGCTCACCAACTGTTTGATAAGATGCCAGTGAAGGATTGTAATTCATGGGCTGCTATGGTTGCTGGGTTTATTGAGAATGACAAATATGAAGAAGCAATAAGTTTGTTTGTGGAAATGAGACGAAATCACCGACGCAAACGGAGGGATACTTATATGCTTGGTTTCCCTTATTCTTGGATCATTGTGTGCATTTTGAAGGCTTGTGTGCAGACAATGAATTTGGGACTTGGGAAGCAAATTCACGGTTGGTTAATGAAGATTGGGTATTCAAGTGACTTGTTTGTAAGTAGCTCCTTGATGAATTTATATGGGAAATTCAGGTGTATTGAAGGCGTGGACTTTGTGTTTGATCGTATGCCTTGTCGTGGAAACACTGTGGTTTGGACAGCTAAAATTGTTAGCCACTGTAGGGAAGAGAACTTTGATGAGGTTCTTAATGTGTTTAATGAGATGGGAAGGAAAGGAGTGAAGAAGAATGAGTTTACGTTCTCTAGCGTTTTGAGAGCATGTGGAAGGATGGAGGATGATGGGCAGTGTGGTGAGAAGGTTCATGCCAGCGTGATCAAACTGGGCTTGGAATCAAATAATTTCGTGCAGTGTGGGTTGGTCGACATGTATTCAAAATGTGGGTTGCTAAGGAATGCAAGAATGGTGTTTGAGATGGTCGGAGAGGAGAGAACTGAGGCTTGTTGGAATGCCATGCTGACAGGTTACATACAACACGGACATTGTATTGAGGCCATCAAAGTTATTTACGCGATGAAGTCAGCCGGATTGCAGCCTCAGGAATCGTTGCTCGATGAAGTCAGGTTTACTTGTGGGGGTAGCAATCTTGAGATCAGAAACAGAGAGTGTAAACGAATTTGAGTCTTTTTTTTTTTGGCCGGTGAGTCACTTCATTACAGAAGAAAGGAAGTACAAAATTGAACGATGTCAAATCAGTGAAAGAATGAAAAAGAGGCCTGAAAGGGACTAATGCTGCCTGGAGAATAATGAACGACTCTTCGGTTATTACTAAGTTACCGACCAAGACCTGAGGGTTCAATTGATTCAGATATAGAAGCTTTTGCTCAATCGAGAATGCGTTCTTTGGACTTGTCTGTTCTCAAGTTTTCCTACCAAAAGCCACAAGGTGTATATAAGGTAAAATTTTCCTTTGTATACTCCCCACTTACCGCGTTCTGGAATAGAGTCAGCCCATACATGTGATGAAGTTGGGGAATCACTTGGAGACTCCGTCCCTGACTTGGACAGCAGCTTCATGATGCAGCCATACATTCCAGTTAATCTCTTGTTGTTTTAGTGATTTTTGTTTGTAGTATGTTAATGTTTTAATATATCCCGTGAGGACAAATGGGAAAATACTTTTGTTTAATGTAGTGTAATTCAATCTAAACGGAATCTCAACTATCCAATCCCAAATTTCCCTCCAAATCTGACAGGAGAGTATACTTCGACAACAAGTAACCGTTCTAATACTATAAGGATGAATGAATTCCATGCGGAGAGAAACACAGAGAGAAACAAATCCAGGAGAGAGAGAGAGAGAGAGAGAGAGAGAGAGAGAGAGAGAGAGAGAGAGAGAGAGAGAGAGAGAGAGATTGATTTGTAAGTAAAGAAGAGAACCCGTCCATGACAGAAGTAGATGATCCCTCAGAGCCGAGCCAAGTGAGTAAAGAAGAGAATCCACCATGACATAAAACCTGATAAGTGATAACATCTTACTTGCTCCTTGTTCTTCAAGAAGTATTGGTTCCACAAAGTTTATGGCATGCTCCGCGTAATCCTCGAATGAGATCTCTACCAGCCTTAGGGGGATGTTTGTCATGATTGCAAACTCCTTGTGCCTCGAACTTTGTTTTCAGTGAAAGGTGAGCCCTGACTCATGTTTGGATTCAAGCATTTGTCTCCCCATTACGTATTCCTTGTTTATTCTTAGTGTTGAAAGGTTTGGTTGTATTTTGACTATTTTTCTTTTCATTGTATTCGGATGAAAACTGTTGTAAGTGCTAAAGGGTTTTCTCGAAATACAATTATGGATTCCTTGTATAAAAAAAAAAAGGGTCTATGGCAAAATTCTGTGATATTGGACTGGCGAAAGGGCAAATCAGGGGATCTGCATTGTACTATCTACTACAAAGTTTATGCCAAAAATTTGTGATTTTGGTCTGGTGAAAAGGGCAAATCAGGGTAAGTATCTTGTAAGGGAACTGTAATGTATTTATGGCTGAGGCTGTTGTTACTGATAATAATCGCATATGGCTCAAACCACAGGAGGTATAAGTGAAGTTCACTCTTTGTGAAATTATTGAATGAGAGTAGTAATACTTGCAAGCAATTGCATTTTGCCCTATTGGAATAGGATAACGTACAAATTAAGAGTTTGAGATTAACTTCTGATAATAGAAGCAACCGAAAGGAGCCCAACGAAATTGGAATAACTTGGGAAACACGAGTTGGGCGACCCCGAATAGTACGTGAAGCATGACCCAAATCAAATCAAATTTTACAAGCCTACCAATAATAATGTCTTTTTACAAGTTAATTTATTGGTTCTCTCACCGGGCCGTTCCGTACAACCTCAATTGGCCCATCTCAAATAGGCCCACACGGGCTGCTTGCTAGGTCCCCTTTCACTGATATGTTTCTAGTAAAATTACTTTGGAAGGTATTATTGTATCTCTCTTTTTAGTTAATTTCATTCAAAAAATGTGTAGAAAGTCCCATTTTAAAGTTGTCCTTGTCCAAAATAAATCAGGACCAGTCCTTGTGTGGACCCTTAATGATCCAAAAGGTGAATTGGGGCACTCACCGGGCCATTTTCTACGAACCGGATTGGGCCAACCACATTTTTAGCTTGTGGTCTTGGTTTGTGGCCCAAGGTCTGAGTTTTGGGCCTAATTCATGTTTTTATTAGCAATATCATTTAGGCTGAGTTTTCTAATTGATTTTATCTCATAAAATCTAATTTTGATAAAATTTAGGATCCTCAATAGATTTTAGAAAAATTAGATTTTATCTCATAAAATCGTTTGGAAATCACCTTTATCAAATCCATATTTTATCAATTGGGAAAATAATTTGATTTTATCACACCTCCAAATAAAATTAGATTTTATCAAAATTAGATCTTAGCTCATAAAATCAATTCGAAAACTTAGCCTAAATAAGACATATACGTGTTTTTTTCTTTTTGGCTGTGGCGGAAGCTGTTTTTTATGGTTCCAAATTCTTTTGAAGTCAGAATCCGAAAATTTGAAAAAACACGGATTTGGGATTTTCGTTGTGAGTCAAGTCACTACATCCCGTAATTAAATCAATTGTGGGCCCTCTGAATCTTCATTTGAGATCGGAACCGTTCATTTTTTTTAGGAATGTTGAGCGCATTACAAATATAAAAAATTATGATCATCGGAGATTGGTAAGTATACAATTGAGACAAAGCTGTCTTACAGTGTATTTTCCAAATGATATTGGCTATCGATATAAATGGTATTCGAATACATGGTTACCAATATTCAATTAATGCAATTTTTTACGAAAACCACATGGCTACCAATATTTAATTAGTGTGATTTTTTACTGGATTGACGACAAATTATACTATTCTCATTCCAAATACAGGCTAAAGAAGGCTTGAGATTAGGGGTGCACAAGAAAACCGATATAACCACCAAACCTATCCAATCCGGACCGAACCGGTCGATTTGGTTAGGTTCTATGGTTCATTGGTCAGGTTATGGTTCTAAAAAACTAAGAATCGGTAATTATGGTTCGGTTACTGGTTCTCAATTTCAGAACCACGCTTAGAACCGAACCGGACCGTATAACATTATATATATATATGCATATATTTTAATATATTTATACATATACAAAATTATGTATCTTAATTTGGTAAGTTAATATTTTTTTCCTAGTAAGGTATTCTTTTATGTCTATTTAGAATAAAAATGTATTTTGTTAAGAATTTTTTGATATATTACCATAATCTACTAATAACAAATTACCAATTTCAATTCTTTTTTATTCCACCTTAATTTCACGAATGCTACTCAAAGTAAAACCCAATTCTCTTACTCTCTAATCTGGATCTGTGTCCTATTTTTTTCTTCCTTTCATATTTCTGTACAATATCTCTTGATTCTTCCAACCCTAAAACTATTTATTTTATGAGCTGTTTTAGTACTCTAAATTCTAAATAATCTCTTGAATTCAAGTGTTGTGATAAAATGTTCCTTAATCGGGTAGAACTGGAACCAAATCGAAACCGGTCTAGTCTTGTGGTTTGGATCTGGACAGGTTTTACATGTGTATTTGTTAAGTTTTGGTTCTTAATTTTCTAGAACCGATCAAAATAATCTGGTTACTGGATTTCGAAAGAACCGGTCCAATCCGGACCGTGTGCACCCCTTGCTTGAGATTACTGCGAAAATCTATTGACTCGAGTCATTGGGCCCAAATCACAAAGACACACCATAATCGGTCTTGCTTCAATTCTAGACTGAACCGATCGGAAACTTGCAGTAGAACAATAGGGGAGAGAGAGAGATTTGCAGTAGAACAATAGGGGGAGAGAGAGAGAGAGAGAGAGAGAGAGAGAGAGAGGGAGAGATTAGAATCAGATCGGAGTGGCAGAAACCTAGAATTCAGCTGGTTTCAGTGCATTCTGTGAGTGTCTACACATACATATGTTCATATACGTATAATGGCGACAGCACTAGCGCCGGGTTTGTCGAGGAAGCTGAAGAAGGTGTTGGAGACGAGGACGGACACACCGGATCTGCTTGCGTCGCTCAACACTCTCTCCTCATTCTACTCCGACAACAACCCCCACGCACGACGTAACCTTCGATCCACCATCGAGAAGCGATCTCTATCCATCAACCACGAGTTCCTCCTAGCCTCCGATGCCGCCCAACAGGTTAAAACCCTCTCTCACTCTCTCTCTCCAAAACTCTCTTTCTCGCTCTGGAAAATGATTTTGATTTGGAGTCATGTGGTGTTTTGGTTGTAGGCTCTGGATCGGGTTGAGGAGGAGGTCAATGCGCTTGCCGATTGCTGTGACAAGTAGGATATGATGATCTTTTTGTTTATGTTTTTTGCTTGATTACTCTGGAATAATATTTGTATTTATTGTTTTGATTGATGTAATGTTCGTATGTGTTACGTGTTCGATGCTGTAGTCTGTTTTTAGTTCATTTCTTGGATGGTGTAGTTTTTGGACTGCCTAATTATCACAATGTAAACCGGAATGATAACTGCATTGGATGATACAAGTGCTCTTTTCCTTCTTTTATGTTAGGAATACCTCAAGATCATGGCTACTAGACATTTAACATTTTCTAGGATTTTGGTGTTGGAAAAGCAGAATCTTGAGGATTTGTATGGGTACGCCGGTATGGTAGGAAACGTAGGAGAATTTGAAATATCTTGCTGAAGGCCACGTACCAGTGTAGGACATGGGTACTCTCGTGACACTCTGCAGTCTAGTGTTTTGTTAGTAGTGTATGCTATTATGGCTAAGAAGCATGGGCTCATTTACCAGCCTCAAGTCCGTGCCGGACCCGTGTCCGACACGGACGCAGCACGAGTCTCTTCAGACACGTGTCGAACACGACTAAATAAGTGTCCAATTTTTTAATTATATCTTTGTTTCTTGAACATGTAGGGGACGCTCTTGGGACAAGACGACAAGTTAAGGACACATTAGAGGTGAAACTGTAATTTTTAGAACTTGGTTCAGAGTCAAACTTTCGTAGATATTTAGGTCATGAATACATATACAGTGACCGTTAATTTGTATCTTCATAATTGTAATACTAATGGAGTAATGGTGGGTTTTATCTTAAGTGATAGAAATGATGTTTTTGGTCTTTGATATAAATTCCTAAGATAGCTTTATAATGCAAAGATATATACAGGTCATGTCCACACGTGTCCGTGTCCTTGTTTTTAAAGAAATGCCATGTCGATGTGTCCGTATCGTGTCAGGTCGTGCTTCTTAGTGTTAGGGTGTTTAAAAGCAAGGTCAATGTTGATGTATGCTTGCAGTGTACTCTGGTGATATTGATGGAATTACTTGCCTTGCAAAGGAGTATGTGGTTCGATTGTACGTTCCCTGATTGTTATTGGATGGGACTTGGGAGAAGGGGATGTTGGGTGGAGTCGCATTTAATCCAGTTTGCAACATTATAGTAGCATTTCTTTCTTTTGAGCTCTTCCCACCGCCTTATGTCAGGTAGCAATTTGAAATCATTCAAGTTGGTAAAACTGCAGGATTGCAAAGGCTTTGAACAGTTGTAATGCTACCACGGGGGATATAATCAGTACAACAGAGAGGCTAAAACAGGAACTTGAAATTACTACACAGAGACAGGAGATTGTCTCTTGTTTCCTTCGTGATTATCAACTTTCTAATGAAGAGGTATGAGTCCGATTCTTTGACGATGTATATGTCTCCTCCTCTTACTGTTGTGATAAACACTCCTTATGCTTACTACATGTTCTTAATGGTAATGGTGGTTCACTGTATAGATAAATGCGCTGAGGGAGGAAGACCTGAATGAAAATTTCTTTAAGGCTCTTTCTCATGTCCAAGAAATTCATGCCAACTGCAAAGTATTGCTCCGGACCCATCATCAGGTAATCTCTTGTGCTCTCATTTCTCTAGGTAGGATCTTGCAATTCGCAACAGCATGATTTTTGTTCTTTTTGATTTAAGCTTGTGAGGGGTAGTGTTAAATGATTCTCATCTTGTTTCCGCTTCCTGTCTTTTGCTTTATTTTTTTTTATTCATCTTAAATTGTTTCATTAAACATCAGGGGTGATGAAGTTTACATGCTGAGACCCTCACTTGGCTATATCACTTGTAGTAGTAATCAAATGCATTCATGTTTTTAGAATAACCTTGGATGACAATTGTAGTTTGTCTCATGTACCATCTTCTCATGCCACCACATGGTCAATAACTAGCATGTATTTGTTACAGTTGAGAATATCATTATTTTAGGCTAGTTCTCTTCTTCTTCTTTTTTCCATTGGAGAAGTATCTGAAAACATATCACCATAATTTAGGTTTTTTATTTTTATTTATTTCTATAAGCTCATCAAGAACCTTAATATCCCTCATGCACAGCTTCACTTCCACTTTCCCACTCGAAGCAGATGATTGCTTTATTTTGATCTACTGGATAATTCAGGACTTTAGAAATAATATGTCGTCATATTTTTTGCGAATTCATGACTGTCAGATCATATTATAGAGATCGATCTTCTGGTAAATTTTTAATAAACAAATTACTCTTCTTGTTATGGTACATGGGGGTAAAGAACCTTACCTTTCCTTTCCTTTTCCAGAAGATTATTAGGATGAAGCTCTCGTTGTTTACTAGTTGCACCCCTTTTGGTTTGTATAGTTTATATTGATTTACAATATACTAATTGATGCATTTGTTTTTGCACAGAGATTTATAGCATACTCAAACTAGTAAAGGCTTTTGAATTGAACAGCTATGATGCCCACTAATTTAGGAGCAGCATTGTCTTTGTAAGATAAGATCTTGGCAGAAAAATAATGCTATTTACCCATAACACACTTTAGATTTCTTAAATAATTGGATCCCTACTTTCTGCAAGCAGTCAGCGTCCACAATGAGTTTTAACGGTAGCTGAGTTTACCAGTTATGAAGCTTTTAACCTTTGGTTCATGGTCTTCTACTTTTGTTGGTTGGAGATGTTTCTTTCTTTGGTTTTCCGTCTCCGGAGACATGACATGGAATTCACCCGTGTGTCCTTTTCAGCGTGCAGGTTTGGAGCTCATGGATATGATGGCTGTGTACCAAGAAGGAGCCTATGAGCGCCTGTGCAGGTGAGCTTCTGTTGATGACTAGACTCTTAAAATATTTTCTATTCCTTTCACTGGTATTCATTGCATGGCTTGCTAGTGTGTTGTTCCAAAAAGTACCAATGACCTGTAGATTATGTGGAGAACATTTATGAAACTAATCACATTCGAGCCCTGATCTAAATACTTATCTAGATTGCCACTCGGGCTTTGTTTTGTTGGTGAACTGTCAAAAAGAACCTGCTTATATTAATGCATTTAGTTGGGACTTGGTTTCAAATATAGTAATCTACCTTGTCAACAAGCTATTGTCGCAGAAGCTTGAATTGATAGAGAAAGGTTAATTTGAGTGCATATAGTTGTGTATCGGTAGAGAGACGCTTTGCTTCTTCCTTTCTCATTATTTCTTTTCGTGCATGTAGTGTCTATATTTTTTTCTTTTGATATGCAATTAATGGGGTTTCCATAGATAAGGCATCTAGGTAACGCCACTTGCTTACAAAACTTGCAAAACCAAAAACAAAATGAAAAGGCCTAAAATTAGAAAGGTCGCATTACACCTGCATATGAAGACAATCCATGAAATCTTATAGAAAGTCCAAGACCAGAGGGGCCACCACACCGTAGACCCAAGAAAGCAGGAATGCAGGATGATCAAAGAAAGAGAAGTCATAGCAAGTACAATCTTATGAGAAGATAACTTGCATGGCCAAGTCTTGAGTCAACTGGACCTATTTTTTGCTTTTTAATAAAGAGAGACAAACTTGAACCGACGACATAAAATAAAAAGCTCTCTCTTCAATTTTTTCTTTCTGTTACCTTGATTTTTTTGTAGTCAATTGTATTTTGGCGACTTCGGAATGACAAGTTTATTTCTTTGTCCAGATGAATGGTTGTTTGCTTCCTCTTTAGTTTTTGCCTTTTCTCGATACTCCATTTGAGTTTGGAAAATTAGTTCAATTTAGTCCTTGTGGTCTTCGCAAGTTACTCTTTTTTGACTCCTTGGCCACTTCATCTAGGTGGGTTCAGGCAGAGTGTAGGAGACTTGGTGACACTGATAACCCAGAAGTCAATGAACTTTTGAAAGCAGCAGTTCGCTGCCTAAAGGAAAGGCCTGTCCTTTTCAAGTATTGTGCAGAAGAGGTAGTTCTATTATGGAAGCTGTAAATGTTGAGTAACTCAGTTTTATACATATCCTATGTTGTTACCTAACACTCTATACACATCCATTTTCACCATAAAGGTTGCAAATATGAGGCATAACGCCATGTTTAGAAGGTTTATAAGCGCTCTTACTCGTGGAGGACCTGGAGGACTGCCTAGACCCATTGAAGTACATGCTCATGATCCCTTACGTTATGTTGGTGACATGCTTGGGTGGCTACATCAGGTGTGAACCCTTTCCTCCTTTTTCCCCCCTCATTTGTATCTTCAATCTTATGAAAGGTGTTATTGTTTAATTGTTTTAGTTATTTAAGATTTGTTGTTTCCATTTAGCAGAATTTTATGTTTTTTTCTTTACTTGCAGGCCTTGGCATCTGAAAGAGAACTAGTCCTTGTGTTGTTAGATCCAGATGCAGTGGTTGATACTGGCCCAACTGCACGCCGATTCTCCAATGCCTTCGAGAGCAATTCAGGAAAGACTGAAACTGACTTAATGTTTGTTCTAGACAGGATCTTTGAAGGAGTTTGCCGGCCGTTTAAAGTTAGAGTTGAACAAGTTTTGCAGTCGCAACCCAGTATTATGATATCATACAAACTCACTAACAACCTGGAGTTTTATAGTTATACTGTAAGTTGAAGGATAATCTTCTGATAGATGAATTACTTGTCTTGTGGGCGTTTGTTTGCATGTTTAACTCTTTGTTTTGTACAGATATCAGATTTGTTAGGTAGAGAAACAGCCCTTTGTAACACCCTTTGGGCACTGAAGGATGCAGCTGAAAAAACATTCTTCGACATTCTGAAGACTCGAGGAGAGAAGCTTTTACGATATCCTCCACTTGTTTCGGTTGATCTTTCTCCTCCACCCGCAGTGAGGGAAGGAGTGTCAGTGTTGCTTGAAATAATTCAGAATCATGACAGCATGATGGTTCCTGCATCAGGAAAGAAGCCTGTCTTTGATCCAGTGATTGCTGCCTTACTTGATCCTATTATACAGGTATTTTGTGCTTCACATTTTGTAGATTTTCTTCCTTCACTTCGTGGCCCTACTCCTAGTAGTCTAATGCTACATCACGTGGTCGGTATCAGAAATGTTTTTAGAGTACTATACAGGTATTTTGTGCTTCACATTTTGAAGATTTTCTTCCTTCACTTCGTGGCCCTACTCCTAGTAGTCTAATGCTACATCACGGGGTCGGTATCAGAAATGTTTTTAGAGTACTACTAGATTGCCAAGAAGCACGGACACATCTATAGGCCTCACGTATCCGTGTCCGACACGTGTTGGTGACCGACACGACACTCTCCGGACGCGTGTAGGACATGCTTAAATACTTGTCTACTTTTACTCGTCTTTCTTCTAATTCAAACACATTGTAGATTCTCTAGGACACGTTGGCAAAATTCTTAGAACATGCTAAGGACGCATAAAAGATTAAAATCTAATTTTTAAAACTCGGCCATGAGTGAAAATTTCCACCGATGTATAGTTCATGTATACTTATATGCGGACTGCTAATTTATCTTCATTGTATTGTTCTTAAATGTGGTAGAAAAATAAAGATTTTGTCTCGTATATGAATTCTTCACGTACCTCTATAATACAAATACAATTTATATTCGACGTGTCCCTAACGTGTCCGTGTCCTAATTTTTGAAGAAATAATGTGTCCACGTGTCCGTATCGTGTCATGTCCGCGTGTCCGTATCGTGTCGTGTCCGTATCCTGTATCCGTGTCCGTGCTTCTTAGCTAGATTGTATAGACTTGCTAAAAGGAAATTCACATCCACGGTAATAAAGTTTTCACACAGTGGTATTCGTTGGAAGTTGAGAAAATGTTTCATTGCTGTTAGGAAACCCCACTTCTTTGCAAAATACTTTAGGTCATTATTTCCACAAACAGCAGTAAAACAGTTTTTACTCTAGTTAATAACTTAATGGAATCTCTGCCAGTCTTATGTACTTTCTTTGTCTCAATTGTCAACTACTATGGAAGGATGTTTGATAGGTTTGCAGTAGCTTAGAGACCTAGCTCTCTGATGAATGGTGGAAGGAAAATGTTTTCTGGCTTTCAAGCCTTGTATGCTGTCACCTGGTGTGCATCATCCCAGATTTCTTTTTGGAACAGTTTTTCGAGAAAACCCGTGGGCCCCTAAATTGTCGCATATTATAATCTTGGATTACAAGCACCTATAGAAATTAGGATAGTTTTTGTATCATGAGGTGACAATCCTTTCAAATGGAATTTTTTCTGAGTCCACTCAAGTAATCATGTCTTGGACATATTGTGATGCAGGTACAGTGTCCAATGGGATACTGAGAAGTCAGGACATTGTTTCTCTATATGATTTTTAGATAAGCACATGTTTAGAAGCTGTCGGTTGAATTGGTCACACTATCTTTTGCACGCTAGTTTGAGTTTAAAGCTATAATAACCAAGTCTCCTTGGTTCATGTGCTTTCCTTGTTCGGCTGAATATGGACTTTGATTGTACGTTTCTTATTGTTGCAGATGTGTGAACAAGCAGCGGAGGCACACAAGTCCAAAGGAGCCATTCAGTTGTCTAGAAGAAGTAGAACAAGTTCTGACCCAGGCCAATTGAGTAAACCATCCGTTGATGCAATTTTGTCAAACAATGGCTCTGCAGCTACATCTCAGGTTTGCACATGTTTGGGCCTTGCTTTCTTTCTGTATCTCCAGTCCAGGCTTTTGGTTTTTCAGTGCTTATGCTGGAACTTATTTCAGTTTAGGGTATCTGCATCTTTGAGAGGGGTCAGATTTCAGATTTCTCGTGTTCAGAAGAAGAAAAAATAGTTTCTGGTCTAGCCTGCATGTGATGCATATGGCAATTTTTTTTATGATTCTATGACTGAACCTGTGCTTACAAGTTCAATTTGACTTTTGAATCCCAAGTTATCCTTGGTCGTTTTCATTTGGAAAATTCCTCATTTCCCCAAGTTTTCTCATATCCCTTTTCGTTATGCTAAATTTCTGCAATATTCCATGCCATTCACAGGTAATCCCACTTCCACTTTTCTCTTTCCCTCCCGGTCATAGCTAGTTTAGAATTACTGATCTCTTTTTAGCTGGTTTTCCCTGAACTTGATTAGGAGTACTTTTTAAACTTGTCATGATCGTCGTGGGATGAAATGTTGGTGTAGTTGCAACGATCTCTGATCTATGTCGTGCGTTTGTTCGTTATCCAAAGACAATGTGATTGTCATCCATGTATTGGCAAACTGACTTGGACAAAACGAAGTGACTTTGCGTTATAATGAAGCAATTATTGATTTTGAATATTGATCTTATGTGTATTTTTGTTCATTGCCTGTAGTTTTTATAACCCCATGTATTGTCGGTCCCTGCAGACGAGTGAAACACCCTCAAAGATTTTCCTCATCAACTGCTTGTGTGCCATCCAACAACCCCTACTCCGACATGAAGTTGCATCCGAGTATGTGAAAAAACTCGGAACAATGATTGATAACCACATGAATGGTCTTGTGGACAAAGAAGTCGATGCTATCCTTAGAAGATGTGGTTTGTTGAACAAGATGTCTCGCTTCCTCAACTCATTGAACGGTCAGGAAAAAACCCCATTGGCAGAGACAGAGGAGACGTCTCCATCCGCTCTTTCAGAGTGTTTGAAGGCTTTCTTTGGGCTTATTTTAGGAAGCGAAAGTTCTCTACCGGAGTTTGAGCAGATTCAGGTACCACAGTTGCGGTCCGAAACTTGTACCCAAGTGGCTAAATCTTTGGCTGAAGCTTATGAACTTATTTACAAGGCGATCATGGATCCGGAGAATCGATATCCGGATCCCAAGTCCCTAGCTAGGCATCCCCCTGATCAGATAAGGACCATTTTAGGAATTTAAGATTCTATTGTCAATATTCTTCCCTGATTATAACCCAGGTTATAAAATAAAGATTCTACAGACAAAAAAAAAAAAAAAAAACTTCTATTTTTTTTGTCTCAACTCATGGTAATATGTTTGTTGTACCCTGCCAAGAATAATTTTTCTGTTTCACGTTTTGTTTATATAACTTTATATAATTCTTGAAACTGATTTTTCCAGTTGCTAGTGTTTTTCTGGGACTGGTTTGGTGAGCTTGCTTCTGTAATTAAGGACATGTTAATGACGCACAAACATTTCTTTATGCATGGCTCTCTCTCTCTACATATATATATATATATGTGTGTGTGTGTGTGTGTGTGTGTCTGTGTGTGTGTGGCCATATATACCTATAATACTCTCTTTTTTTTTTTTTTTTTTTGGAGCAAGCAAAATCATCCCAGATATATATAAATGAAAAATAAAGGACACTACCGGTCCATAAGTACAAAACAAAAAACAACAAAAATACAGGAAACAACAACGTCAGATTCGGATCCGTTGGAGGGTGGATAGTCCGTGGGACCAAGCCAAGAGCCCAAGATGCTTACTCTCGCTGCAAAGGCCAGATCTAGACCGGAAGATTGGAACCTAATACTTATCTAAATACTGGGAAAATGAAAGAAAGAGTTATTGGAGTAATTACTTAAATGCCCTCACTAATATGGTACAGTAAAAAAAACTGTTCTGTAACCGGCATCAATGGTGAGTTTTTGCCCGCTATAATATTTTCCCCGGTATTTTTAGCCTATAAGAAGGACGCCAGTGGCGAGACACGTGGTGAGAGGTTTGTTTGGCAGTCAATTTTTACTCTAACAAGTAGCACATGGCGGCGGGGTACGAAACACGAAAAAATGGATGACGACTTGTCGTTTGCTTGTTTGGGACCCATGCATCTTCTGCAAAACAACATGATAGAGCTCCATCCAAACGGTCCCTACCCCGGAACAAGACACAATATAGTCATATAAATGGATTTGTTGGCTTGCAAATGAAGGATAAAAGCAAGCCAGCCTGACAGACCAACCAATTCATTTCATTCACCCGTTTCATCACCACTCATCAATTCTAGCCCGGAGCCTGTAGTTATAAAATGCTTTTACTGTACCTCTAGAGAGAGAGGGAGAGGGTAAGGTGTGGAGCCACCGTGATGGCAGCGACGGAGGTTGTTGGAGGCGGCGGCGGCGGAGATATATGGAAAGCGCACACGGCAATGGCACTGGTACAAGTGTTCAACGGAGGTTACCATGTGATTACGAAAGTAGCTCTCAACGTCGGTGTAAACCAATTCGTCTTCTGCGTCTTCCGCGACGTCCTTGCTCTTTCAATTCTCGCTCCTCTTGCCTATTTCCGTGAAAGGTCCAGTTTCTCTCTCTCTCTCTCTCTCTCTTAAAATCTTTATCATTGTTTGCTTGATTGATTTTCTTGTCGAAAAATTGGTTGATGATTTACTGTCAATTCGCTTCAATTTCATGCTTCGAATGCTCTAATAGAAGATCCCGGAAACCAGTGAGTTATCCGGAATCCGACAATTTATGTGTGGATGATGCCCTTTTCTTTTGCCTGTGCCCTGTATGTTCTTTCTTCTTTATTTTCTTGTCTAATTATTAAGTGGTCCCGGAATACGGCCATGTGGTGTTTTGGGACACTTCACATACCATACCTTCTCGTAAGTTTCAGGACTACTACGTATATGAACATCACATAAATGTGGGAACCGGGGGCCGTTGAAGTTCAGCGAATAAAATGTGCTTTCGACGGTCTGAATTTAAATAAAATTCTTTCATGAAGAGTTTTATTTAAACGGGATAGTCATAAGCACATTTAGACGGCCCACATTGCGTTGCATGGTATGCACCATCCCCGCTGCCATAAATATGTGGTGCAGGATTCACGACTTTTCGTGGAATTCGACAATTTATGTGGGGAGATAATGACATTTTCTTTTGCCTGTAGTTCTTTTTCTTATGTATTTCTTTGTTTTCTTGTCTAATTATTAAGTGCTCCCGAGGACGGCCACGTAGTTATCCGGTTGATATTTTGTTTGTTGTCCATAAAAAAATGACACCAGTTCACATAAGACAACGATTTATTGATAACTTACTCCTACTTGATATCAATAAGTTTCCTTTAATCTATGGAAAACGTTCAAACCTTTTTTTGGGAGAAAAAAAATGTTTTTAAGTCGGAGTAGCAAATGTAAAGATCCGAGGACCCCAAAGCACTACAGGGTTATAGTCCCTTAATCACATCCATCCGTTTGCCAATCATCGGTCCGGATTATGTTTAACATGCTCTTGAACTTGTGGTGTTATGCGTTAATGAGATAGTGCTAGCTAGGGGAGGTACCAACTGATAAGCGAGACGAGAGAGAAAGGGGAGACTTGGAAGATGCAAGGAAGAAATAGGAGAGATAATGAGACAGAAGGGAGGGGCCACATCTCCAACACACTCTTTAATTACACCATTCAAATTGAGCAATGCTACAAACACAGATAGATGTGCACAGATTCAAATATATTTGGTACTATCCGATGCACTGGTGTTGAGTCCAGGCACATGTTTTTTCCGAATTTGTGCATATCAACAATCCATGGCTGGCAATTTTTGCTAGAATTTCCAATCATCAATCTCTAAACTTAAGCTTTTAGATGAGTTCGTAGTTAACAATGTCATATGGTATCAGTGCAAGCAATAGATAATGTGTTCGAATCTCACTGCCTACCTGATAGTTAAATTCTTGCACGTGTTTAGCCCGCTTATGGACGAGAGCCTGACAACACATGAGGGGGTGTGTTAAGGATACAAAAGTTTCCCCTCTCTCTAATAACTTAAACTTTTAGATGGGTACATGGCCGGCCCTGAGTTTTTAAGGGCTTAAAGCGACAACAAAAAAAATGGGCCTTTTGTTAATTGCTATTAAGATAGGCATAAAAAAAAAAACTAAGAACTTTCCCTGAACAAAAGAGCATCAATACGAAAGAATACCAAATATAATAACCGACTATTTCAATATTTCCCAAGCATCATTTAGATATCACATTATCACTAAGTCAAAAAAGTAATCAGTTCAAAGATATCACTTGAATATCATCCTTCTTGCAGTTTTAACAGCAAAAATATTAATAATATCCGCACAATCAATCTTATCCGCCATCTCATGTTCAATGGATAGGATGGATAATCCATTCAACCTTTCTTGTGACATAGTTGAGCGGAGGTAGTTCTTAATTAGCTTCAACTTTGAAAAACTTCTTTCTCCGGAAGCAACCGTAACAGGAATAGTCAATAATATCCGATACGCAATCCACACATTTGGATAACAATCCTCCATCAATTTCAATTGATTGAGCACTTCAATTGGTTTCGTCATCTCTTTTGGTAAACCTTCTCTGAAGACTTTCAATTCCGAAAACAACTCATTTCCGTTGATATCGGAAGTTCCTTCATGTTTCAAAGCATCTTCTAACTTGGAGCAATACATCTTCAAACGTTCATCGGTTGTAGACTTTAACTTGTTCACATCAAACAAAAAACCCCAAATTTCCTCATATTTCTTAAAGGCCCTCTTTCTACTACAAAGTCAATAAAATTTTGATCAATCTTGTCCCAATTGCTTGGATCATCAATGTTTGTAGGTCCATATTCACAATCCAAGCCTTCATTTTGACCCTCATCATTCAAATCTTCATCATGGTCACTCATTCACGCATTCATTTGGTTCCTTTGCACGGACATCCGTATCTTCCACTAAATTTTCTTGTTCTTCATTCCCCGTCTCTACTATCTGTTCTTCATTCTCTGACTGTTCAACCACACTAGAACTCTCCTTTTGTTTCTTACTACCGAAAAATTTATCGAGTGAACCCGCTTGAGATTGAACAAATTCATCCGCTTTTTTCTTTCTTTTTCTTTTTTCAGATCCAGACATATACTTTTTAGGAGCCATGGTGAATTAAAAATCTGCAAAATTCCAGCATAATCTCGTGATTATCTATAAATTAATTATCAAATAGGGCCTCCTTTATTAAGAGTCTAGCACTACTCCCAAGCAATTAAAAAAACCCAAAAGTGATTAAATTTTTCACTTGATTCATAATAGCATAAACAAATCCATAATAGCATAAACAAATCTACTCAATCAGTCATCAAGCCCTATTAAATTAAACAATGCTTCTAAATCTCATAAACAAAACAATTAATTTCAAAACCCTAAAAAATAGAATCAATACCTGAAATTAGCTTGAAATTTGTGAGAAGGAATAGCATTTAACACTTGAGCCTTCAATATGCCACTCGGTCCAGTGGGTCCACTATTTTTCTTCTGTGATTGAATTTGCGGCGATCTTCTTCATCTTTGTTCTTCTCGGCTTTCTCGAGAAGTCACCAGATTGCTTTTGAAATGGAAACAAAAAGCCTTTTTGGTTTGTACGTGTATGTATAATGGTGCTGTGTAGGTGTAATATGAAAAAGGGGCCTTCTTGATTCAAAAATTACAAGTCTGCCATTGAGATTTGGGCCTATTTCATTGGGTAAATTTTTTTTGGGCCTTTAAATTTAAACTGACGTGGGCTGGGCTCTTTTGTTTGTGTATATATATACATAATACAAATACCTCTTGGGGGCCCTAAAAATTTGTCAATTTTAGTGGGCCTAACCGCCTAAAGCCCGGGCATCCCAGGGCCGGTGCTGGATGGGTACGTGGGTGGTTAACAAGCTTTAAAAGCATCCAACTCGAAATCAATCAGCAACGAGTGGAGAAGTAGTTCAGGCTTATATATTCAAAGGTTATCATTAACCAATGTGTGGCAAGCTTTAACACTCCCCCCACATGGACAGATAACACTTCAAAATATATGTCTTCCAGTGCATAGGGTGTCGACACGGAGCTGGAAAAAAATTAAACTGTCTAATGAATTAAACTGTCTAATGTTGTGCCTGTTTGATATATCGGGTCGAAAAAACGCTAATGTTTTTTTTTTTTTTTTTGATCATTTATTTTAAACGGCACAACGCTACTACTCCTCTTAAATGAATGTATTTGTACTTTGATGGGGACTCAAAAGTATAATTTTTGGAGTAATGGAGAAAAGAAGTAAAGTGCATTTATTAATTTGCAGCCAGGCAAACCTATAGAACACAAATTGATTAGGGAATCAAATAGATTGAAACTCGAAAGGGTCGGTCAATACAGCTGGTTGAAATGGTCCCCTTGAATTAGAATAATAGTGCTATGGAGACGCGTTCAACTATGTGTGATTCTCTTATGCCTTGGGGCATATATATAGATTTGTCCACTTGTTAATTTCAGTCGGGGTTAAAATTAGTTGAGATACGTGTAAGTAGGGCTACAAACGAGTCAGCCGAGCCGAATTTTACTGTATTCAGATTTGTTTATTAAGTTTTTAACGAACTCGAGTTAAGTGAAAACTTAATGAGCCGAGATGGTTTAGTCTTGACTCGAGTTCGAGCTTGTTCAAGAGCTTTAACGAGTTGAGAAAAAAAATACGTTTTAAATACATTGGACGGTTCGGATCATGAAAAACAAATTTGAAACCCTTAATAACACCGAAAAACCTCCAGTCTTGGATCCTTGACTGGATAATTACCGTATATATTTATATATATATACACACACACTTACACACACACACATAATCACATAAGCTTAAGATAACAAAAAAAGTTTTACATGTGAGTGTACATATGTTTTAGATCTATATATACTCTACAGGATAATAGTCTTAATTTCGAAATAATAACTCAATTTAATAAGTTTTTGAAAAGATAGTGCATTAAGATATCGAATTGGAATAAGAAGTCATATTATTTTATTCCTCTAAAAAGTAAAGGAGCCTTGTCAAGCTGAGCCGAGCCTTTGCCGTGTTTAGACTTGTTTGTTAAGGTTTTTAACGAACTTGAGCTTGAGCCGAGCCTCAATAAAAACTTAACGAACTAAGTTCGAACGAATTTTTTTCCGAGCCAAGCTTACGAACAACTTTATTCATTTGCAGCCCTACGTTTAAGCTAGCCTGACATTAAAAAATGTTATAGCCAATTGGCTTCCAAACACAAGAAAAGGGCTCCGAGATGGGGACTGAAATCGACTGAAATTATTCTCCTTTTTTTATATTTTATTTGAATCTCTGATGTGTGGAATGTGGAAAAATGAAATGAATTGTTTAATGGGTTTAAAAAGAATAAACAATCCAAAAATCTCATATATTTATATTCGACGTATGGAAAGTGCAAACAAATTTAAGTTTTTTAATTGAGGGAGGCTCGGATGCCGAGACGGCAATTGACGTTAGGCTCGATTTGGGACAAAAAATAAAATAAAAAGTTACTACTATTTACATTGTTGTTTGAGGCCTACTCCTTTGGTAAAAAAGAAGATTATGATTTTTTGGTTTTTTCGTTTCCTCTTTATTCAATTTTTTTTTGCATTTGTTAGTTTCGCGTCAAGATTTTGTAGTTTCTGAATTCCTCTCAGTGAGACGAATCTAACAAATATAAATTTATGGTCAAAACTCAATTTTTTTTTGAATAAAACCGAAATACTTGGATTATTGGCCAATAATCCAAGTATTTCGGCTTTATTCAAAAAAATATTTGGTTTGACCATAAATTTATATTTGTTAGATTCGTCTCGCCGGGAGGAATCCAGAAACCACAAAATCTTGACGCGAAACTAACAAATGCAAAAAAAAATTGAATAAAGACAAAACGAAAAAAACTAAAAAACCATAATCTTCTTTTTTTTTTTTTTCCGATCGGCACCATAATCTTCTTTTTGGACAAAGGAGTAAGCCTAATCGAGTCAAATAATGATAAATTTGAGCTTTAGCTCATTTATTAAACGAGCTTAAATTTAGGTCATTTTCCGTAGCCAAGCCTCGAACATAATGAAGAAAAACTGAGCCTAAAAATAGAGTACTTGGTTCATTTGCAGTCCTAAATTATTTACGCGTGAATTTTTTTTTATTCTTTTGACCAAGTTTACGCGTAGAATTAGATGAGTCACAAGGGCTTGGGGGATGGTGCAGTGCATAAAATGCACTGCACCGTGTAGTGCACCATCCGACCGGCCCATATTTTGACAATGGACGGCTCGGATTTAATCCGAGCAGTGAATTGAATCCGACCGTCGATTGTTTGGATTAAATCCGAGTCGTCCATTGTCGAAATGGACGGCCGGATGATGTGCACTGCACCGTGTAGTGCATTTTGTGCACTACAGGGACCCCTCGGCCAGTCACAAGGGCCACGAGGTTTGGCTAAGTGGGCATGAAAAAGACAGAAAGTAATAAGTCTTGCATGTTCAAATCTCACGTAGACGAAGACATTTCATGAGAAAAGGAAAGTAAGTGTTATAGTGATAATTTGAGAGAAAAGTACTCCTTCCGTTCTTGTTTTATAATCTCAATTAGAACCTTTTGTTGTCCTAAAAAAATTGTCCAACTCCAATACTAAATGAGTAATATTTAATAAATTTCTTCTTTTACCCTTCCTTGTTTAAATTAGTAGTATCAAAATAGTAAGAAAAAATAATCTTTGAAGGGTAAAATAAGAAAAACATATTTTTAAAATTGCAATAATTCTATTCCTTTATTTTGTTGGAATCTCCAAAAAAAGACCATTAGACGGGACGGAATTGAAATCTAAACTTTGAATTTGTTTTTTCATACCTCATTCTTAATCTATTACACGGTCGTTAACTTTATGATTGTGTAAACGCAAACGGTCTTAACTTTACGGGTCCGGAATTTTTTTTTAAAAAAACGTAGAATTAAATGGCACAAAAATTGTAAACGATCCGACTTTGGGTCTTTGACTCGGAAGTTGCAAGGAAAAACGAACATGGAAAAAAATTGGAAGCACAGAAAAATCTCCGAATCCAAATCCGGCAAATTGCATTGCTTCATCCATACTCCGATTTCTTTCCATTTTAACTAATTATACTGTATCCTCCATCTTCAGATTCGACTCCATAAACCCTCAGATCAGTATATACTCGTTGAAAGATACATATATGTATAGAGAGAGAGAAAGTAGAGAGGAGGAGAGAGAGGAGTGTGGATTATCGGTGATGGCGGCGGCGGGGGGTGTAGTCGGAGGAGAAGTGAGGAAGGCGCACATGGCAATGGTGGTTGTGCAGTTGTGCTACGGCGGCTACCACGTCATCACCAAATTGGCTCTGGACGTCGGAGTTAACCAGCTCGTTTTCTGTGTCTTTCGCGACCTCCTCGCCCTCTCCATTCTCGCTCCTATCGCCTATGTACGCGAAAAGTCCGTCCTCTCTCTCTCTATCTCTGTGTGTGTGTGTGTGTGTGATTATATATATGGGTCTATTTTTATTTTATTTTTTTGTGTGAGTGGATTTAGATTCCAGCGCGTTTTAGGGGTAATCTGATGAAGAAATTTGCTGGGTTAGATTTCAATTTTGCTTGAAATGAAGGAATTGATGCTGAAATAAAGCCACGAACTTTAACACCTATGAATCAAATCTCTCTCTCTCTCGCTACATGTGTGTGTGTGTGTGCATTTATGCACTTCATGTTCAATGAGTCTATAGTGGTGCAAATACAATTTTAGTTTGATTCTTTGCAGTAATCCCTTTTGTGAGTGGATTAAGATTCTAACTCGTTATAGACAATCTGATGAACAAATTTGAGTGGTGAGATTTTAAATTCCCACGTGCCTGTTGAAGAATGATAGTACAATTTTTTTTTCAATTTTGCAAGTTTTTATAAGTAATTTTGTAATTTTATTTCTGCCATTCTGCTTCGCTTTTGTTAATCTGATCCACCATTGTACAAATGTAATGTAATGATGGTTTCTCTGATTTGTACATTTTTCCTTGCTAAAGAGTTATTGAATTAGGTGACTGAGTTTTTCTTTTATTCATTCTTAATCCATTTGGCTCCTCAACTAACATTTGTGGAAACTGGCAGTGGCTATATGCTTGTCTTGGACACATTAAACAAACTATTGATACTGCTGTCGTTTTATTCTGTATGTCTACCTATGGGAGATACGGTGTAACCATTATTAAACAAACTATTGATACTGCTGTCATTTTGTTCTGTATGTCTACCTGTAGGAGATACAGTGTAACCATTTTAATTTTGTCACAAAAGTGCAATATTTTGAAAAGCTTCTTGTTTCATGTCTGCAGAAGAGTTAGACCACCTATGACTCGAGGGCTCCTTGTGTCGTTCTTCTTTCTTGGACTAACTGGGTAAGTTTAACGCTCAGTAACTTCTCAATTCAAGTTTGCTAGATATTTTATTGGACGTTCTGACTGACAGGACATCCTACTAATCCAATATGTTTGGTTGTATGTTGTTTTGTATGTGTGAAATAGGATATTTGGGAACCAGCTATTATTTCTTCTTGGTCTCGGTTTCACAAATCCAACTTATGCTGCTGCTATTCAACCTGCAATACCTGTCTTTACCTTCATATTAGCTGTAACAATGGGGTCAGTTGATAAATTCCTACCCTCTAATTTACGCGATCCTGCCTCTCTCTCTCTCTCTCTCTCTCTCTCTCTCTCTCTCTCTCTCTCTCTCTGTGTGTGTGTGTGCACGCGCGCGCTGATGTCTGACATTGCAATTGCTGGTTTAATATGATACACAAATCCTTTTTATGCAGCACAGAAACGGTGAATCTTCTCAGAACTGAAGGTCAGGCAAAGATCGGGGGTACACTCATATGTGTTTTAGGTGCCATATTGATGGTTCTATTTCGAGGTCCAGCCTTGATTGGGTACAAGGAGTCAGATTTTGCAGCGAATAATGAGATAAGTGCCAAGGGTCAACCAGAGCCTGCTGGATGGTTGATGTCTGGTTTTATGGAGTTTGGAATTGACCAATGGCACCTTGGCGTGTTGTGTTTAATTGGGAACTGTATGTGCATGGCTGCCTATCTAGCCATTCAGGTATCTGATAATTTATTTCATTTCCCAGAGTTTGATAGTCTATTTCAATGGTAAAATGGTAGAATGAAGTGCAAATAGACTTGGTAATTCCTTATAAGGTGAATAGCTCTACTAGAATAGTAGTTGGTTTACTATTTGATTGCTTCATTCAACAGGTAACATGAGAACTGGTGGTTTTAAACTTCCAATAAAATCTGAGTGTGTTCAATCATGTGAGTGAGTTGAATTAGGAGTATTGTGAAAAATATCATCAAGCAGTAGTAGTGCATCGCTACATTTTTATATGCATCATATTATCATGTATATGGCATATGTCAGGTTTCAATTTCTGAAAAATGCAATATGGATAGAGAAAATCAAAGGGATCATATTTTCAATGTGATTTGTGTGTGTGTGTGTGAATTGGTATACATTTGCATATTTCCCAATGTCCTTGTCCTCTTTCTAAAAGACATTCTGTGTCCTGATTTTCTTGGGTACAAATGGCTAGACGCCTTCTTTTTTTTCACTACAACTCAAAAGAGGCAGCCTGTGAAAGTTCTTATGTACCAAATTGCCTTCTGAGGAAAAACTGGAGAGTCCCTTCGCCTTCATGCCTCATCTTGCCTCTCTCTCCCTATAGAGACATCCATCTAAATGAATTCTCCATAAGTTGATATACTTTGTGGGCATTCAAAATGACATAGAAGGTGTACTCCTTTTCAAGTAGGGTTTCAAACCACTCACCTCTGAGTCATCCCCAGAGGCTTCTTTATCCACTGCAATTCTCAATAGATTTGGGAATTAAATTTCAGATGGCAGGCACATGCAAAAAAACACATATAGAATATCACATCTTGCCTTTTCCAAGCATGTAAAAATACAATTACGCTATTGCAGAATGCCCACCTTTTTATCATAATCTTCAAGAGGCCTAGCTGGTAAGACTAGGGGACCTCCATTCAGTACCCAAATTATTAATTTGATGACCTTAAATTGGCTGAGAACCTTCTGGTTCTTGAATGTATTTGAGGACTTATATTTTTGGATTTCTGTTTGAGTGGAATTTTGTGTGATCACCCCCTTCTTGCCTATTAGCCAGTGAGGATTGGTGTTCCCTCTTTTCAGCTTTCGTATTCCAATGATTATACTTGAAACAAAATGTGATCTAGCATTTTTTTTTTTTTTTTTATTATTTTTTTAAGCCAAATGACGTAGCTACAGTAGAACAAATAAAAAAGCTGCGTACCACTTCACGTGCTAGTCTGTAATGAGCAAAACATTAATAAGTTAATTTTTTCGGGATCATAATTGCAATGTATTTCTCACTGTGTACCCTGGGGAAACAATTTTGTATTGAGACTTGAGAATTAAGGAAACTTGTTCTTCTAAAGCGATCATGTGTTTTTAGATGAGCTTGTAACATCGGTTAACGGATCATGATTGCTCCTATGATCCTATTAGACTGTGTGGGATCCTATTAGACTGTGTGGTCATCCTTGTGGTGTTGAGGGACTAAGTGTCGACTAATTACTAATACATGCATAAGCATGCCAACAAGAGGATCGACTTGGCACTAAGATACTTAAGGTGATGGTTGCTGTTTGTAAGGTGTTTGTGGTGAAGTATGCCTGCTTTATCTGTGATGTTTCCCTTTTTAGATAGATTTTTCAGAAAGAATATACAATTATCAACTGCAAAGCATCTTTGGCCAAATCCGAGCTCAAAGGGTTTGAGAAAGTAAGGGTTAGAAGGCCTCGGATACACCAGGTTTGGTGTCTTCAAGGACCATCTGATGGTCCAGTCAATCACGGCAGGAGAAGTTACGTTTTCAGAAGGAAAGGAGGAGGAAGAAGAAGTTATCTACGCCGCAAACTTGGTTATCCTTATATACCTTTGCTCACATTACCAATGGTCCCTGGACGACACGCATGCCCTATGCAAGAAACCAGGAAGTGGTTATTCAGGGGTGTGGTGTACGGAGATTCCTTTCCCTTTAGGATCAAATGCATCGGTTTATGGGTCAATGAAGTGGTCCCCCCTCCTCTCCTGACTAGGTGTAGCTTGGAGGAGCCCTGGGTCTCTCCTCTTCTCTGGTCAGTTCATTTTGAGTCTTTGACCTTGCCCATTCTGGGTACAGCAGCCCACTTTGTGTGCTGGCAGTATATCAGGTTCATTTTGATTGGAGGTACTGGGAAATTTTTTGTTGATATCTGCGAAAACGTATGAACCTGAAAATGCAGCTGGCTCTATTTGTTTGAATCCATATGAGACGTCTTTTGGGGATTCCATTTGTTCAACCAATGTTTATGCTTACTCTCGTATCAACTTCCTCTCCATAGGAAATGAACCCTCAACCTCACTGCACCAAAGTGCTGCTACATAACCGTTGGGCTACTTTTATGTTGTTCATAGTTGCACAGATTTAAATGAGTGGTCCTTTTCCTCCATTTACTTGCTTATTGCAAGTATTGTTTTCCAGTTTTATCTGCAGCCATGTTTTAATGTCTTTTCTTATTTATTCATCTTATGATTTAATTTTATGTAAATTTCGCAATTAACGCTAGCATATGTCATTGACAACCCTCTTTTTCTATGGGAAATTCTACTAAAGGTAATGTTGCAGTTATATGTGGGATTGCTTAGAGCTGATGTCTGATATTGTGGAGTTTGACCTATTCTGTAAAATCATTTCAGGCTCCACTTCTTGCAAGGTATCCTGCCAGCCTATCCGTGACAGCATATTCATACTTTTTTGGTGCTCTACTTATGGTCGTGACAGCTTTGTTTATGAATAACGAATCAACAGACTGGAGTTTGACCAAGTCTGAGATGTTTGCCGTATTCTATGCCGTAAGTATCTTTCTTCCTTCTTTGCCTTTTTTTTTTTTTTTTGAAGTTGCTGTTAGTCTCTAGTTAATTTCATACTTTGGTAGGTCAGCAATTCTGCTAAACAATTTCGTTTCTTTATTCGTTCTTTGTAGTAGGAGTAACTTTTTTATTCCAATTAGTAATAAATATTCATTGGAAAAGCATCAAGGGGATGCCACCCATTTTCTATTCTTTCTTTGTAGTAACAAAATCGTGCAGCTCTGAAATTTTGCAGCGTGTTATCTTCTTTTTTTCACTTTAAAAAGTTGCAACCGGATAAGGGTTAGAATATATGCACTCACCTGTAGTTTAACTACAATCTGAAGTTTCATTTAGATCTTACTCCTATGAACAGGGTGTGTTGGCCACTTGATTCCCTTTTTACCCTAACTCTGGGATGTTTACTAATAGGTCCAGATTGGGATCAAGTGCATGAGAGTTTTTCCATAACTTGCATAGCTATATTAAATCAGATAAAATCAAAATTTACTAAAATCAACAGTTTATTTTCGCAAATGAGGAAGCCAATCTTTGATTTTAGCAAAAAAAACGTTCCTCATTTGCTAAAAATCAACTAGTGATTTTAGCAGATTTTATCAAATGGGAAACTCACCTGACAGTTTCTGACTATATCTGCTGACTGAGAATCTTGTCGAAAGGAAAAACTAGATAACAAGATTTTGACTATCCTTTGTTTTCACAGGGAATCGTTGCATCTGCCCTTAACTATGGACTTTTGACATGGTCCAACAAGATCCTGGGACCTGCTTTGGTTGCTCTTTATAATCCTCTCCAACCTGCTGCATCTGCCTTCTTATCAACAGTTTTCCTTGGGAGCCCTATTTATTTGGGAAGGTTTGCTCATTGCTCCTCACTCTGTAACACGAAAAAAATTTCAATGCCGAGTGGTGCCCGCTCGTGCACATCAGGCTGTTCAAAAATGCAACGACGGCCCGGATGGATTTTAAAGAAAAGGAAAAGTGTGTCTTCATCCAGGCCATCCGTTGCATTTTTGAACGGCCGGATGTGCGCGAGCGGGTAGCACGTCAGCCATACCCGCTCGTAGGGCTACAAACGAGCCGAGCCGAGTCGAGTCGAGTCGAGCTTCGCTGTGTTCAACCTTGTTTATTAAAATTTTACCGAGCTCGAGCTTGAGCTCGAACATAGTAAATAGTTAACGAGCTGAGCCAGTTGAAGCTTGACTCGAGTCCGAGCTTGTTCACGAGCCACCGACAAACATATATTTCTACTTGCATAATAGAGAGAGTTTTAATTGCGCATGTACACATGTCTTAAATATATGTTTAACCTACAAGAAAAAGGCTCTATTTTGAAATAGTGATACAATTAACTATAGTTTGAGTACTGTACATCAACATATTACTTTTGAATTAATAAGAAGCAATGTAATCTTCTCTTGTTAAAATAAAATGAGCCTTATCAAGCCTATCATGATGGAGTAGTTTTTAAGCGTATTTATTAATTTTTCGCGAGTTAGTGCCCGAGCATACTAATGTTCAAGCTTGTTTATTAATTTTTTCGCAACTCGAGCTTGAGCTTTATAAAATCTTAACAAACCGAGCTCGAACGAGCCCAAAACAAGCCAAACAGGCGAACACCTAGCTGTTCATGAATGGCTTGGTTCATTTGCAGCCCTACTTGCTCGGCACTGAAAAATTCCTCCTCCTATACTTACTGTTTATTCTTTAAACATACTTGACTCTTGGCTTCCATTTGGCCAATGTCGTGTCTGATCAAAAAGAGATTCTTCAATGAAGTAGTTTCGTTAACCTCCGAACTTGATTTGGAACTAAAAACCTAGAATTTCTTCGGCAATTAAGCTGGAACTTTGGACTAATTACCCTTTTTTCTAATTTTTACCGGTGGAAACAGCATTCTAGGTGGATCTTTTATTATCGCGGGGCTTTATTTGGTCACTTGGGCATCCTATAGAGAAAGACAGACAGTTATCGCGGTTCTCCCTGGTGTTTCACGGCCATCTGATCAGCTACTTCACAGAGACTCGTCGCTCAACAAGATCCCATACCAGTTGGGGCACATTTTCTCAGGGGCCTCTGTACAACCGAAGGTCGTAGACTGAGCAATATATAGGATTTTAATTTTTCTTCCCTCCTGTAATAATCTTGTAAGCAAATCATGCTGGGACATATACAAATTCATTCAGCCTGGCTCGTCTATTGGAACTGGCAGAAGCCAGCACAGAAAGCATGTTCAGTAGTAAAATAGTTCACCATTAACTTCATTTTCCTTTTGTTCTATCAGCTTCGAACCTCGTTTCATTCACATTTTTTAGAATCTTCAGTTTATTATCTCTCGAACCACCAAAACGCAACGGACGCCCTCTCATGAGAGCAGTACTCAGCCCCAGATTAGCAAGTCTTAATCTAAAACTTGGTTTTAGAACACAAACTATGTAGTAAAATCAACCGATGTCTTGCACATCGACTATGAAATATAGAAGTGGAAGAGAGAGACTAGCAAAGTAGCAGCAAAAGCAACAGAAAACAAGAAGAAAATCGCTAAGATCTATGTTTGTAGGTTTGGGGGATGGTGCAGTGCACAAATGCACTGCATCGTGTAGTGCACCATCTGGTCGTTCATTTTGTCAATGCACGGCTTAGATTTAATTTGAGCAATGAATTGAATTCGACCGTCGGTTGTTTGGATTAAATCCGAGCCGTCCAATGTCGAGTTGGACGGCCGGATGATGCGCACTGCACCGTGTAGTGCATTTTCACGTTTTCAATGGACGATACCGGGCTAACTTGACATCAATCTCCTCCTTTTGTGATTGTGGTTTGTCTCATCACTCGACGAGATCAACTCATGATTTGTCAAAGTCCCTAGATATATAACGCTTGGCTCATCTTCCATTTTTTACTCAATCAAGCTAGAGTCGTCGTGCCTGGGGCTCTCTTCGTCTTCATCTTCAATAGGCTCACCTTCGGCATCCTCATCAAAGAAAACCTTAATGCCCGGGCCCTCTTCAATCTCAATCTTTGGCACTATTTTGCTATCACTACTATTCTTGGATGTTTGAGTGCCCAAATCTTCATGGGTTTCTTCATCACTATTTTTTGCTGTCACCACTATTCTTGGACATTTGAGTGCCCAAATATTCCTCAGTTTCTTCTGACTCTTCAAAGAAGAAACTGGATAGTATTACTGAATTGAATAATGATAATTCAATGCTAACACAACCCAGAAATCTATACCTAAAATAGAAGATTACAAAGAGATCACACTACATCTACATTTACACACCAACAAAAATAAATAATAATAATAATAATAATAATATCTCAGGATGCGAGAGCAGAGAGCATTGGGAGTTTGCCAAGGAGAAAACAGAAATGACCAGCAGTGTGGTTCTTCGTAAAGAGTGCTGCAACAAACTAAATGGTGCAGAAAATGCAGAGTACTGACCAAGTATGGACCAAACTGTGCAGCAACAGAGGAAGAATAGATGCACAATTGCACATTCAGAAGATACAAATTCAAATGCAGATTTGGATGATGTTGGAGAAGAAAAAGATAGTGCTGTACAGATTTCAGATGCAGAACCAGAGAAACAGAGCCAGAAACCAGAGAGACAGAACTGCAGAGATGTGCAATCAGAGGAACAGAAGTCCGAAATACCACGAAAAATTTTCAGAACAGGTTCGAAAGTTGTCTCAGACCATACCATGATACGTTTCAGATAAGAGAAGAAGAAACCATATTACATGTGAGTGCCCGGCGGACAGTGGCGAGGCTTAGACAGCCCGTCGGAGAACGAATATCCCACATGCCTAGATCTTATGGCTCTGATACTATGATACTTTTCAGAGAAGAAACTGAACGGTATTACTGAATTGAATAATGATCGTTCAACGCAAACACAAGCTTAAATAGAGAGAGAGCCTAAATATCTACCTAGAAATCTATACCTAAAATAAATGATTACAAAGAAATATGATTACGATATTATCACGATAGGAATCTATGCTTAAAATAGAAGATACATATGCGATCACATTTTCATCACATTTCCTTCACATCTATTCAATACATGGATAGATTCATCCACTAAAAGAGTGCCACATGGACAGTTAGTGTAATAATTGGTACACTTATTAGTGCCTATAGCATTTAATATGAATATGAATATGTATCTTCTATGCTAATATGAAGATGCATCATAGTAGGTTACAACATAATACATACTTTCTTCATCATAATTCTCATCCATAACCTCCCCTGGTTCTGACTCTTCAGCTTCGATTACAATATTTCCTTCATCATCCAGATCCGAGACAAAGGGAAGTTTCAACATGTCAACTGTCAATCTATCCTCAACCTTCCTCTCAAAACAACCCTTTATAAAAATGGGAGATTTGGGGTTGTTGTTGTGCATGGGATGCACAGCAGGTGTTGTGCATCATTCGAGCCGTCTGTTGCTTGGATGGACGTCCAGATTTCATCTTGCATGTACGATAATGAACGGTTCGGATGCAAAGGTGCCGAAGTGAAATCTGAGCCGTCCATCCGAGCAACGGACGGGCTAGATGGTGGCATGGTGCACAACACCTGCTCTGCATCCCATGCACAGCATTGTGAATACCAATATTTTAACGTAATTCATAAAGTAAAACTCAGTGTGGTAGACAGCCATATAATTTGCGATACCCACTACTGAGTCCGAATTTATGAATTCGCATCCGAAGTAAAATAAACTAAACAGACATTAATGGAGTTGTATGGAAAATGAAACTTGAAAGGGGCGAAAAAACCCCAATATAAATTACATGACGCTCACCTTGAGACAAATTTACATGACACGACAAAATTCATAGACTAGACGACATCATAACTTGAAAAAGTGCCAAATTAATTGCACTATTTTCGAGTTATAATAACGTTGTTGAGTACAATTTTGATGTAAAAATAAATACTATTTGTGTGCTGGAGAGATTTTCTTTGTAGGCTAACTAAACAAACCAAGAGGTTTTTTTTTAAACACTGAATATGAATCAGATAAACATGTAATGTCAATTGATATCACAACAACAAAATCTGCATAATTAAATGGGATAAAAGCTCATTTTTCAAATCTCTGTTGTCGCGGCCCATCATCCTCCACTCGAACACGATAGTAGAGCAAGGCCAAAACGATTAGGAAATCAGTTAACAGGAGGCCCAGCACATCAAAAACAAATTTAGGAGCAAATAATCCCCACACCTGCAGCAAAATTCAGCAGTAGATGTTCATATGCTGCATAAACATGGACCAATGCAAATATATTACGAAATTGCAGCCTCAAGTAAGAATACCATCAGGTGACGTCTTTGTATTGCAACACATAACATCGTGAATGTGGCCGTGGTGGCTGTTACGAGTCCATACATCAAATACACCTGAAACATGAGGATGACAACTTGTGAATTCCATCACTGCAGCATGGTCCAACATCATGAAGCATAAGAATCCGATGTGAAGAAAAATATGACCGTACACGTAAACTTACCTGGCATAATTGCATGAAAAACAATCCTTTCCCCTGCTCACCCTGACCAGATCCAACTTGTTGTAGAGCAAGAAATGGGAGCCCAAATATTGGTAGTATGTGAGAAAAACCAAACGTATCAATAGTAAGAAGAATAGCTTGGGGAAAAAGGATGAATTCTTCGAACCTGACAACGAAGATAGAGAGACTCAGTTGAGATCAAGGTGAACTGTTCGATACATACTCTACCCTATAAGAAGTAAACCAAACCAAACTAAGCCTAATGTCCCTATTACTTGGGGTCGGCTACATGAATCTTTTTTCTCCAATGAGCTCTGTCAAGGGCTACTTGTTCACTCAAACCCATTATACTCATATCTTCGCGCACAACCGCATCTAAAGTCAATTTAGGTCTTCCCCTCCCTCTAGCGTTACTACCCAAAGCTGTCATATCCGCTTTCTTAACTACTACATCTACAGGTCTACGGTAGACATGCCCAAACAACCTTAGCCTATTTTCCCTCAACTTCTCTTCTATAGGTGCTACACCTACCATCTCACGAACCGCTTCATTTCTAATCCTATATCGTCTAGTCGTACCACACATCTACCTCAACATTCTCATTTCCGCTACACTCATCTTGCTCACATGTCGTTTCTTAACGGGCCAACATTTTGTCCCGTAAAGCATCGCTGGTCTTATGGATGAGAAGTAACCACCAGGAAATTATTTTGTAATGAACCAGATAATCTTTTCACCGTCCCTTCTTTGCTAGATCAGTTTCGGGAACTGTCTCTCATCTAAGTTGGAATGTTAAAACCTCTTCACTCCTGGCACTATGAAGTTAATTGACATAGTGATGAGAGCGTAAATGTTTACATAAGCGCCTCCTAATTTATCGTTGCTAAGTCCATTAATATTGTTACTTGGAGTTTAATATGTTGTTTTGTGATTATAGGTATTTGGGAGCTTTGATATAAAAAAAGTCGAATTTTACTCGCTGTCAAAGCAAAGCCTGTGGTTGAATTAAATCAAGTGGTGCATCAAGGACAACCTAGCCAACCCCAAGTAATTGGACATAAGGCTCGGTTTGGTGCATCCAGGACAACCAATTACGGAAGCACCCAATCAAATCCCTACACGATACGTATTGGAGAGACTACGTGTGATTAGCATAGGAAATATGGCCGAAAAGCAATTTAATTGGGCTTTATAAATGTTGCTCTTACTATTCACGTGGAAGGCAGTTTACAATTAGATAAGAGTTTCACTGGGATTAGGAAATAGAATTGGGAGGATTTACGTGGTTTTTAATATACTGCCGAGGGAGAAGAGTTTTGATTGGAAAAGAACTCTTATTTCCTTATGGATTATTAATTGGATGTATATAAAGCGGAGTTCTTGAGAAAGAAAACGTGGAAGCCTTCCTAAGGCAGACTACGCGCATGGGCAGGGATTCAATGCATAATAAAGAGGTGTTATTCAGAAACGGAGGCTGTGGCTTGGTTTCGATGTCCGGCTAAACTCTCATCTATGGGGAGGATGAAGCTCCACACCAAGTAACCTTGTTTCTACATAGATTAGGGTTTTTATTCGAATCTGATTATATGTTCAGAACTCGATTTTATAGAATTCAATAAAATCGTTTTACTTCTTCAATCTGTTGAGTATTTGTATGTGTGTTTTCAAATACAGTTGATATAATTGTTTTCACTAATGTGGTTGGAGTTCTGAGATGGATTATGCTCGCAAGACAGATCGTGCCGCGATAGTGAGATACTCCGTGCTATGGGATAATCGATGCCTTTTAACAATTACTATATTCTCTTGATGATTATCGATAGGGTTTGCAAGACCTAGCGATAATCCCTTGCTATTCGAATATTAATTCGGTCTTATACAGTGCATGGTTATGCGGTTGGGGTGGATTCTAAACCCTCCCAAATAGTTTCACTCTTTTAGTTATTGCTCTCCTTAGTTTAATAATCTCACAACAATCAAACCAATCTTTTTCTGAATTAAACTAGAAGTTAACCGAAACTAGCGTAACTTAGACTAACTGTCCCTATGGATCGACACTCCGATTTTACCACTGTTCTCTGGAATATGGGTTAATTCCTACTTCATATTTATTTATTTTTGATACGGTACGACAAGATCACTCAGTGGCAAAGCATTCGAAAACACTCTCACAAAGCTTGCATGGGTGCTATGGGTTACTATCTTTGACAAGGGAGAACCGATAGGATTTCCAGGCATTCAGATGTCCCATAGATTGCTGTTGGAGCAATAGAGTACGATTTTAGGACCGTGGCTCCTTTTCTTCCATTAAGTTCCCTAATCTTGACGTTCTTCTGGGTAACCATTGGTTTATTCCGTTTGCTATTTTTGCACCAGTAACCTTTAGGATTTTACCCTTGTGTCTCGCTTTTTGTATCAAAGGGTGTACACCCTCTTTGGTACTTGCACCTCATTCTTTGTCCTATGATAACATCTCATATACATAAAATAAAATAAAAGTGGGACCAAGTACCAAGTTTTTCAAAGGAATAAGGCTATGGGAGGGCTGAGTCATTGGTCATTGTCTTGCCCAACAGACGTATTTTAACTGAATATGAAAAACAAAAGAAAATATTGAGAGAAAAGACAAAACCATAAATGTATATAACCAAAGGAAACAGCACACTAACCCAATAAATGCAGCAGCATAACGGAGGCCATCAAAAGCACACCTGAACAAAATGTTGCAATGCGTTAAAGAAGTACAGCGTGCAAAAGAAATGAGCTTCTTCTAGTGCAATAAACCAAATAACCTGTCAATGAACTTGTAATAGTAGTAGCACAAAAGAAAATCTTACAGACCGGAGGTTAGATGTAAAATGAATGGCAAAACCTCTCGACCTACTCTTTAAACCACCGATAGGACTAGCAACGGCTCATTAAGCAGATATGGACGAGGTAAGACTGAACTTCTTACCAGTGACCAGTGCAGAAAAAAAGGCACACAGCTAGAAGGCTCCATTGTGTAACAGGGAAAGAATACAAGGACAGAGTTTGAAGATGGCCATTTTCGGAGTCCTGCTCCAAACATCCCAATCTCATTATGCACCAACCTAGCAAAGAGGTTCTTATAAGTACCAAATCAGGTGCTCAAATTACAGTGCTTAAATATCTTTGAAACTAGCATCTCTGTATGTCATGAAAGAAGTCTGAAGCGAGAATAGTGATATTCAAATGACTACTCCGTATAAAGCTTATTATTGTTGCTAACAGAAGTTTAATGCAAACAGCTCTAAAGACGAGTGTGGCCTTAAAAATCATAAAAAGGTAACCTGTCGCTCAACTATAATATGACAAAGACAAAAGTGCAATGAAGAGAAAGCACCTCCAGCTATGGATGCTAAAGCTACCATGGGTCCTTGTCTTCCAGATAGAATGATAATCGTTGAACTCAACGCAGATAACACGGCTACAATTTTAAGGACCACAGTCTCTTTCCAACTAGAAGTTTTTTCTTCAGTCAGAAATTGAAGAAGTGCCAGGAATGATAGTTGTCCAAAGCCAATAACATAGACACCTTTAGCAATGTAATTTCTCTGAAGAGGCAGATTAAGTAATTTACTTTCCGAGGCCCAATATGCTGCAATGAGAAGATAACTAAAGATCGTTCCTCTTATAACAAACTTCAAAAATCTCCTGCAAGAGCTGCGAGAAATGCTCTCATGCAGCATGTATGCCAATATAATCAGAGCTAGCACTGGCGGGACTTCAGATATATGGCTCCAGAAAGGATAGCTCTCAGCAACAGCTACCATCCATGAAGGACACATATCTGCTAATCCTGAACTGACAGCCTGCTTTGATAGCCCAAGCTCAACACAAAATCTGAGGACAGTGATTAGGAGAATAAGCAAAAAAGCCTGCAAACACAATTTCCAACTGTTCAGCCCAGGTTAAAATTTCCAAGCGTAAAATCATAGCTGGGTTTCATCAGAAGAAAGAAGATAAGGTCGGTTATATAGTTGCAAACAAAAATAGATCAACAGTGAAGTTACTGACAAAGCTAAAAGAGCAAAATTCTTACTTCCAGTTGCATCTTGGTTTTCGTTATTGAATAGCGTAATTTAAGCATCGCAGTTGTGCCTGCAAGAAAACAAGCAACTTTTCCTTCTTCCACTAAACCCACAGGTTTCAAATTGAACACAAACGCGAAAAATGTGTCAATAATGTAAGAGAGTAGATGCATCCAAGAAAACATGTAAATCTCTAGAGAGTCGGAACTTACAAATGTAACTATTTGAAAGGAAGCTGCATGCACGTATTGCCACTATCAGACAGGAAAACATCAATCCATGGGAAATCCCAGATTTGGCATGGGAGAGAACGTAAACTCCACATAGTTTGTCAAGCCATCTGATGCAAAGAACATGGACAAGAAGTGAAATCAACATTACCCCGAAACCAATGCTCATAATCTTCAAATTGAACTGGGTCCATTTTGAACGTGCTAGCTCAGCAACACTTGCCAGGAAACTTAAGTACGAATCAATTTGCCTCTTGAGATCAGGCAAAGATACATGACAGCTTTCATTTTTTTCTGACCCTAAGTTCATCAGAGTATTTGACCAATTCTCCATTGCTTGAGCATACATTGCTGACAGATGCAATAAATCTTCATTCGAAAATCCAATAAGAGATGAAGCTGAATAGACATCAATGTATCTCTTTACCTACAAAGTTAGTGCAGTTGTCATAAAAAAAAGTGGCAATCTAAACTTGGTGAGTTGCTTCAAACATACTATGCAGCTAGATAAAACTAAAAATAAAAAAAAAAATCCTGGTTCTCAAGATGTTCAATAGTTGATGTGCTTTGCTTTGCACTTGATAGGCTAATGCCAAACCACAAGTTGACACCCTTCAATACCCAGCTGTATAGATCAAATTCAACAGAGAACACTATTAACAGATCAAAATCACAGATATACCAAGGCAGATTTCCTTTATAACACGAGAGCCCACTCTCACCCCACGCTGTGCGCCTCAGCGCGTGAAGTTTGATGCTTATCCCGAGCTCGAACCGTTCGGTAATTTTTCGAGTCAAGCTCGAGCCTAGGTAGTTCAGCTAGATTCGAGCTCAAGCCAACCTCATTATTGGCGAGCCGAGCCTGAACACTACGGAGCTCGACTCGGCTCAGCTTGTTTACACCCCTACTCCTCAATGCAGATTCTAACAAGTAAAATTAAAACAAAAATCTTGTTTCCCTGATTTGGATTCTCAATTGTAGTTCAAATAAGAGGACAATAGCAAACTATAAAAGCGCACCCAGTCTTTCTATTCCTTAGAAGTTTATAATGAGAATATCACCTCCTATTTGTTCAATATCACCTTACCCTTGTGTGGTAAAGGTTTCATTCTTTCTCTCTGTTCTTCTCTTCTCAAAGTAGCAAAATGCTGCACTGCACTACTACTCGTAGTCTCCCAAAATACCCTATTCCATCCATAGAGTTACAGCACATTAAAACACAAAGCCTGAATCCCCCCAACTTCTTGAAAATTGAAGCTTAAAAGCATAACAAATCAAGATCCTGACCAACAACATTTATTGCAATCCAGCGATCTGCTGATGGTTAAACCTAACATGAATTGTGAAAGCCGAGAGCATTCATTCCACCCCTCAAAGATGTACAAGTTAGAATACTTGTGGGACAGCCACTGCAAAGGAGAACATTGTGATAATTACGGCGACCATGAATCCACGATTACATAACATCAGAAGATTCTGTTCAATTGATTTGACATCGCCCAACTTAGTGTGGACAACACAACATAACATAGATAATATCCACATACATTCTCCAGTGGCTGATAATAGACAAAATCAGACACCTGGGAGACAGGCACTGGGCACACAAAGTTGCTTGTGGGCTAGCTTTAGGTATCTGTTAGGGATGTTTAGAAGCTCCATGGAAAGGGCCATCAAGGCAAGAGTGTTGACATTACACATTTTGCCGAAGCAAGGCTACGATACGAATCCTTTGTGGTCAGCGTGCTCCGCCCTTGAGGAATATTGTCAGAGAGTCAAGTGGGCTATCAAAATACCATTAAAAGCCTCTGTGTGCCAACCTACAGGCATTGGAATAGGCAAGGCCATGCATATGGGGATCTTGGGGCTTATGGCATTGGGCGTGGAAGCAATGCTGTGACTCGTGGGCAATTGGTTGAGGCATGAAGTCATGCTACAGCCTACATGTTCAACACCTTGTAAACAAATAAGTAATGGAACGGCGCATTGCTTTGCTTGCATACAAATCATTATGTTGCCTTCTAGGCTTCTATGAAGCACCGACAATCCTAAATGCTTGCCGTATCCACATTAGACACTGCGGGGACATGCGACACACTGGACACAAACATGGACACGTATGGGAGACGCCACATGGCATGTCCAATAAACTTAATTATTCTTAAGAAAGGGACACAGCGGGGACATTTCACAGACAGCAGTGTCTCGACCTGGACACGGATGGAAACATGACAGGGATCGATTCATAGTATTGAGAGCTTATTTCAGGGGTATAATATTCGAAAAATATAAGTGAAAACGTACGAAAAATTAATTTAGACAAAAAAAAATCCTTGTTTGACCAGTAACATTTAGAAAGGAAACAATAAGAATTCTAAAGATACTATTTGTTTTGGTTGTTCTGCATGGAAAGTTCATATGAATAACAACTGAATATTTTTGTCCTGTTTCCCCCGTCATGTTTGTGTCCTGATTTATTTAGAGTTGTCGTGTCCCGTGTCGGTGTCAGCGTCCGTGCCCATGCCAGAGCCTGCGGCTAGTGCTTCTAGGGTTGCCTTTCTCGTGTGACACATAAGTCCAATAGCATCGGCAATGAATGGCCTGCAATGGATGGAGGTATGCGTGTCTTCACGAGGAGCGCTTTGTGGGCACGTAGATGAACTTCAAATGAGCTGGAGCATGAGCAGTCACTTCGGGTGTTGCGATATATGCAACAAAGACCCAATATGAAGTGAGAGCTCATTGACCACGTCAAGGACCTATGCTCATAGATGAGTAACTTAAGAAGTCATGGTGCTGGTGAAAAAGTCATGGCTGCTATGAATTGTATGGGTAGCTTAGCTGTGGGCAACACTTCTTTTTGACACTTAGACGAACTTTGGTTTTACTTGACGCTTGACGCTTGAGTGCCTTGATAGTGGCGGGGCCCTCTATGGGGTGAGTGCCTTAATCATGGTCAAAGTTGGTGAAATGAGGCAAATGGCCAGTCATATGGAATGTGCATGTCGGGACAAGATGTGTACAATGTAGCTTTGTTCCCATTAAGATCATGGCCAGAAAAACCACAAGACGAGTGACATTGAAGATAGAAATGGTTAGGCTGACTTTGGCTCTTGTGGAGTTGTTAGCACCTCCCAAAGAACACAGGCTGCAAAATAAACCCCCCTAAGACATCTACTACAAACGCCGATGCGATGCATGTACTGATGTACAAGTTGACAGGAAACCATGTTACTGTGGGATAGATGGATATAAATCGTTCAGCCCATTTCCAAGCAAGTTAAGCTTTTAGAACAATTGGTGATCCAACATGGTATCAGAACTTTGGTTGGTTGGGGGGTTTTGCGTTCAACTCTCTTTGTTTGCATTTATTTAACTTTTATATTTTGCTTCTGTCCGTTGCATTCAATGTTGTTCTACACAGGAATGTTTGAATCTTCACGAGCAAGAATGAATGCGAATGAGGGAGGGAGCTGGATAGCTTGATATTCATTCTTGGTCCCATTCCTAACAGCTTAAGCTTTTAGGATAACTTGTGGTCTAACCATTAATATATATTTTTGCCACTGATAATGATGCCAATTTTGGATTTCCAAATAACTACTAAAATAAAACCAGAGGGACAAATTAGTAAACTCTGAAGCACAAATGTCAAGAACGCATTATCAACCTAACAAAGGATAGGACCCCTCAATCAACCTTTTCATTTATTGTTTCAAAGTATGTTATTGATTACAGAATAAGTTAATGTTGATTAAAACATATAAAAAGAGGAAGAGAAAATGAGAAAAGGATGCAATATATATCTTAAAAAATGAAGTGGAGAACGAAGAAGAACACCTGCCAAGAGTTCATGCATAGCACATTGACATAATTTTGCATCCAATCTCTTGTACTCGTATGATTTTGGAAAACATCATCCATAGAGCGTTCCAAATTCCATGTTCCAGCAGCTAAAGCATAGAGTTCAGGATTCACAGACCCAATACTGCATTGAAATTACCAACATAATATTTTACAATGAATATCGATCACAATGCCAAAGCAAGGTGTAGTAATAGAACTGCATGATACCAAGCTTATACTGTATATGACATTGTCAGCATTATCTACAAATTTAGTTGATTATAACGTAGCCATGCAAGCTTTCAAGAAAATGAAAATTGCGACTTCAAATATGACAAACAGAAAGCAAATAGGAAAAGATAAATCAAAGCCTTAAGGATTTCACATTCTAGGGTGACAGAGTGTTCGCTATGCCAAGACCGCATAACAAATCAACAAAAGAGGCCATCAAATGAAACAAAACCATCATGGTTGACATATTTAACTCCCAAAGGACTGACATAGCAAAACAATACGACTTACCCCTATGCTCTATGGACTCGTCTAAATTTGTGAAGCACGCCTGTCAAACACTTGACAACTTTTGTGCGTTCGACATGTCTAATTCGACATACCCCAATCATATTTTAAGCAGGAGAGTTTCACATGAAATATGCATAATATGCTAGTTTATAACATTATTTTCCCAGGATAAATGGAAGAAGTATGTAAGAGATATGAAGTTTAGTCGTGTCCTCGCGCCTTGGGAATGAGAACTAGATGAATTCACTTGGCATATTTTCACACCTGTACCAAAGTAACATTGATTTACGAAAATAAGTAAAAAACAAAGCTGGAAAAATTGCAACTGCAGACATGTAGAGCATTTTGTCCCATTGAGATTCATGCGCTATGATTGTAGTCACCACCATGACTCACCTATCCACTTTACATGTTAATAGATAAAAGTAAAAGAGGCATAGATGTGAAGCATGCATGATTAAAGAAAATGCCAAATTTTAAGCATCTGAACATTCAAAAATCCAACTCTTCGCAATCTCAATCTCTAACAAGTGAACTCCACTTTGGAGACCACAGAAGTTTTGCATCTCTCTAGGAAAGAAATTTATACCTAGTCAATGGGTTGACATCATTAAAGGAACCAATTCACAGATAATAGAGAGAATTTTCACGTAAGTGGTTAATATAGGGGATGAAAAGGGCATCCTTAAGGCTCCCGTCACTGGTCTGTGAAAGGTTAGATGTCCGCAATCTTACCTCTTTTTCAATAGAGGTTTTCTTTTTCCCATTTTTCAACCAGTACGCCAAGCCACAATGGAACAACATTAATCTGCACCTAGGCTTTCTGGGAACAATATTGGGGGTTCAACGCCACAATTGCTGTTGGTACTTGGAATGCTGATTGAAGGGAATGTTTTATAGATGGATTTTCCAAGTTTTGCTACACCTCTTCAGTTCTTCAAGCTGAAGCATTGGCAATCCAAAATACTTGTGTTATAGCAAGGGCTAGGAACTTATCAAGCATTGATATCGAAGGTGATAACAAGCAAGTGATTTTTTTTGTGTGTCTCGGTTAGGTGATCCTCCATGGGATTGTGGTCCTATCTCCTCTGATATTCACGCTATGAAGTTGGAGATGTATTTGTCCTTCCCCTGGTGTGCTAGAAAATCAAACGGGCAAATTGGGTTGCCAAAGCCATGCGTGAGAAGAACTTATCCCCTTCCTGGCTCATATGCCTTCCCCCTGTTTTGGCTCGCTTTTTGTCTTCGGATGCTACTTCTATGGGGTTGTAGCCCTTTGGGTGTTTTTTCCAGTTCATTTTATAAAAAAAAAAAAACTGTCTAGGACACACGATTAAATTCATCTAACAGTTAACTTCACGAAATATGAACGGCACTGATGACTCAATAGTTAATTTCAGAAAATGCTTACGCTGCACCTTCCAAAAGGAAAGGGAATTCCAAGCAATGCTGATACTGTCACCGCAAAGTCAAGCTGTAAAAATCGGCACGACTAAGTGCAGTTCATAAACAATAAAAATAATTCATTTTATTTTGAGCATAAACTCCAAAAATCAAAACAGAATGGTAGTCCTAACCTGTTGTATAGAGTTTATGCAAACTATCCTTCCATCCTGAAATTCAAAACATGAATAACAACAATAACAGATTAGAACCTAAATATATAATATATCGATAGCAACAAATTTTTACAATGAAACCAACACAGATTAGACTGACATAAAAAATGTACATCATCATTTAATCTTCTATCAACCTCTGACAAAGCATAACAATTACAGAGTCCACAACTAGAACCTAAATATTTCTCAGATACATGTCATCTTAGGATCCAATTTCATTGAGTGAGAAATCAACTACATAACTGAAAATCTCTGTAAAGTTGGAGGTGAGTAGATTGCTTCAGCAGCCTTCTATGTAGGATATACATGCATGAAGTGCTTAATCCCTAAAAGTAGGGAGGATGATAATTGGGGTGCCCGAGAGAGAGAGAGAGAGAGAGCAACAAAATCGGAAAAAATAAGTGTAGGATTGTAGACAGAGCTTTCAGCTAGTTTTAAAGAGATGCAAAAGATTTGCATGGAGATAGATGGCAGCTTTATATAGGAGAGCCGGACGTGTGAAGACCCCACAGAGGCACTTGACTCAATGGCAGACGCCTCTAGTCTAGGCTACATGGGATGTTTGGCTATGCATATGAAAATACGAAGGACATGCAGCCTCCGTGGATATGAGCGGCCCTTTTAGTTAAGGGAATTAACTAAAAATGGAGATGGGGGTAACAGAGATTAAGATGTCTTGACTGAAATTAAATGTTTTATAAGACCAGTTAAGAGAGCATTTGAGTAGAGACTCATTCAGCCAAGCTAGTTCGGTGACCACTATCACTCAGTCACTAAACGGGGCAAAAATGGAAGAGCCAATGTGGTCCATGGTGACGAAGGGCTACCTCATCAAACCCAAGCCAAGAATGGCATGGAGATGACCTGGAGTTACCATAGCGGAGACATGGTAGGGCCATATGGTTTGCAAGACAAGTTGTTGATAGCTTTAACGTTATTAACGGCTAGCATCCATAGTCAGCTTAATCTCCACCTAGACAAGAGATATATTATATTGTTTCAGTTGTGGCCTGTGGGTATCATCTCTCGGTAGTAACAACCTCACATCCTACAAGATCATTCGGTGATGGCCCACCCCACATCCACAAGAGTCGATTGCCTCCACAAGATTTACCTTGTATGTATTGCTAGGCTGTTTGTGTAGTCAATAATACTTCTTTGGCAGGGTAGTTAGCATCTCCTTGGCCCCCTTTGTGATCCATATGGTCCTAGAGCTGCATATGGCTCTCTAATAAAATATGGGCGATGGGAATGTCCTTTTAGGACTAAATGACACTACTCCCATTCTTGAATCTTGAGGGACCATCTAAACCATCCAAGAGCTGATAAAAGAAACGAGGTCAGGCCAGTCTAACTAGAAGGTCATATTTACAATCAATACTCAATAGATAAATGTAAAATCTCCGTGCACAAAGTAATATTGCAACGTCAAATGTTAAAACCTAGTTGCAGGTTCCTCCTACGGTGTCTTGGTCCTCTCTCCAAGCTCTCATCGAGAGAGAATCTCACCCCAAATTGATATGGATCCCAACGTAATAAAAAGAAAAGCTACTGAGCAAGAGAGACGACAGAATTAAAATATTTACTCAAATATAGAGTTTTAAATTACAACAAACTAACTAATGAGGTTGAATCCACATTTCTTGCATACGGAACTTCACAAGGCTTCACTTCAGCACTTCATTAAATTGTTGAAGCCTCATTAGTCAACCAACATCTTGGGACTGAGCTAAGGAAATTAGAATAATAGTTAAGCTTAATAACAACTGCAGGTATTGTCTACCGCAGGGCTAAATCTTCTATATCATCAAAAGAGCTAGCTACTTTATTGGTAAGTGAGTAAATCCTGACCGTTATAAGTGTTTTTAATGGTCCGGATTTTAAATAAAACTCTTCCGGGGAAGAGTCTTTCCATCCATGGAAAGACTCTTCCCCGGAAGAGTTTTATTTAAAATCTGGACCATCCAAAACAGAATGAATGGCAGTGATTACTTACTACAAGCCTGTAGTGAGCAAGTCAATACAGGTCCCTGGGTCCGGGTGGTAATACCAAAGACTTGGGAGCAGATGATTGTACCTAAAGTTCCAGATGGATGATTTATTTGTTTCCCTCTGTTATTTTTACTCTTCTTCACAAGTAGAAATAACAAGTGGAGAAGAAAAGGAATACCACATCTAATTGACAGGACGAAGTATCACGCTCCAACATTAATAAAGATGGAGGATCCTTAAAACCCATCGCAAAGATTGCTGTTTCAACCTGCATGACATAAAACTGATGAGCTTAAAGTTAGGTTGATAATCACATAAAGATTGTGAAGGAGCATAACAAATACTACACCTCTTCAGCACTTCCTCCCCCATGATCACCATTTAGCGTTTGGCCATGGTCACCCATCACAAGAAGTAAAGTATTTTCATGTAAGCCTCCAGGACCAGACTGGCCCTCCAGCACTTCAACAACTTTCTGGAGCAAAGTAGTAGTCAATTCACTCCAAATGCAGAGAAGAAGGGCAGCATTGAGAATAAATTAAATTGCACCTTATGGACCAAAAACATTTTTGAACAATATATTCCAGAAGAGCAAGTCCAGGGTCATGACAAAACAAACATGAGGAAAATCAAACATGAATGCACCCCAATTTCTCACTACCCCTTTCTCAAACAACAACCAAGTTAATAATCAGAAAATAATATAATTTGAAGACATATTCGCAAATGACAAGTTTATAATGGAGACGCAGTTTAACAAGGCTGTAAACAAAAGTGGCAACTAAATATTAGTGGAAGCCAAACGTTCACGTAAGAACACAATATATTCTCTGTTCTCACGAGAATGGCAGAAAGTAAATTGCTTAAAAGAAAAAGGAACCCATTTTCAAGTTTTTTTCATCCTCCACCCTTCCTAATACCTACAAGAATTCCACATAGGGTCTGAATGTGCTATAAAAGTAAGGCTCAAGGAACTTGCCTCTAAAATGACGTTGTATTGCTCCAATTTTTCAATCATTGGAACAGAATTGACACCAAATATATGACCAGCATGATCCTGCACCATATGGAAAGAGAAGGAATGTCACTCCAAGTTCTGCTGGTACAGAACTCACCATAAGTTGGGAAAGTGAAAAATAGAAAGATAAACACACGACACTTGAAACTTCATGTTTTAATGCTCGCTTTGAGGAGAAGAAACATTAAAGAGATCCCATCAATCTATCAAGACAAATCCAGTAACTTCATGGTCTATCAGAAAACGAAATAATTTACTAAGTGCTGGAAATTAACTCTTCGGAATTACAGTTATGTGCTGGAAATTAATTAACTCTTAGGAATTAAAGTTATATGCTGAAATTGATACGTGTGAATATGCGTTATGCTAGGTTAGGATGCGAGGATAAACGGGACATTATAATGGAACTGTCGCCCGAGGTGCTTACTCTCGCCAAATGCGAACATTTTTGCCCAAGGTGCTGATGCCCTCCAGATTGCGGATAGTGAGGGCCCAAGGTGCTAGATGCAATGCATACATAGTAAGATGCATGCATATCGTATGTCCTTTTACTATTAAGACGACACAGTTTGATACTTGCTTGCAAATAATCAATTTTCCAGAAAATAGTTGCCGCGGTGATCATCATTTTGCGCTATTACTTGCTCTCATATCATTTGACATGGTTCATTCACTGAGCATGTTTAGCATACACTATCAACGTTCACTTTTTGGGTGTTCAAAGGGCGAGGGTCACTGGATCCATTACAAAGGTGAATCCCCTGAATAGGGTCGTAGGAATGTTGATTTTTTGTTGAAACCAGGGTCAAAATGTAGCAATCTAAAACATCCAGTGGTCCTCCAAGCCGGAGCATCCGTTTTGACTGAAATGTCTAAGTATTTGGCCCCCTTCATCAATGGTCCATAACACTTTCTTAGTCCAAGACAATTTCTTTCCCATGACCTGCACCCTCCAGCCAAATAATGCATGTTTGTTTATCTCCTTAGCTAAATGGTGATTGCAAGGCAACATAGAGCATTTCACACAAAAGGGCGGATCAGAAGTTCATAGGTTGAAGATAAGAAAGCCCGAGATAATAGAGTTTCTACTGGACAAAGGAAACGACTGTTATGGCACATCAACAAAATTCAGATGAAATATCACAGGCCTAAAAGATAATTAAAAATCTTTTCACGTGATCGAGGAAACAAGACATGAACTTACCACACCCAGAAAATGTGCAATGAGAACATCCCATTCCTCGTCATACAAGAATGGGAACAAGTTTCTAGTGCACCCATCGTCAACCTGGCAAAAATGTCATGAAGGTTTTACTGAAGAATAGTATAAGAAGATGAGCCAAATGCAACTTCCATTTCAAATATACCCAAAAGTTGGAAACTAAACCACACATATGTTTCATTTCAAAATACACAGCAGTGTTAATAATAAAGGCATACCGTATGAAGATCTTTCACATTAAAGGAGGGGTACGGAAAAGATACATTAAAATGGTGAGGAAACACTTGCAACCATGTATCATCCCCCATCATCACCACTCGTTTTCCATTCTGAACCAGCTGCAAATGATACACTAGACGATTATATGAAGTGCCAAGGAACCAAAATTTGAACTATAAGAACATGGAAACCAGCTGCAAGCCATATATTAGACGTGTAAATGAAGTGCCAAGGAATCAAAACTGACAACAAATAACCACCTCAAAAAATAAAATAAAAAAATAAAAAAATAAAGGAAAGAAATTTGACCGAGAGCAGGAATAAACCTGAGATATCAGGTTGTCTTCAAGGATCGCAGGGGCACCAAAGCTATTACCCACGTCAATGAAAGTCGGAAGTCCACCCGTTGTCAAGCCCTGAAATAATTACAAGGCAATCAACACAGTTCTGGCGTTTAAAAAAATTATACCTAATTAACCTTCTGCTCATTTTTTTTAGGTCAGAGTGTAAATTTACAGATGAGCAAAATGTGCCAGAAAGAGCAACCTTTGCAAAAAAAAAAATGTTATGTTAAAAGGGCTCAACACCCATGTTGAGCTCAAAATGAAATCAATGGGAAAGGAGGATTCACAAACAATTCCTTTTACACAAAAAAAAATAGGAATTATGCGGAATGCCCATCTTCATCTTCAGACCAGTGTTGAACTCACCAATGGATTCTACAAGAAAACAAAGGAGAAGTATGGAAAAAGCCCATCTTCATCCCCTTAAAAAATGTGCCCTATCTCTCCCTCACAAGCACCTCATGATACAGAAAGAGACTATCCTCCAAGCCCTCTTCCTTCTCCTTCATCTACTGCCAGAATGCCAACACACCAATAACTGACAAATAGAAAAAGGCATCACCACCTAAATCCCAAAAGCATTCAGAACAAAATCCTAACGCTTACTTAACATCTGACAAAGTACAAGTAGATGTACCTAGAACCCAACAGTGCTTCGTACACCTATTTTGAACCTTGGAAACATATGAATCAAGCCCAAGTTGACATGTTGAAGTATTTTGCATATCCATGACTTCCAGCAGATCTTGGTGTCCCCTGTCATGATTGGTGGGTTGTATGTAATTGCCTTGTTTTTCCTACTTGGGTATGTTAAAAGATTAGATTTTCATCATAACTTGACCATGAGTTAGCAAATCACTATGCTAAGCAGTTGATAGGATGCTACCAAGAAGATGGGTCTGGTTCTAGGATTGAGTATAGAAATGAAATGAAAATTCCATTATTCGATCCTATATCTCTCAATTCCATGCAGATCAATTTAGTTGCTGTATGATTTCCATGCAGATCAATTTAGTTGCTGTATGATTTCCATGCAGATCAATTTAGTTGCTGTATGATTTCCATGCAGATCAATTTAGTTGTAGTATGATATTTGGCACTCGTAGACTTCGATAGAAAGTTTTGGTTAACTTTAGCTGATTTGAGGGCCTCTTGGGAGTAGGGACTCACCGTGAGGGAGTGGGATCATTTAAGTGATTTTCTCGGTGGAAAGCTGTAGCCAGGGTGTTTGCCTAGAGCTCGGGTTAGTAACCCATAAATGCGTGTTAAAACCTGCAACTTAGCTTTCGTCAAGGGTGCATTAGTCGGTAGACAACTTGTGAATTTGGGGGAACCTTGTGTTGAGCAAGTTGAGAATTGGCTTATTTTGGCCTTGGGCCTTGGTTGTGGTCACTGAACTCTAATTCGTTTTTAGAAATATCAATACGCCTTTTGGTGATTTGGTCTCCATGGTTTGCAAAAAGGAAATGTTTTCGTTCGTTGAAAAGTTTTCATACGCGACAAAGGTGTATTGGAGCACTTACTTATATACAGTCAGTATCCCAAGATTTTACCTATCCATCTACTAATTGTTTAGGGTATTTTTTAAAGGTCTTCTGTTCACGTTGTTGCGTGCAAACAAATTTCATGTAAATATATTAGACAAAATTACAATTGACAAAAAATCCCCAAACACCTTACCAATATAGCAAGGACTCTATTATTACCTTCAAGCGTTGTAAGCTGGTCGTAGGTGGATCTGCAATAGCTTTGAAAATCCTAGCTGATGACCCTTCTCGAGATACTAGTTTATGCAGCACTTGCAATTTACCCATCCACGGTTTTATGTCTACAAAAGTTTTGTAAAAGTGATGCCGACCGTAAACAATTAAACTTGTGCAAATAAACAATTGAACAATGCCAGCTCTGTTTAAAGTTGGCAGACATTAATACTCCAACAAAGTCAATGTGAAGTTAGGAAATTGAGTAGGAGAGGGAGGTTGTTAAGAAACTACACTTTAACTACAGGAATATTTATGGCCTTGTTTTTATTGCTCTCTAGCTTATTAAAAAGAAAGCCTTCTACAAACACATTAAAAAATGTACTAACAAGAGTAACTGGTAAATTTTCAACAAGGTACATGGGAAATTTATGGAAACTATTTGCAATATTCTGCAAACTATTGTGAAATTACTCCAACACTCCATCCATCCCAAATTGTTGGTCTTTTTGGGGAGCCATGCTAAAATTTGGACAAAAAAATAGAGTTTTCTCCTAGATAATTTTTTGAATTTCTTTTCACCAATTGAAAGTTTTGATCTTTTGAATAGCGTAAAAAAACAAAATATTATTTGCGAATATACATCATTTTGTGATCCAAACGTCAGGCACGGCTTTCCAAAAAGGACTAACAATAAGAGATGGAGTCAATCCTACTTCCAATTCTTTTTTTCTAAGGCTCACTGGGTAATTCTAGAAGATGGCAAAGACAAAAGAGGCAACTATGAAACACACTCACGCAGATAATTCTGTAGTTTTACATTACTGTAATAGGGTTGTGAGATGATACTTCAATGCTCACCTTCAAAAGAAGAAATGGGTGCGACGAAATCAAACCTGAAAAGGTCGAACGAGGACATGCTAGTTAGAGAATAAGCAAAATAAGATTTAAATGTCAGTCAAACTGAGTCACCAAAGAGTAATGCCTGAGTGCATCGAGAACAATGATGACAAGGCGATCGATGGCCGGTTTTGTCCAACACTGCTGCTTGTTGAGATTTGGATTGCGACGAGAGGCATCATCTTCTTTGCTAGGCGAGGAAGGAGGAGGCTGTACACAGGGAGATTGGGAAACATCAGAGCAATTGCTGTGATGGGGAAGCTCAGTTCTGGTGAGGAGAAAGCCTCTGGTGAAGAGCAGAATGGCCACACAGTGGAGCACAAGGATTAGGAAGAAGATGGATAAGAATGGCCATATGCCTCCCCCATACCTCCATTTTGCTTCCTTCCTGCTCCAGGCCAAAGCAGCGGCCATTGTCACCGTCTAGTTTATCAGGAGCGGAGGTTGAATCGGCATGGTTTTGCTCGAAAGCCAGTTGTATAAACGCTGAAGCAGGAGGGAATGGGGTTTTACCTTTTTTTACCTTCAATTCTTCAAAGCTGCATCTACGTACGTGGGTTCTCGAAATGCTGTGGCTGCTGGCTTCAGAGGCCCGTAGCTTCCTGGATTCAAAGCCCAAATTTATGTGGACATTACGAAGTGTTCCTTGGGCTATCAACTTGGGCTCTTTTATCTTCTTATTATGCACATCTCCGTTCTGTTTGACATTCCACAATAAGTGGAGTTTGAATATAGTATTAGTTTTAGGCCTGCTCACAGTCCGGATCGGATTAGATTACTCTTAATTAAATCTTAGTCCGCGAGTGAAAATGCAACCCATGTCCGAACCAAAGGCCCTATGGTCCGATTCCAATCCATGAGTCATAGTCGGTTCTGGTTCTGTTTGAAAAATTTTAAATGTTAGGAGGTCTCTGTGAAAATATGTATAGATGAGGGGGTCTCCACAAATTTCACCTCAAGGGAATGCCAAGTGATCCCCAATTGCAATTTTTAAATTTTGCTTTGGGTATTTTTAATCTCGTTTGCATTTCTTATCTCATTCGCAAAGGAAAGCGAGATAATATATATCCAGTCCACACCCTTATATCCACACCTTATGTCCAAACCTTCATTTTCCGATCAAATTTTCATGATCTGAACCGTCCAATGTGTTTAGAAGGTGTTTTTAAGAGTTCTAGCGAGAAAATCATATAAAAAAAAGACCGGGAAGGTGTTTAGAAGGTCATTTTTTTGATGATTTCTTATGTGAACCCTTAAAAACACTTTCTAAACACATTGGACGGTTCGGATCCCAGCCATTTGGCCGGGAAATGAAGGTTTGGACGTAAGGTGTGGATATAAGGGTGTGGATTGGATCCTGACCCTATACAAAATCAAAATCAAATTTTTTAAATTACAGTTTTCATAAAACCGTGATCTTTCTAAATTTTTTAGCGTGATCTTTAAGTACTTTTGTAGTAGTGAATATTCATAGGATTTTCAATTGATAAATGATTTTTATACATTGCTGTGGCTGGCTTCAGCGGCCCGTAGCTACCTGGATTCAAAGCCCAAATACACGTGGACAGTACGAAGTGCTTCCTGGGCTATCAATTTGGGCTATTTTATCTTCTTATCATGCTCACCTCCATTCTGCTTGCCATTCCTCAACAAGCGGTCCTATAACTTTTGAGGCCATGTGATTGGGCCAAAAAGTTGCAAAGGGCCTCCTTCGATGCGGGTCGTTACAGTTGTTATCAGAGCACAACTCCGATTTACATGGTGGGGGCCACCTCTTGAATTCTAGAATGGAAACAAAGTGTCATGCGGAACTAAGTGTCACACCATGGCTACCGGGGGAATGTTGTTGGGTAGGAAGATTGTGATAACCTACCATGTATGTGAAAAATGTCCCACATTGGAAAGATATGAGAAATGTAAGTTATATATAAGAAACCCCACAAGCTACCCTTATAACTTGAGTTATAACTCTGAGGCCATGTGGTTGGGCCAAAGTGTTGCCAGAGGCCAGCTTGGATGCGAGTTGTCACAATAAGGAGCATTACCTAATGCAATACTTTGTTATGAGATTGAGTTACGTTAAAATTTAATTGGAGAAGGTGACATTCCACAAGGACCTCTTCATTTATATGAAATGAAAAAAAATGGCCAACTCTATTAATAGAATGAAGAAAATGACGACGTTACCCCTTAAAAATCGTCCACACTGATTTTCTCATCTATAAAGATCACCAACATTCCTTAACAGAGGTAGCCATTTTTTCATTGATATGGATAAGTTAAGAGGTCTCTATGGAAAATGTGCATAGATGAGGGGTCTCTATGGAATTTCACCTCAAGAGAATGCCAAGTGACTTGGGATAGATCGCGATTGCAGTTTTTAAATTTTGCTGTGTGTTTTTAATCTTGTTTGCATTTCTTATATCGTTCGCAAATAAAAGAGATAAAAAAATATACCCCTATGGTCTCAGTATTTCCACAACCGAGATGAAAGATGTAAGTTTTTATCTTGTTTCTCATTTTTTATTTCGTTCGAAATAAAAGCAAGATAAAAAGTATACCCTTATAATCTCAGTATTTCCATAACCGAGATAAAACAAATACTCCACTATCCCGGTTCACTAACAAACCGAGATTAAAAATCAAAATCAAACTTTTTTAATTACAGTTTTCATAAAACCGTGATCTTTCTAAAATTCTTAGCGTGATCTTTAGAATTTTTTCAAATTAACCTAAAAAAGTAGTACAATGCGTGATAATATTTAGAATTTTAATTACATTACACTTTCGGAAATGATTCTCTGAACAACTGATCGTGTCGTTTCCGTATCAAAAATAATTTATAAAACGAAACAATTACTGCTACTCAAAGAATAGTGGCAAATATTCCGAGTATAGTCCTCAGGGATTAATAGGCTAAGTTACAACTATTTCAATCAATTTCTAAATTAACTCGAGGAAAAAAGATATTTTGGTTTGGTTTCCTAAATTTATGAAAGCTAAATTAAAATAAAGCAATTAAAAGTGAAGAGAGTTTATAGGAGAAAAGGCCTAGGGTTTTCGAATTCACTCGACACGTTGTAACAATTTCTATGCGATGATAAAAAGTTAATTATTCGAACCAATCCGGATGTTGTTAGGGTTCGCGGGCCCTCACGGTATCGCCTAAAGATTTTCATGAATCACCAAATAGCATGGGGTATCGCCGCCTAGCACAACCGTCTTACTAGTACAACCTGTCTCAATGGCACGGCTCGTCTAATAGCACGACGCATCCTAAGGAGCATAACCCATCTTACTCGGTTATCACAAACAATTAAGAACCGTTGTATGAACGTGTATAATATCTAGAAAATCATACACAAGATTTGATGGGAAAAATTAATGTTGTGAATAAATTCTAAAGTCATACAACCACGATTCGAATAATAAAACACTGAATCAAAACATAAATAATGTTACTAGAAGTCGGGCTTCATCTGGATCCGGGGTGGGTGTTGTGCGGTAGGTGATGTGCGCCGTGTTGTGCAGCAAAACGACGTAGTTTTGGGCACACCTTTGAAGCTTCCAAGGGCCTTGTTTGGAGAAAGAAAAAAATCACTACAAAGTGCCAAACCCAAAGTGCCTAAACCCGAAGTGCCTAAATCAAAGTGCCTAAAACCGCTATACCCTACCCCAAAGAGCCTAAATCCCCTAAAATTGAACCCCAAAATTGAACCCAAAATTAACTCTCCAAACAAGGCTTTGGAAGTGTACCAAGAAAATGAACAAAACTACGTCGTTTTGCCGCACAACACGGTGCACATCACCTACCGCATAACAGCTCCCCAGATTCGCTTCATCTACGCCATAGGAAAGAGAGTTTAGTTGGCCATCAGAATCGTTGAGGCAGCCGTAGGTCTCGTGCGCCGCTTCTCTTTCTGGACTCTAATCCGTGATCTCATCCCAAGGCTACTGCCTTCTTTTTTATATTAAAATTGCCGCCCCTTATTTCTTATTTTTCTTTCCAAGTTGGTTGCTGTCCGTAATGCATCTTTTCATATGGAAATTATTCCAAGCCAGCGTGCTCTCCAAGCTTCCAAAGTTTCCATTCAAGCCCCAAATTGTCCACCAAATAATTCAGTTTCCTAAGCAAGAAAATAGTCTTCCTTTTGTCTTGATTTTCTTCCCTTCACAACTAGTAATTTAATGCCCTTAATATGTGGAAAATTCAACAATACACACCCCTTAAAAGTGTGTACAATATGCACCCATTGTGTGGTTCATATTGTGCCACCTCATTGGCAATCGTAATATTTTTTAGTGTTTCGTAACTTTTTCAGAAGTATGATTCGTAACATTTTCTATAATTCATAACATTTGGTGCGTCTCGTAACTTTTGTACAAAGAATTCGTAACTTTTATTAAAATTCGTAACTTTTGTCAATCGATTCGTAACTTTTGTCAATCGATTCGTAACTTTTATAGGGGTGCATATGATACACACCCAAATAGGGGGTGTGTATTGTAGCCATTTCCTTAATATGTATTCACCAATCAACCTCCAAAGTTTGGTCATTACTACCAATGAACCCGTCCCAAATTCTCCAATTAATTGGTATAGCATTGGGCCCACTTATTAGAATTACTTTGATCACGGTTTTGCTTCGACACCGAGTAAAATGGGACTTCACACCTATTTTATTTCAAAGCCTCCAAATATCTACAATACAGAAACAAAGCTTTAAACTCCAAGTAGCATAAATTAGGGGCGCTTATGTGAACATTTTGCGCGCCTATCACACCCCCCAACTTAAATAACGAGTCATAACATGTCTTTTATTTTTTTCGTCATTCGTCATTCCTAATCTATTACATTGGGAGAGGGGGGGTATGGAACTCGATCCCGGGATACAGCGTGGGGCATTCAAGAGCGCTACCTCATGAGCTAGCCACCACTTGCGAGAGATCAGTACCGGTTCATTAGTTTTTAGAGGCCTGAAACGGACTTATTAGATGAGGTCCTCTATATATTATGTATAATAAAAAAATTTCAACACATATCTTCATAAAAACCATTACAAAATGTTTATCATTGCAGAAATTTAAATCTTATATATTATTGTAGAATGACTTTTCGTGAGGAGAGCTACGGTTGCGACTCTTATGGGGAGGGTACGTGTCCCCCAATGGAGCTTCCTGAGCTTGCCACGTGTCCCCCAATTCTTTGCACTTTTTAAGCAATTAGCAAAGTCCTAAATGGTGATTGAAAATCAAAGGTCGTTTTTTAAATCCAAAAAACAATCAATTATTTAATTCTATCCCGAGTTAAAGGAAAGTAATAAATTCAATTATATGGAAGTCTAATTAGTCAAACATAACATAACCGAAACATTCTTTTCCTGTTTTATGATAGGATCACATTTGCAAAATAACGAGAAAATTTTGGGTATGGGGAGGGTACCACGTGGTACCCTCTCGGCACATCCGAGCCATCCAATAATGCAATCAACGGTCCGGATTTTAAAAAAATAGAAAAGAAAATAAAAAGTGTATTTTAATCCGAGCCGTCCGATGCATTTTTTGACGGCTCAGATGTGCCGAAGGAGCACCACGTCACCCATACCCTATTTGCACAAAAAAAAAACGTGCTATTAAGAAAAGGAAACACTCTAATCAAAAACCAATTATAAGCATAATTACAAAAGAAATATATATATACCAAGATTATAACCACCTATTTTTGCTCGATAAAGGAAAGTAATAAATTCAATTATATGGAAGTCTATAGTCAAACATAACATAACCGAAACATTTCTTTTCCTGTTTTATGGTAAGGATCACATTCTCAATAATGTAATCAACGGTCTGGATTGAAAATGCCGTCTGAATTTTTTTTTTTAAAAATAGAAAAGAAAATAAAAAGTGTGTTTTAATCCGAGCGGTCCAATACATTTTTTGACGGCTCGGATGTGTCGAAGGGGCACCACGTTACCCATACCCTATTTGCACCAACAACAACAAAAACCGTGCTATTAAGAAAAGGAAACACCCTAATCAAAAGCCAATTATAATTACAAAAGAAATATATATACCAAGATTATAACTACCTATTTTAGCTCGATAAATCGCGACCATTATATGGCAGTCTATTAGTCAAACATAACATAACCGAAACATTTTTTTCCTGTTTTATGGTAAAGATCACATTCTCAAAGTCACGAGAAAATTTTGGGTAAGCCTCACTGATCACAATTGGCTTCCATATAATGGTAAGGATCATAACCGAAACATAACCACAATTGGTATGCCTCACTGATCACATTCTTAAACTTATGGTAAGGATCACATTCCCAAACATTTCATCCGTCCAAAATCACATTCTTTTCCATTTTTATGGTTTTATTTTTGGTATTCTTTTTCTTTTTGTCACTAGCATGTGCAACCGCCTAATATAAACTTATTCTCCATTGGTTTGGTATTTTTTCTTCCCTTTCAAGTAAGGATTCGGAATAAGTTGATTTTTATAATCACGTGGTTAAAAATTAAAGAAGAGTGATAGACAATCATTTGGGCAGAGACCATCTCCAGGGGAAGATCATAGATAGTACGGGTAGCAGCTTCGATTCCTAATCCGTTCTTTGAAAAGTAAATATTTTGTTTTACTATAGTTTTTTTTATTCTTCATCCGCTCTTTGACGCATTATTCATCTTGATGAAAACCCATGCTATGCTATCCTTAATTTTCTCTTCGAGATGTCCATCTTTGTCTGATAAAAACTAGCCATGGATTAATTATTAAATTTGGCAAAAACCTCAAAGTTTATTAGACAAAGGTAGTAAACGTTTAATTCTTTAGCACGGTTTTTTGGGTAGTTAAAACCAAAAAAATAAGAAAATGATGAAAGATATTTTTACTTTGAGGTTTTTGACTGATGAACTTGGAGGTTTTTTTTCTTCATATTTTTACTTAGAGGTTTTGTGTATAGCTTACAGATAAAACAAGATAAAGAAGGAGGCGGACAAGATTGTTGGAGAGAAAAAAAGAAAATCGAAAAAGCTATGGGGGAAAGAGTAAAAGTACCGATGAACAACCTAATCCAGCGAAACCCAATGACTTTTGGCTATATCAGGGATACATAGATCAATCATTTATTTTATTTGTGCATATACTTTGAATATCAAAATTATTAATTTTCCCGTGCATAGCACGGGTTTCATGCTAGTATATATTATTGCAGAATGACTTTTCGTGAGGAGAGCTACGGTTGCGACAAGTGGCAGGAACATGGATACGACACGTGGCACAAGCAAAAATCAAGAACAGAATTTCTAAGATGAACTTACCTGAGATGAAGAAAGTATTATAATTGGTACAGATATAGAATTGTGAATTTTAAAATAGAATTAAGCAATATATGCTTCAGACAATAAACACACTTTTTCATACTCAAAAAAAGAAATATTGGCAAATTAATATATAGGGATTCACCGATCAAATTTAAGATTACTGAAGGTATTCATCGATCTAACATTAGTTAATTTGAATATGTCAACACCAATTGATTTGGTATGGTGAATATTTGATAATTGGACCTCCCTCTCCAACGGCATTTTCCCTTTTCAAAAGAACAATGGAATAAGAAATTGTTGTCTTACAAAATCGGATTGGGGGGCTCTGCTGCCCCTTGGGGTCGGCAGGGCCTGCCAACCCCATCCGCGCCATCCATTTCGCGCATCAACGGCTCAAATCTCACCTCTCCAAAGTGTATCCGAGCCGTCCATTGTTTGATGCAATCCGAGCCGTTGATGCGCGAAATGGACGGCGCGGATGGGGTTGGCAGGGCTTGCCGACCCCCACGGACAGCTGGCCCCCCGGATCCTACAAAATCATATCTAACAGATTTTTTTTATAAACAGTAAGTATAAAGGGACGAATTATTTGTATTTCCTTATCAATGGACAGTAAAAGGAAAAGATAAAATACTAATCATAGCTAGCCCGACAATTAGAACTATTTACCTACTATAATTTTCGTATTAATGGGTTGTAAAAGGAAAAGGAATACATTAATTATGTTATGAATGAAAGTTTTGATTTTCTTTCCTTCCCCAGACTTTCTCCCTCCTAGTTTCCAAACTATCAATTTTAAGTTTGAACCTATAAAGGTTGAGTTTATGGGTGGATTCTGCGTAGGAACAAAAACTGTTGATCTATATATGATCTTTTATTTTTTTTAATTGCATTGTTATGCATGCGATCTCTTACAATCTTTTCTTTTTCTTTTTGCAGGTTTTTACGGGATCGAGAACTGCTACCTATGCGAGTCATTGGTACCAATCTAGACTTTTAGAACATAAAATAATTAGTAATATGATCTATTCTTATTTTTTGATGACATAGTTGTATGGTCTCATTACGAATTTACAATCTCGGTTTTAACATTTTGTACGTTTTTGGTGATCAACAAGGGTCAAGGGCTACCATGCGACTAAAGTCAAGGATGTAACAATACTTCCAACTTGACAAGCTTCATTTTACACGAACATATTTTCTTAACGACGTGAACAAGATGTTGGCGACAATATAAGAATTTTGTGCGGTCAGTTGTTTTCCTTTACTAATTAGGTTTTTCATATTTTCATCTTTTATGAAACACAAGATAAACAAAATTCATAGAGAGCTCCTTCATCTCTTTTGTTCCATTACATCTATTTTTACGGCCCGATGCCATGCATTTGGCTTTGTCGGGGGTAAAAGCAAGCTATCAAGATTCAAGATTATTTTGTCTGTTGGATTGTATAGCTTTTCGCGTTTGTGAGGTCATTATCACTATCTTATTCCGTAAACATAGCATTATTAGCAGTTTAAACTATACCGCCATCACAAAAATTCATGAGAAGTTAGAATTACTTTTTAGATGTGATAACATTGTCTATCGGTGGAAAATCATTAAAATTAAATGGTTAAGAGATTGGAGCATAGATAAAAATGTTCAACCAATGTCTTATGGTCTTTGTTAAATCTAATCCTTAATTGCACATAATGTCCCAACTTAGAAGGGTTTTTTTTTCTTTTTTTTTGAAAGAGTGAAAAATTAATTTCGAACTTATGGAGAAATTTTCAATTCCCATGGGGCCTGCCACGTTATACCCCAAACCCCCTTACCACCACACATTTGACGTGGGGTGTTAGACAATTATGTGTGTCTCACCTTAATATGTGGTGGAACTTATGACATTTGCTTTAGCCTTTGATTTTTGTCGATCTACTATTAATCTACTATTACTGTTTAATTATTACAGTGGGATACATAATTTTTTTCCTTTTTTGTTGACCAATTTGATTAATGAAAATACGATGAGTGTTAGAATGATGAACCATACTATGGAGAACTTTAAAAAAAGACGTACAAGGGGTTCCTGAAGTGCATGTATGCACTATAGTGTTGAAATGCACAATCCTAGCCGTCCAGTCCAAAATCCAAAAAACGTGACCATCTTTCTTTTTTGGGTATATACAAGACCTTTGATAATACACAATAGTTATTAAATCTTGGCGACTTTCTTACCAAGTTCTTTTTTTTTCACTGCATACCTTTTTTTGTGATTGTCACCCATCGCTAGGAAAAAACTTAAATTAAAATTGGATTGTTGAAATTAGTATGGAACTTACACTCTATAATCACAATTTGCCTTTAAGTTCAGTGAATATATCTTTGGATTGATTCACTTCAAAGAGCTTTTATCTTTTTTCGATCAATTTCTTTTTCATTTTTTTATTCCTATCCTTCTATTTTGTTGGATTTTGTAGTTTTGCATGGAATCTCTTACGTTTTTGTTTCACTTGTGTAAACTATCACACTTCTAATTAATTTTTTAGTTTACATTAGGAACATTATAAATTATCTTTTACCTAACTCATTTTGTATGAATTGAGAACACAGACCCAAACTGATAATTATTCCTTAAACCTTAAAGACGCTCTTACCTACGTACATCACTTGATTCCATTCCAAACTATTAAGATATTCTATAATAACCAATCTCGACTGTGGGTGTTCCACTAACAAAAAACTGTTTTTTCCAAACACCGAGACATGTCATTCTCTCACAACACATCACATAAAAAACCGTGAAAAACTAGTTTTTTCAAAAAAACTGAGTTAGTGGAACACCCCCCTGAGGACAACAAAATTAAGTCAAGGCTATCATGGACTTCGAAATAACTACATTTGAAAATTTAAAAATTTAGAAGTATTCCATATGAACATGGATTGCACTAAATAAGATATTATAAAAATGTCTAAGTGATGTGGTAAATTTATGAGGTATAGGATTTTCTTTAGTTAAATATTTATGTAAAAAGCACTTCAGTTTAAGGAAAATTATAGGGACACACCACTCCACCACACCACCAACCACACCATGGCCAGCCTACGTGGCACTGCATGATTGATGGTGAGAGAATAAACACTTTACTTTTCTATTGTAGCATGTATTGCATGGACTACTTGAGTAAAATTCTTATGGTAGGCACTTTGATTCTTTTTTATTTTGGTAGAGATAAATATTAATTAGCTCTAGCTAGCACGATTTTTTTTGTAGTTCTATGAACTGTGACGAATGTTTCATCACCTGTGCATAGCACGGGTTTTCTGCTAGTATATAGTCATCCAAAATAAACAACCATTACAATATATAGGAGGTATACATGTTTGGGGGGGCCTGTTTTTTACATTTTGGAGAGAACCCGAAGTGGTGGTTTCATTGACTTATGTCATGAGCCGTCCCAGCGAGTGATATGTCAAATTGCTCATCAATGAGAAGTTTTGCGCGCATGCTTCTAAAGTGTATGAAAAAGAGGTAGTGGGTTATGGGCTTTCACAATCCTAGCTAACAATGGGATGACTCAAATGTGGGCTCTCAGAGATCGTATAAAGATTGCTGGGAATAATGGACTGGCTCCATGGGAGTACAACTAAAGCAAAAACAAAAAACAAGATGAAGGATCACGCGTGGTATTTGTAGGTTCTCTTGTCTGCAAATCTAAACTTGGCCTGCATGGCTCTATGATTGCTTACATGTTTGTGTCCTTGTCCCTTGGGGAGATAATCTAAAGACAAGTGGCGGAATCAGAATTTTGACTCGGCGGGATTGATCAAAGAGATAAATTTTTATCCGAAAAATATGTTCCTTATATTGATTATATATTTCGTATTCTCTCATATCTTATAATGTAGATGTCAATCATTTTGAGTCCAATGCAACATAACTACTAAAACACACATGTACTTATTATTTGTTTATGAGATTATTGGTAAAAAAAAAATTGTAGACTTGTAATTTTTTTTGAAATTAACCGTGATTAAATCTTAAATTGAAAAATATTAGGGTAATAATTATATTAATAATAATAGTAAATACGTGTTTATAGAAAAAGTGAGTGGGGCAAGGAGCCTTTGGCCCCATAACAGCTCCGCCCCTGCTAAGAACCACACCGGGACTTACAAGGTTCTTGAAATTTAAGAAGTGAATTGGATCGGGCCAAACAAAAACAAGACATAGGTTCAGTTCAAAACGTTCTATGAATATTAATTAGTTTTTTTTTTTTCCTTTTTATGTCAAACAGTTGGAGAATACGAGTATGAATAACATCAAATTGGAAACAAATTCCACAATCACTATAAACCCAGCTAAACTAATAGCCCAATTATGGAGAGAAATAACCCAACAAACTTGAATCAAAGTCCACAATCATTATAAGCCCAACTCAACAAATAACCCCATCACGAGGAGAAATTACCTAACAAATATAAGAGGAATAATACTCACACGTAAGTGGGGAGAATCGAACTCTGACCTCCTAATGAAATGCAAGAGTCCTAGCCTACTGATGGAGGTGTCAAACAGGTCATGCCGTGCTGGCATGACCCATTTAATTTCGTGCCAACCATGCTTCGTGTCGTGCCATGTCGGCCCGTTTACTAAACCGTGCCGTGCCGGCCCGTTTATTAAACTGTGTCGTGCCGTTTCTTTTTCTTGTCGTGCCGTGCCATGCCATTTTGTAATCGTGTCGTGCCATGCCCGTGCTGGCCCATCTTCGAGTTTCGTCGAATTTTTTTGTATAATCTAGCCAAGTTTCGTCGGAAAAAAAAATTGTATATCTAATAACTATAGCTATATTGACTTATTAAAAAGTACACATATAATTCAAATTTTTTTTGGATAATCTAGCCGAGTTTCGGCGTATTGAGATTAGCAAAATATTTGTATTGACTTATTAAAAATTGTATAACATATAATTAGAAAACCATCATTAATTTTTTTTTTTGGGTACATTAAAAAAAATTAGTATTTGTTGTGTCGTGTCCTGAGCCATGCCCTGTGTCGTGCCGTGCCCGTCTAGCCCACTTCCGTGCCATGCCCGACCCAATTCCACGCCATGCATGTGCCGTGTCATGCCAGCCCACCTACTGAGCTTGCCTCAATTGATTGAATCGTAATGTAGTTGGACAAGGAGAAAATATAACACCATTTTCGTTTGAAAAAGGGAAAAGATGATATACAAGGATAAAATGGGTATCATGAAAATCTCTTTTTGGAGATTGCGATCTATTCTTCACGTGCAATAGATACATGACACCATTGTCCCATTGTTCATTTTTTTTTTTCTCTTGCTTTTCCAATGAACAAATTCATTGGACAAATGTTTATCGACATTTTACATGCGAATCTCCGACAATTGACTGCCCGATCAATTTATCGTCGTATATGTCCTTTATTTATTTTGGTTGATTTTTTTGTCTTTCTTATATGTATTATGTCTTTTTCAGTTGTATTAATTGAACTCCATAAATTGTAATATTTCTTATCAATGAAATTCTTAATTACCCTCCCTAAAAGAAAATTGAACAAATTGATTGCCAATTGGATGAGGCCTTCCGCGCAAGGTATGAGTCGATTCCCATGACTTCAAATCATGATCTAACGCACTAGTGTACGATATATATGCATGGATAACATAAACCTATAAATTTCATGAAAAGTGAGAAAATTAGAACATTGCTGAAGAAAAATTATACTCGAAAACATATTTCAATAATTAGTGAACGGACCGAATCAGTTGTATGGGACCCTGAAGTACGCCACACAAAGTGGTCTGGGCAAAATTTGTGTACGGTAATCTGTGCACACAACTTTTTCGGTCACCAAACTTAGTGAAAGTTGGTATCATTGCTTTGATCTAAGTAAAAGTTGGTAAAGCCAAATATCGAAATCACGCGCACCAAAGATAATATGCATCTCTCTTCTTCGTTCAGGTTTTCTGCTATTATCTTCGAGTAGGGATGCACACGGTCTAGATTTGGAAGTTAAGTTTTAATTTTTTTTGTTATTTCAAATGAATATTCACGTCCTCCCATTTAAATTTATAAGTTGTAAAATTCTATTTTATTATGATTAGCCAACAATACTGGATTTGTGTAGTTCTACAGAAATCCAGTAACCTGACCATTCCGAACGGTGTTACAAAGTTCAGTAAAAAGCAGTCATGTTCTCTCATTTAAATTTAAAATTCCATTTAATTATGATTAAAGTTCTAGAAATCATGTTCTCTCATTTAAATTTATACTAACCCTCCAAGACCTCATAATTTTTAAGTGTTTAACTTTCCATTTTGAATAATCTGTACACAACAAAAAACAAAAAGTGTGTGGTTTGAAATGTTAATGAGTAAAAATTGTATAATTATCATTTTGCCCTTTTGAAAGGTTGAGTGGGTAAAGAGTTAATGGGTAAAAATGGAGATAATTTTGGAAAGTAGAGGTAAAAGTTGATGTGAAAAGACCAGTAAAGTGGAGGTAAAAATGATTTGAAATTGTATGGAAAGATGTTCTTTAGATTTTGTTAGATTTGGGTCTTAGAAAGTATCTAAGTGGAGGAAAACAGTTGAAAAACCTATATGATGATGATAAGCTTAATTTCGAAAATTCATTTAAAAATTATGATTACTCCAATTTGGCGAGAAGATGAAAAATTCCATTTAATTATCGGAGAACCAGGATTGTTCGGCGATGATGGTGAAGGATGTTACGAAGTTGAGAACTAAAAACTAGTGTCCTGTGTCAACGGTGGAGGTGGGATAAAACCTAACCACACGTGGCTGTTTCAAGACCTCATAATTTGTGGCTATTTATTTGCCTAATCCTTCTTTATGGGCATGCAAGTTATAGATGCACTACTATAATTGTAGCCAATCAATAACTAGATTAAAATATCCTTTGCTTATCATTAGCATTAGTACATTGTCCTTTTCTTACCACCAAGATTAGTTAATCAAGCGTGTTAACTTTGTGATCACAAGATAATAAAGCTGCATAATCCATGTAATGGGGGTGGCTTTTGGGTTATTCATATCCAACTAAAGTTGCATATAAATTTCCTTTGGTTGGTTATAATCCATGGTAGTGCCAAATGCTGAGCTATGGGCCTATGGCCTTCTCAGATACACCTCCTTTTGGATATATTTGAAAAAAATGGTTAATTGCATGCACTTAAGATGTATAAGAACCTTTTAAGCAGGGATGGAGTCACAGAGGGGTCACTAGGGACGGTCGTCCCCGCAAAAAAAAAAAAAAAACCTCTAGTATTATATAGAGAAAAAAAAATTCCTATGAATTATATGAACTCCCCCCTGCAAAGTATTTTGGAAAAAATATTCGCCCCTGCGTAACTGACTTAGATCAAGTTCCACGCACACTCTGGCATAGCTATTGAGAGAAAAAGGATCTTTTGAATATTCGCCCCTCTCAATAGATTTCCTTCCATTTCTTACCCATTTGAGAGTATGCTTTGAAATCGTCTTCAATTATCTTTTGGGTATGCTCTGGACGAACATTTACTTCAAGAGTTCTCCAGGTGGTCATTAATGCTATATAATCTTCCTCTATCCTTTTCTCTCTGCTAACTTCCTCTTGATTCATTTGCATGGGCCCAGACTCAGTGTGCCAGATTTCCCCCAAAAAAAGAAATACAATTTTTTTTGAAATTAATAGTTGAATAATTCGTTTAATGAAATTGGAAAAAATAATTGTCCCATAGCAGCAACGCGAACCAGAAAAAAAAAAAAACAAAACAAAACTTGCAGATAAATGAAAGATACTCATAAGTTTGTCTCATTGATTCTATGATTTAAATTATATAATTTCTGCACTTAAGTGTTTCTTTTTGGTTCTGCACTTAGTCGCCTGATCCATTTCTTCAATATGTATTAGATATTTAGACTTTGTAGAGATATTTTATATTTAGTGGCATGTTTGCATTTACGTAAGCATCCATCTGCAGAATTTTAAGCCCAACAATTTCCAAACCAACAACTAATTATGTTTGTTAATTAAAGTCAGTTCAATAAAAGTTTGTTCAAGAGGCAAATCATTAGAACAAAAATGGGTTTAAAAGTAGACTTGCAACGCCCACAGATCTGTGCACACAAACCGTGCACAGATCACTCTGTGGGGCCCACTTGGGAGCCCCATGGAATCATCCTAGACTTGCAACGCTCACAGATTTGTGCACACAAACCGCGCACAGATCACTCTATGGGGCCCACTTGGGAGTCCCACGGAATCATCCTAGCCATAAATTAATTTTAAGATATATTTTAGAGTAGTGTCCCTGTGCCAAAATCAGCTAGGGCTGCTAAAAAAGACCCAAGCTACTCGAGTTTGAGCTCGTGTTCGTTTGTTAAAAGCTCGTTCAAAATTGGTTTGTTACATAAACAAACCAAACTCAAAATTTTGTTTAAAGCTTGTTACCGTTAACAAGCCCAGCTTGAACAAGCTAATACTTGACTTGTTCGGCATGTAATGCATAAAAAAATCAAGTTATTCAAGACCGGCTTGTGTTTTGCTTGATTAAAGTTCATTTGAGGTCTGGTCGTCTCATAAAACAACTTGCTTGATCAATAACCTGCTTGGCTCGTTTGTCGCCTCTAAAATCAACTCAATTGGATAAATCGAAATGTTTGATTCAATCTTTCAATTTTTTAAAACTCTAAACACTGAATCAAAAATTAGGAGTTGGATCAAACACTTAGAGTTATGCGATTGAGCTGCTTTTTTATGACCACCCAAAAATATTTTTTTAAAATTAGCGAGTGACTTAGATTATTTGAATAGAATCCCAACGTGAACCCACAGAACGATGTGTGCGCATAGCCTTTCTGTTTTGAAAGCCTAATTTGCTCAATCTCAATGGCTCGAATATCACACTACAGCTCTATAATGCGACACTGCACGCACTACAGGATCCCAATTCCTCAATCTCATGACTACAAAAGCTCAAGAGAGATGGGGGAGAAAAGCAAATTAACTGGTATTGAATTGATTGATGGCACAAGTGTGGATTACATAATGAGTGGTTGGGACCCATACACTATCTCACAAATCATTTTCCAGTTTCTCCTTTCTCAATGGACGACGACGACTCTCTCTCCTCTTCCCCACCACACAAAAAATTACGAGTGCAATTTTGTTCACCCTCCTTTAAAGAGGGTGAACAAAACCATCGATCTCTCCTATTGGTTGAATTTCTGTGAATCCCACTACAAAGTGATGTCATGTTTATCTCTGCAATACACTTTTTGGTAAGTGTGACATCACTTTGTAGCGGGACCCACGCGTTTCAACCCATAGGAGAAAAGGTATTGTTCACCCACTTTTAAGAAGGATGAACAAAATTGCTCTAAAAAATTACTGGGTCATGGATACAGCACGTGGTATTCAAGATTACCGAGTAGTACTGTAATTATTACTCCCAAAATCATAATAATAGCAGTGCGAGCAATGTGTCAACTTCTCAACTCCTTTCATCAACTCAGACCGGACGATTATCATTACTATATAACCACCTTCACACGAACCCGGGGGGCCTGCTATCCGTGGGGGTCGGCAGGCCCTGCCAACCCCCATCCGCGCCGCCCTTTTCGCGCATCAACGGCTCGGATTGCATCAAACAATGGACAGCTCGGATACACTTTGGAGAGGTAAGATCTGAATCGTTGATGAGCGAAAGGGACGGCTCGGATGGGGTCGGCAGGCCCTGCCGACCCCCACAGATAGCAGAGCCCCCCATTTCCCTTCAAACCTAGAACATCTTTTTTTTCTTTTTTTCTATTGGTACAACCCTAAAGTTATTAATCTTGTCCATACTAGAAAAAAAAACAGGGGTACTATTCCTCGTATATCTCGTTCCGCTCAGAATACCGTCCAATACCGCGTATCTTTTGTTATGTCAAATACCGTCAGAATTATGTTTACAATTTCTTTTCTTTTTTAAATGTTAAATTGTTATGTTGTCGTATATCTGCAGTTTGGGTTGTGTTTAGGTTTGATATGCTAATCTTTTGTTACGCTGATGTCTTTAAGTCTCGCTAGAGAACTTATATGCTAGTCTTTTGGGTATGAAGTACTGGAATGGTTGCATCTTGAATATGACCATATGCACCTTGTCTATGCAAAGTTGTGATGCTTTATTTTTTAGGTCAGATTTTTTAAGTGTTGAATTGTATATTTTTGGAGAATTATTGCGAGCAATCCGAAACAGTATGGTGCATACGGAAGGAGCTATCCCAATAAGAAAAACGGGACGCTCGCTGGTACGAGATTAATAACTTTGACCCCTACAACATCTTCAAGCAAGTGAACACACCCTTAACGATAATTTAAATAAGTTTCGCGAACGCATTTGGTTGCACGTCACGTCTCCTCAATTGTGGTCAATTAACATGGAGTCCTTACAAATTTTACCAAGGACTTCGTGTGTTTAACTAAATATTTTCACCACTCCACTCTTTTACATAAACACTCCATAATTCTCAAAGAACACCAAACAATTTACTCTAAAATGTATTTAATAAAAAATAAAAATATGAAAATTTATTACCCTAGTTTAAATACTGAGCACCTTGTGATATCCGCTCTGTTGCAAATGAACTTTGCAATTAAACCATTAATCTCCTCTAGAACTCAATTCATATCTACGATCCCTTATAAGTTGATCAATGAACTGAACAAATTTAGCAATTGATTGTTCCAACTTGGTTTCAAATTCAATGAACTTAAAAAGCACGTTTAAACTTAGCTTATTTATGAAAAGAGGTGAGCCGATCTCGAATTATTTTAAATTTTTTATAGATCACAAGCCAAATAAACTGAGCACGAGCTTATTCGAGTTTGATTTGAAAGTTTAACAAACTTAAAATATCTTACAACAAAATCTTTCCTAGTCCACACATTGTATAAATGAAGATTGCACTGGCCACTAGGTGCTCTTGGTTGAAAGGAGCAATATCATCATAATTTAATATATTAGTGGATTGGTTGAGTAATTATTAGTATTTTGTTAGTGACCAGAAAAGCATTGATCTATGAAAACTCAAACATAGTACAAGGTTAGAACTGAAGTGATAACACTTGGAACTAAAGCAGTGGTGAAAAGTAAATGTGAAAAGTACCAAGGGGGAAAAAATAGAGTGAGTTGCCATAATCTCACTCCAGAAAAATATAACAATAAATAATGCAGTTTCAGTTGCCAAGGACACATGTTAGAAAGATGTTTACTTTTTGTAATTAGTCCAATATAATATCAAAATGCAATAAAACCAGAACTCAAAATCTTGAAATCGAAATGGTGGTCAAAGTACTCGTTACTAAAAACAGATTCGTACACGTTACGGTGCTTACAGTTTACATGGACGGTGTTTACGGTTTGCAGAAGCAGGACTACAATCGATGAGTCTGTTGAACCAAACTTGTGTTTGTACTCTATCAAATGGAATGACTCGGACGCAATGACAGTAGTGGAAAATCCATTCTCAAAATGAATGAATGATGCAATATATAGATTAAGTGTGAGTTTCCGCTACGATATTTTTGGACTATAAATTGTCAAATCAGTTAAGTTGATGTATGCGAAGAGAATGACTTGTGGGAGGATACCAAAAATACCTTAGTGGAAAATCATCCTAATAGGTGACTTTCAAAAAGTCATGAAGGAAGGAACACATTTGTTCACAAAGACGCTTCCGTCCACAGTGAATAAGTATCACTAAAAAGACATGATTCCAAATCGATTCAATTTACTTTCACACCATAAACAAACTATTATCTTGAAACATTTTCCAACAACACCATCGTAAACAAATTTTCTAAACTGGGTGAGAACATATAGCTGGAAACAAGTCGAGCTTAGTAGTGTTTTGCAGTATTTAAGATCGGCTCGATAGAGATTAGCTAAACCCGAGCTCGACGGCTCGATAGAGATTAGTTAAACCCGAGCTCGATGGCTCGAGCTCAAATAATTGAGTTCAAGCTTGTCTAGAGTTTGAGAAACTCAAGTCGATTAGGCTTAATAGGGGGCAATTTAGGGGTCATTATACGTTTATACGCAGCTATACAACGGCTATACGCCCCCCAAATCAGCAGAATCTCATTATTAAATGCTCTGCAAAAAGCTAACTGGACAAGGTTTGAGTGCTCAAATGGTGACGTCATTGTTTGAGCGCTCAAAGGGTCTTGAGCACAGAGGTTTGGCTTGGCTTATTTTGGTAGTTTGAAGGGTATTTTGGTCTTTTAGGTTGGTTAGGGTTGTTGGAAAAGGGTTTGTGGTGGTGTTGAGTGGTTTGACAAGTTCAAGCCTTGTTTCGAGCCTCGAGGTATACATGATTGGTCTATTTCATCATCGGGATTGCTCGAGAGGTTCCCCAGGTCAAAATCAGGGTGTCTACACAAGCTTCTTATGAATATTATTCTACCGATTTCACATAGCAAGAGAAACTAGATTTGAAATTTCAAAATTTGAGAACCATTTTCCAATTTTGTGAAGTGTTGAACAAAACATGAAATTTCACAAATTCTCATCTTATTAAGAGATTAATTCAACTTGTATTGACATTTTCAATGTCAACGTCTCCGACACAATGTGCTTTTAATTTGTGAAACTTGTGAAGATCAAATTGCGCAGTAGGATAAAAGATGAAATTCTACTAAGTTTTTTGATCCGTACATTGAGAAAAGGCACTGCAAGAGGTTTTTTGATGTTGATTCTGTCATTGATGCTTTTAACGATATGAAAGAGCGTTGAGCACAATTCAAGATACACCACTCAAGTAGACATATTGAGTTAAATTGCTATTTTTCACTCTACATGCATATGACAAATATTGTATACTATTAGTATAATTTAGTATGCTATGTCGATTTTTTTTTGTCATTTATTTTGATTTTGAAATAGTTAAATATTCATAATATAGTCCATCTATCCTATTTGGTAACAGTATCCTTTTTTTATATAAGAAGCTTTCTTATTCATTAAACTAACTGAGAATCATTAAAAAAAAACCCAATTTTGTTTTGAGCATAAACTATTCATATATATAGTTACCTGTAATATTCTAAATGCATGAATGACTATGCATTAATTAATTCCAAGTTGACAGATCTAGGAATTGAATACAGAGTATGGACGGTAATAGCTAGAATCGATTCCCAATTACGTACTATCAATTCTTATGTTGGGTCAGTCCATATAGAATCTCTTCATATAGAATCTCTTCATTCGGCCTCACAAGATGATGATGCTGATATTGATCTCCTGGATTTGTCAGTCTATTGGACCGGATTTCCGGCTTATAGAAAAATAAATGTATGGTACATCATAAGTCAACATTTGAAGGCATTGGTGCAAAAAAAGAAACCCTGAGAAGGCAAACAATTTTGGAGAGGGAGAGAGAATCTAAGCAAGAGGGAATATGAGAACATATGTCAAAATAGGGCGTGTTTGCGATAGCGAGATGCAGATTATATATTCTAATTTCTGATTCTGCAGATTTCTAATTTTAGATTTTAGTAGAAACAAATATACATGTTTACTATTGCTCTGGGATGATCAAATTCCTTCAGCAAGTCATTTCAACAAGTAGCTCAGCAAGGATTGGCTGACAATCACTTTCGGTTACTACTTCAACGCTCTTCCGGTTAGGATTCTAACAATACTGTTTTTCGCCGATAAAAAAAAAAAACAAAACTTTGTCGTCAGTGAAAGACTTGGGTCCCGAATAATATCTGATTATTTGCTGATAACAAATGGTTATTATTGATGAGTATTCAATTTTTACTTCCAAGTTGATCTGATTTCGGCGTTGTTATATGTGTAGGATGATAAGCGGAATCAACCTCCACTCATGTACTATCAATTCCTATAGTCGGTCTGTCCATACGGACATTTGTCCCCGATTTCATCAGGCACCACTAGATGGGTCTCCCGGATTAGTCGGTCCATCGGACCGGCCTGTAACAAATGTATGGGGTGATACAGAATAAGTTATCGTAGTGGAATAAAGAAAGAAGAAAAACCTCAGTATATGAGAAAGAATGTCAAAAGGGTAGGGCATGGTAGTGGAAGGAGAAATTCTTTGCTTATAAGATGGATTAGAAAAACAAATTGGGACGGCAAGGACAAGGAAAGCGAAAAAGTTAGAATGGCGCACCTTGTACCATAAGCAGAAAAAAGAGTGGCTCCACCATTGTCTTTTCCCATCTTATTATGGCCAGTGCTCTGCAAAAAAAAAAAATCTACAATTTTATGGATACAATTTGGAATCCAACTGTAGGGTTCTCCATTCATCATCTCCTTTCACTTTATTCAGTCTAAAATAATAGCAGATAAAAAGGAAGAGGGGCAGAGGGAATACTTAGCTTAGCATCTAACTTCAACCCTTTTGAATGAAATATTGGAGATAATGACATATAATAACAAGCAATCATACGTTTTGTTTAAAATCAGGAGTCCGTGCAAGTTTGCGCGCACGTCGACTAATCTTGATAGACCAATCTCCCCGGGATCTGGAGGGCCTGTAGTGAGGGGACTCACTACATGCGTGTAGTCAGCTCCGTCGGCCGTCCGATCGGCGATCAACGGTCCAGATGAATTGGGATTAAAGTAAATGCAAAAATGTTTTTTTAAAGCGTAAGATGATCTAGGCCGTTGATCGCCGATCGGACGGCCGGGGAGCTCACTACACGCATGTAGTAAGTCACTACAGGGCCCCCGGTTCCAATCTCACCGTCCACTAGCGGGGAGCCCATTAAAGCCAAAGAAAATCTGTATGGATAGCCTCGGAGAGTTAAAATAAACAACAAATAAAGTAGGAGGAATATAAGATTTCCCTTGCCAACAAACTCTTGGGGTCACTGGGAGTTATGCCTGATCGTTGCTTCCAGGGTCCTCGTATTAATTGACGTGCACGCAAGCTGGCCCGGACATCTGGTTATAAAAAAAAGAAGAAGTAGGGTGTACAATGAAAAGCACTGATTCTTCCACTTCAGTTACTTGTTTAGACAATTCAATCTTCACACCCTTGAGCCAGTGATTTAGATTGTTATTCTATAACTAACAAGGAAAGCATAAATTCTCCCACCCAAGGCACGGATATCCTATGCTTTTTATCTGAAAAGTGACAGGTGCAGCTACAAGTTTTTGAAGAAATTTGACTCCAATTCTTAGGAGTCAAATGTCCATATGGTAGAAAGCCTAATTTGTGTTAAGCAAAAAGATGCAAGGCATCCTCATCTATGCTTTTCAGAAAGTACTGCTATGCCAAAGCTAAGGACCATCAATATTTCAGGTATCAGGCCTGTGTTAGTGAGGAATTGATTCCGGGTTTTTTTGACTAAAGTAAAAAACAAAAAATGGAATTTAATGGAAAGCGGGATTTTATTCTCAATCATCCATGTGAGGCGTATTCTAACATAAGAGTTTTAGGGATCTAAGTGTCCAATTTTGTTACTGATTGGAAAAATCTAATAACTGGACAATGACGCACCAAGGGCTACTAGAAGATCTCCCATCGACTCCGTATCAGCTGGACAACGACGCGTAGCAGGAATTGAAGATTCCATGCATTGACCAAGATTCCAAGCTTTCTAAGAAGTTTCCCTTATGGGTTAAGATTGCGATCTTCGTACTGATAAAAAAAAAGACTGAACTTGTATTCCTGCATGTATTGGCTTTGAAATTTATGGTGCGTCAATTTGTTAATACTGACCTGATTACACTTCCATCCCCCACACTGGACGATTCTAATATTTTTAAAGCAACTCCATTTATTTTATCTAAATTCATACACGAAATCGGATTCTTCACATATCTCTGCCCTGGGCTTCACGTATGAGAGTGGACCTTTCAATTGTTGTTTTTGTATTCATCTACAAATCACTTGTTGGATGACAAGCGAAGATCCGTCAACCTGGGGACAATGTTACGCCAGTCTAGAAATAATAGAGCCGGTCAGGATCATGCGATTCCTAGGAAGAAAATTGCATTGATCTTCGTAAATTTACATTTACTGATATTTTCCATGACCTAGACCAAAAAAAGGGTCATAAATTGATAGACCATTTGCCTGGGCAGCTACTGCCAAAGTTAACTAAGGAGTTCGGAATGATCAGATTCAAATGAAGCCTTATATATGTTGCTGACTGTTCTACCCCAAAAACAAATGGTCAGCAGATTTTAACATGTGAAGAAATGAATCTTAGAAGTTAAGGTCAAATCTTACAAGGTGTATAGCAAGTTGCTCAATGCAGCTATGCGTACAGTTCAACAACAGGGGTATCAACAGAAACGTTACAGACACTGGCAACAACAGATGGCTTCCTAGTCGTCAAATGTTGTGGGTCCCATGTGCATCGAATAGCTGTGAAGCCGTTTATAATCTGATCTGTAGTCAGTGTAGTGAGTACATAATACTGCTGGGGTATAAAACTACCCAACAACAATAGAAGCCCAATATTGTTTTGGCAAGTGCAAGCGAAAAAAAATAGGTGAAATTCTGTTAACGTTTAAAACTGCCCAAATAGACACCCGCATCTATTTGAAATGAAAAAAATTGACTAACTCTGTTAACAAAATGTGGGCAATTTCAGTGTGGGCGATTTTTAAGGGATAGAATCGTCATTTCCTTCATTCCGTTAACAGAAATGGCCATTTTTTTCATTTCATATAAATGAGGGGGTTTCCGTAGGAAACATGCATCAATGAGGGTGTCTCCGTGGAATTTCACCAATAAAATAATAGCAAATTAAAGAAAAAGAAGTTACAACTTACAACAATGCGTATAACGTCAGGATGCATTTGCAAGGCTATGCACAAATCCCAATCTTAAAGATGCATGAAAAGGAGGAAACCACTATATATTGTCTATTGCGCAACTGTATCATTACTTTCCAATGTCAAATGAGAAAAACCTATGTGTATGGCATATATAACACACGATATCGAAACAATTAAGTCAAACAAATAAAAGGCTTCCTAGTCGTTCAAATGTTTTTGTTTTTGTTTTTTTTGAATTTTGACAATTTAAAAACAGAATGTTGTTTGTGTGCCACTTTCACTTTCAAATTCTACTTCTTACTTCCACTATTTCTGAAATTTGGAGAAGTTGAAAATCTCAACTTTCACTTTCTGTTTTTGTTTTTGTTTTTTCATTCACAGCCACCACCCAACCACCACCCACCATCACCAACCACCCCCACCCCACCACCACCTCCAAACCACCACCCCCACCACCCCACCACCGCCGCCACCCACCACCACCGCCACCACCCACCATCACGCCACCACCCACCACCCACCAAACCGCCACCCACCACCACCGCCACCACCACCACCCACCACCATTGAGATACCATGACACCACCACCGCCACCACCACAGACCATGTGGGCCACCACCACCGCCACCACCGCCACCACCGCCACCACCCGCCGCCACCCACCATCACCGCCGCCACCCACCACCACCACCACCGCCACCACCCACCACCACCACCACCACCACCGCCACCATCACCGCCACCACCCGCCACCACCCACCACCACCACCCGCCACCCACCCGCCGCCACCCGCCACCACCCGCCACCACCGCCGCCACCACCACCACCGCCGCCACCACCACCACCCACCACCCACCATCACCGCCACCACCCACCACCACCGCCACCCACCCGCCGCCACCCACCATCACCGCCACCACCCCGCCACCACCCACCACCACCGCCGCCACCCACCACCCGCCACCGCCCACCATCACCGCCGCCACCCACCACCACCTCCGCCACCACCCACCACCCCACCACCACGCACCACCTCCATGAACACCTCCAATCAACTCATAATTATGTTTTTACTTTTTTTTTTGAAAATAATTTCACAAAACATATTTTTTTTTCACTTCCTTTTTACGATAAAAATTAAATCAGAAAACAGAAACAGAAAATAGAAAACAGAAGTGATACCAAACATAAACATAAAAATGCTTGTGACCATTCTGGCAACTAGCCACTGTTGTACTAAGAGTCTTAAGAATTGAGGTGCTCCCAATTGCCTCACAAATCATGACAAAGGTTCTTAGTTTTCAACATGATGGCTCTATGCACATACTTGGGGTTGCAAACGATTACCGAGTTGTTCACGAGCATCTCGAGGCTCGGCTCATTATGGGTTTAGCTCGTTTGAAACGAGTCGAGAGCTCAAGCGTTAAGCTCGTTTGGTAAACGAGCCGAGCTCGAGCTAGTTGTAACTCAGCCCGATTATACAATTTCGTCTCATTTGTAGAGGCTCTGGCTCAGGCTCTGGCTTGCATATAGAGGCTTGACTTGTTTTGAGCGAGCCGAGCTCGAATGCACCATGAGAGAGAGTGAGTGAGGAGTAATATTCCAATCTGATAAAAGCAAAAGCAATAAAAAAGAGAGTGAGTTCTGAGATGGTGATGGAATACTTTAAGATAAAAGGTGGGAACCCACCATGGAGGCTAGGCCTATCATAGAACCTTTAACATCTAAGAGACACTCGTTCATGTCCTGTCTTGAAGTGTCTTCGTGTATATATATAAATGTGTTGTCCAGTTCACATTGAGAAGCCAAGTTAAAAGCAACTGCTTAACTTCTCTCGCTTAGCCAACGCAATACCACCCAAAAACAGAAGCTGCATAAGCAACAGTTCAACGCAACCCAGAAAATAGACGCAGTGACGGCATGGAAACTGAGTCAGGTGTGTCGGGAACCTGTAAACCATCGGAAACCCATCATGAAGCTGTCCTTGCTTACCCTGTGAAGGCCAATTCGCAAACCTATCTACAACTCTCTGTATTGCAAAGTCAAATAACTTTGAAGGTCTCTCTCTCTCTCTCTCTCTCTCTCTCTCTCTCTCTCTCTCTCACACACACACACACACTCACACTAAACACAGTTTCACACTGCTTTCACCTGTAATTGACATTGCCTGGAATGTGGACGGTATCAGTACAGGCAACAAAAATAGGGACGTGGTATGACACATATCTTAAATTGTGGTACGATAGGGTGGGCTTCTAACAGAATTCAAACTCACTCTTTCAAGAGACAAACATCCAATCGAACTATTGTTATCCAAGTTATTTAGACAAAATACATTTCTAGGAGCATAATAAGCAATTCTTTAGTTTATTAAATTCAATTTTCTAAAGGAACTTTTATTTTTTATTTTTTTTTATTTCACCATTTTGTAATGAAATTGAAATTGTACCATGTTTTGGAACAAAAGTACGAAAAAGTAATTCATTAGGATATTAGCGTTTCTTGATACCACTAGCTTGTAATGGACTTGACCAATCAAACAGTAGCCAAACTATTACTGTTTTGTACTTAACTACAATTTTTGCACCTCTTTCTTGTGTAAGGTTTATTTATGCAGATTTTTGCAATTTACTTGCAGTTTGAGGACGTGGTTTACAAAGTGAAGTTGGAGCAACAAGGATTCTGCTGTGGTGCAACATCAATCTTCAAAGAGAAGACCATATTAAATGGGCTGACAGGTATGGTTTGTCCAGGAGAGCTACTAGCAATGCTTGGCCCATCGGGAAGTGGAAAAACTACTCTACTTACAGCCCTTGGAGGTCGACTCACCGGAAAGCTGTCTGGAAAAATCACATACAACAGTCAGCCCTTTTCTGGTTCCATCAGACGGAGAACAGGATTTGTCTCACAACATGATTTCCTATACCCTCATCTTACTGTGTTCGAAACTCTCCTATTCACTGCACTTCTAAGGCTACCCAATAGCATCGCCAACGATGAGAAAGTTCAGCACGCAGAGCGAGTTATCACCGAGTTGGGACTAAGTCGGTGTCGGAACAGCATGATAGGAGGACCACTGTTTAGAGGGATATCAGGTGGGGAGAAGAAAAGGGTAAGCATAGGCCAAGAACTGCTAATTAACCCAAGCTTACTATTGCTAGATGAACCCACCTCAGGTTTGGACTCAACGACAGCTCAAAAGATACTAACCACAATTAAACAGCTTGCTAACTGCGGTAGGACTGTGATCACTACCATTCACCAGCCCTCAAGCCGACTGTACCATATGTTTGATAAGGTACTATTGCTGTCAGAAGGATGCCCCATCTACTATGGTCCTGCATCCACTGCTTTGGATTACTTTTCCTCCATTGGTTTTTCCACATCCCTCACAGTCAATCCGGCTGACCTCTTACTCGATCTTGCCAATGGTAATTTTCTAACTCTCTTTTAATTTATTGGCAGAAAGCTCTGGTTTCTTTGCGTTTTATCAAAAAAGTCAAGGTTCTAAAACTCGCTAGGTGCTCCCAAGGCAGCTGGACACCTTCTAGCTTTCAGGGCCGAGTACTTGGCTCCTAGTCGGGCAATTATCGGGATAGTCAGTCTAGTCGGGCTAGTAGGTGAGGGACCTTCTAGCGCCTAAGCGGCCAGTACTTGGCCTTCTAGACCTTTTAAGGAAAAGCGGGCCATTTGTGCAGAGTGGAACCGACTCTTAGGCAGCGACTATTCCATCCTCTCTTTTTTTTCATCAGCATGAGACACATATATAACCTGCCCAACTGGAAATGGTTACAATAGTATCTTTTTACGTTAAAGCATAACGGTACCCCAACAACAAATTTTCATGCTGTTCATAATAGCGTATAAAGGTGAAGTTTAATGAGATCTGCAAGTCTCTATTAGCGTAATTTGATCCTGAAATCCGTAATTGACAGAAACACAATAGCATAGCCATACGCTATAATTGATAACGTCTACTGTCGTGGGGACCATGTGCTAACGTCCATCATCAAGAAAAGAAACTAGAAACTAATTTACTGTAGGCTCATGGAGATTGTGATGAAAATGACAGGAATTGAACCTGATAACAATCATACATTCGAGCAAGGAGATAAAGCAGAACAAGAGCGCAAGAGAGTGAGGGATGTTATAATCTCTGCCTACGAGAAGAACATTTCTATGACATTGAAAGCTGAATTATCCAGTTTGGATGTCAATAACAACAGTAAAACCCAAGACGCATCCACAAGTAAGTCTCCTCCCGTCTCCCTCTCAAGTGACCAATAAGAAATCGGCACAATAGCTTCAAATATCTTCTGCTTCACCTAGTTAACACCTTTAACAAGTTTCATGGGTCTTCTGATTTTAAATGAAACAGGGAGCAATGTAAAGCCAGAGCAATGGTGCACAAGCTGGTGGCATCAATTCAACGTGCTGCTTTTGAGAGGGTTGAGGGAGCGGCGACATGAAACCTTCAACAAGCTAAGAATCTTCCAAGTCCTAACAGTCGCTATTCTTAGCGGACTCCTCTGGTGGCACACTCCGACATCACATATCCAAGATCGTGTAAGATTAATTAAAACATTTATACTCCATGACTCTTATCTATTGAACTCAGAAAAGGTTTTCGTATTAGGTGACATTGGACTTCTTCATATTAGGGTACTTCCCATGACAGGGAACTGCTTTTCGTCAGTAGTTTAAAAAATTTCAAACCATATAAGTTACTTTTAAAATCTTCCCTTAACAAGATTAATTTGTAGCGTTTCTCAAACTTGGGAGACTTTGTGGTAAAACAAGAAGAAAAAAAAGAAAGAAAAGCAAATGATCACTAAAAAAAGGATCCAGTACTCATTCAAAACAGTCAAGGAACTGTCAACGTCAGTGAAATAGAAAACGTTAGTTCCTGTAGATGCTAATCAAGGGTTACTTCTTTGACTGCAGATGGGCATGATTTTCTTCTTCTCCGTGTTCTGGGGATTCTACCCTCTATATAATGCTGTTTTTGCATTTCCTCAAGAAAGAACAATGCTAATCAAAGAACGTTCATCCGGAATGTACCGCCTCTCCTCCTACTTTTTAGCCAGAACTGTTGGAGACCTGCCACTGGAGCTGGCATTGCCAACTGCATTTACCTTTATACTCTATTGGGCGGGTGGTCTCAAACCCAATCCAGGCACTTTCATCCTCTTCCTCCTTGTAGTCCTATACAATGTCCTTGTTGCGCAGGGTCTTGGCTTAGCTTTTGGTGCCATTCTCATGGACGTCAAGAAAGGCACTTGTTTAGCCTCAGTTACATCCATGGTCTTCCTCATTGCTGGAGGGTACTATATTCAACAAATCCCTCCCTTCATAGCGTGGCTAAAGTACTTGAGCTATAGTTACTTTTGTTTCAAGCTCCTTATTGGGGTTCAGTACAACGAGGAAGATTATTATCAGTGTCCAAATGGAGGCTCCTGTCAGGTCACAGATTTTCCTGCCGTCAAGTCAGTGGGCCTGAACCATTTGTGGGTAGATGTGTCCATTATGGCCCTGATGTTGGTGGGCTATCGTGTTATTGCTTATCTAGCCTTGCGCAAGGTGCGGTGAAGTAAGTTTTGCAGACCACGGCACAGAGTTAGAGAGATGATGAGATGAAGGTCCACTGTGGGACCATTTTCGAAGAACGTTTGAAGAGTTTCCATGTCTTCAACTGACAAGTAATGTTAGAATCCGATCAATACAGCATTTCCAGATTTTGATCTATTCCCCATGAGAATAAGATGTACCATACTTTGGCTTTGGGTAGAAGTTGATAAATACTTATTTGGAAAATGGAAATAATACTTCATTTTCCAATTTTGCACTTTGTTCATATAGGCATAGTTAGAAATGGGAACTAAATTGACATGTTCAATTCTGAAGAAAAGGTAAGGTTAAACAACATACCTCAAAGCGACCATCCATCTGTAGGACCAGATCCTGTAGCCAAGTGGGGATTTTGAAAGCCCGAATGGATATAAACATAAAGCTTCCTGCAAGTGCATTGAGAACAATAAGAGATCACTGTCCAAAAATTGCATTATTTCGGGAGCAAGTAAAGGTGATTTATAAATAATGGTAACTTTAACATTACTGGACAATTCATGTAGGCCACGGAAGATGAGACAGTGCCACCACAACCTTAACTACAGTTTTTGTCATCGTACGCATAGTTATCCATGACAAGTCACATATTGAATATCACAAAGCAAATGTAAGGCTGATGCCTGAGTGGTAGATACACTGAATGGTGGAGGTCCATGCAGAGAACAACAATAAACTTGAAATCCATGTCATCTCCTACTTTAGCATACCGCACTAACCACGCCCTCTCTTTTTTTTCCCCTTTTTTGAGACAATGGAAAGGACACGAGCTCTCTGCACTGTGCTGTCATTTTCGTATTAACAAGGTTTATGGTTATCTTAGGTAGTGTAAAGACATACAGAAGCTTCAGTAGGGCACAGCACTGAATGTTAAAACCTACACAAGCAAGGCATGTGGAGTTGCCAACCTGTATGAGCCCCTAATCAGACTAAATGAGTCAGGTTCACTATAAATTCTGAGATTTATGCCTCTCCGCTATTCAATCGAACAAGATAATGTTAAGGATGAGCAATTGTAGCAACCAATAGAATTGAAGGATGCAGAGAAATAAAAATCAAAATGTGAAATGGCTGTTGTATATAGCGTAATAGCGATACTAACACCTGTTTCCCAGCAACAGGTTTTGTTTCCTAGTTTTTTCTCTACCTCTGTCTTAGTCTGTCTTTTTCCCTTTGGGGAAGAAGGGGTTGTCACAGGTGCAACCCTGCCTATGGTATGATTTTTCCTTTTTGGCTCCTTTATTCTTTTTATTTTTACTTAGACCCCAGTAAAGCACGCTCAATCAAATCTAACAGAGAAAAAGACCAGGATCAGTTATGGCTAGGTGCAGTCAGAGCCATCAAGAAACACTGAAGTCAACCAGCTTAACTAACAGAGCCTGTTAAGAGCTTTAAAAATATCAACTTGGGTGGCCTTGTGCATAGATAGAGCCTAAGGGGACCTAACATGAATAGTTCTTTTCCTTCTATGACAAAGAGATGATGGCCTGAGGAGACTGACAAAGGAGGGAGACGGAAACTTTTCGCCACGCTAGAAAGAAAAAAAAAACTCGGAATATGAAACCTTCAAAGCATCAAATTATTTTCAATTGGGATTATTACCTCTAGGTCTAGAAAAGAGATGTCTAATTACCACTAAGGTAAGCCATTTTTTTTAATTACCACTAAGATAAGTCACTCTTTTTTGGAGTTTAGGTTTAGGGTGCACTTTCCTATTATAGGGTTTTAGTGGTTTAGGCACTTTCATAGAGTACCCTAGGATTTTAGGCACTTTCATAGGGTACCCTAGTCGTAGGGGTACCCTAGAGTTTAGGTTTAGGGTGCACTTTCCTATTATAGGGTTTTAGGGCATCTGCAGTCATGACAATAGTGTGAGAATAAGGTGAAGTTAGGGTAAGACTTAGTCAGTTAGTTCTTTTTTGGGTTCAATGTTGCTCCCAATGGTGTAGTTTAGGTGGCGTTACTGTCAGCAAAAAATGTGTAAGGTTTTGTTCAGGCAATAACTGTGTTGGTACTCTTAACTTATGCAAGGGAGGAGAGAGAGAGACACAAAAGAAATGGAGAGAAATTTGTGGCAGAAAGTGGCGCAGGAAGGAGAGAGAAACAGTGTGAATTGCCCACATGCATGACCCCACCATGTACTTTTATATGCATATATATGTATACATATGTATATTTGTGTACTTTTTTACACTTTAACAACACTCTAATAACACTACTGCAACACTTATTACCTTAACAACACATTTTGTCATATTTTGTCATAACAACACACAAATGGGCCCCACTTTTTACACTTTTGTGTCATATAACAACATATTTTTAACAACACGACTGCGGATGCCCTTAGTGGTTTAGGCACTTTCATAGGGTACCCTAGTCATAGGGGTACCCTAGAGTTTAGGTTTAGGGTGCACTTTTCTATGATAGAGTTTAGTGGTTTAGCCCTAGGATTTTAGGCACTTTCATAGGGTACCCTAGAGTTTAGGTTTATGGTGCACTTTCCTATTATAGGGTTTTAGTGGTTTAGGCGCTTTCATATGGTATTGCTTTGACCTGATGGGAATTTTTCAGAGTTGGGCTTGACCTGATAGTAATTATGGGATCCAAGGGTGACCTGATGGTAAATGTCCCATTTCAATTCCACAACCCTTACAAAGTTTCCGAATTCTGTTGATGACCAGGGACCAATAAGTACTCCTAATGAACTTGAATCCTAGACATTAGCGTATCAATTACCAAAAATGAAATCTACGATTGGAAAATAAGGAGTCAAGAGGCATTTCCATGTATACAGCTCAAAGAATCAACACAATACCACTTACTGATTGGAACTGAAATTTTTCTGCATCAACCAAAATTTTTTAATTTTATTGAGGCTACCCAAAGTCTGTCAGCAATACACCCAACTGTGAAGCATAATTTAGGGCTAGCATTAATTAGGGTTTCATTGTTAGAGTTTCCATTAAATTGTTATTTATCTTTAATGTTCGGGGTAGTTTAGTCTTTTTGTATTATTAGGGTTTCTTAGGTTTTGTCTATTTAAGCTTTGTTCTGTCATTAAAACATCTGATATATGCAATGTAGTCTCTTTGGGTAGTCCGACTCTCTCTCTCTCTCTCTCTCTCTCTCTGCTTTGATTTGTATATCAGAGCCCAAAACCCTGGGTTTCGGATCTGTTAATCTCCCCTCACTCTCTCGTAATGAGCCAAAACTTCCTCTCTTTGCAAAAGTATCACTGTTCGAACACTGTTCATCATCAATCCACTGTTCATTGAGTCACTGTAGCATCATCGAACCACTGTTCATCAAGCACCTTTGTAGCACACTGCTTCATCTTCTTCTTTTCGCCATCAAGAACGCAAAGAGCAAAGACGTCATAGCAGCAAAGAAAACATCATACCTCTCTCTCTCGGTTCAACACAACAACATCTCTCTCTCTCGTTGAACATCAAGCGCAGACCTCCGCCTCTGGCGACCTCGCCGGAGCTTCGTTAGCCTCCGAATCGCCTTGTTTGGTGGTGTACTTCGTCTCTGCATCTGCATGCCCCAAGTATGTTTGGGCACTTCTCAGACTCCGGCATCCTTGCCGGAGTTCGCATCGCACTCGGCACCTTCGCAGTGCTTCGTTGGCCTCCGGCGTCCCTTGCCGGGGCTCCACGCATCATCTCTCCCTCAGTTTCCGTCTCTGCCTCTGTCATTGAAGTCTAAATCAGTCTCTGCCTCTCAAGTCTAAACCTCTGAACCTCTGAGATTTATTAGGTCCCTCTAAACTCCTTTCTGAACCTTATGAAAATCTGAATCTTTTGAACCTTTTTAATTCTGAACCCTTTGAACCTTCCGAACCATCTGAACCTTCTAACCTCCCTATGGTCAATCTGAATTTGTTTCTCTCTCTCTCTCGGGTATTTTCTTCTCTGAATCCTAGGTCTGTCTTCTCGGATTTTTTTTTCCTGGATTCTGAACACTGGGTCTGTCTTTTCTGTCTCCACCACCCAGTCCGTATTTAAATGTTCTTTCGTTCAATCTGTAGCCGATATCTGTTCGGCATCTGTTCTCCCTCGTATTTGCAGCCGATATCTGTTCGGCATCTGATCGACCACCGCTCGTTTTTTTTTGTTTTTTTGTTTCCTCCTTTGGCATTGGCATCATCATTGGTATTGGCAACGATTCAGCACAGTTTGGTATTGGCAATGTTTGGCCCCTATTGCACCGTTTGGCTTCGTTACTGTCTTGGCAAACTCACGATGCTCTCCGGCTTCGCATCATGGGTGAAGCATAATTTAGGGCTAGCAGTAATTAGGGTTTCATTGTTAGAGTTTCCATTAAATTGTTATTTATCTTTAATGTTTGGGGTAGTTTAGTCTTTTTGTATTATTAGGGTTTCTTAGGTTTTGTCTATTTAAGCTTTGTTCTGTCATTAAAACATCTGATATATGCAATGCAGTCTCTTTGGGTAGTCTCTCTCTCTCTCTCTCTCTCTCTCTCTCTCTCTCTCTCTCTCTCTCTCTCTCTCTCTCTGCTTTGATTTGTATCACCAACAACTCCCACATTGCCTTCAATCATAATGTTGTTCCAATTGTGAAGCGAAGTCCCACATCGCCTAGGTACCAAAGTAATATGAAATATATAAGCGTGAGGGCACCTCGCTTCATGAGCTAGCTTTTGGGGTTGAGTTCTACCCAAGACCGTGTAACACCAATAGGATCCAGTAGCATAACTAGTTGGCCATGTTTTGTGAAGGCCTTTGAAAACGTGAAGAAATTTCTTTTTTCATAGTTCTTCCCTCTCGGTTGGTGTTTGCTAGACTTAAGAACAGATCATATTTCCGTCAACCATCTAACTCAAATGAGTAACTACACTATTCACCAATACAATAGACCCCATCCCCAAACCTTGTGTCAATTTTTCTTGATAACCACATATAAGTGCCACGTTTCTGCAAAAATAGAATGGCATTTGTGACAGGTTATAACTCAGGGCCGACGAAGGACATAAATAAAGAGGCCTCATCTAGGAGTTATAGAAGTCAATATTACATGTGCTGAGTTTTCAAGCGTTACTAGAAACTTTAGTGAACTTAGATAGTTACATTTAAGCATGAAGTAGAACAAAAAAACACTTGCATCAAGTTTCCCCAGGGACAACAATTACAGGAATTGGAGAACAGGCAACGAGGCATAGCGAATCAACAAACAAGGGCATCCTAGTACTTGCATGCTTCTAGCTGAAATATCATTCAAAGTGGGAGTGCATGGGTTGGTCTTGGACAACGGCGTCCTAATTTTAATTCTTATCCTGCAGATATCGCGCAGATACTGCACTTTGTTGGGGAACATGGGTCACACACACAACACAGACACCTATGTTTACCGTAGTTTGGCTGAATGCCTGCTCCACGGAGAAAACAGTATTTTATACACTGATCAGAAAAAATGGAGCTACAATTGCCACTAAATAATCGGATCATCAAGAAGTAAAATGACCAGCAAATTTTGTAATTGTAATGAGACTTAGTTGAACTGCAAACCATAATGTCACAGGCATCATACAGCATGCAAATAAGCTGTTGATGATCGTCACGCGTCCCAGTAGTAAAAAGTTGTTCAACTTGTTTTCCTATTTGAGTGCAGATTATTCGTTCTGTCAATCACTCAAACAGACCCGAGAGATTAAAACAAAAGAATAAGAACTAACGATACAATAACACGTCTGCTGGGCAATTAATCAAACAGTTGCATTGCCCCACAAAAATGCGACCGTTTTCAAAGAACACTTACGAAAGGTTGTCTTGGCCATATTCTTTGTGACTTCATGGAACTGATAACAGATTTGGTTGCAACACTCCAGATTTCATTCCTTCAAATGCTACATTTCCAACATATGGAATTTCGTGGGAAAACGATAGAAAAAATGTACAGAAACGTATGTGCGTGTGTATACAGGTATGTACTGTGATCTGGCCTCGTTTGATTCAGGTATTAGGTACCTGGGATTGGACTATTTGTACCTAATCCAGCATAGTCCCTCGTTTGGTTCCTGAAAAATTGCATGGGATTAACAATCCCAGGACACTTTTAGTCCAATACGTATGGTACTGTGTAATACCTGGGGGGTGTGGGACTAATTAGTCCAGGATAAAAAACACACGGAGGGAAGGTTGAGATATTACAAAATTGTCATCCTCTCTTTCACTCATACCCAGATCTAACATAGGTACTCCTCTCTCTCTTCTCTCTCTTTCTCTCTCCCCGCCGCCGATTTTTGATTTTTTTTTTTAGTAAATCAAAATGGGATGCCCATTTATTTCTGATTTTTATGCATGCAAATTGAATTGTATTAGCCAATAAAGTTTTTTTTTTTTTTAGAGAGAGTCTTGAAATTAATCCCGAAATGTAGTTTAGGGAACCAAACATGGGATTGACCAAAACATGGGATATCCCAATGTTAATCCTGCATGAATCAAACAGGAGATTGTGTAAGATTCAGTACTAAATTAGTTCCAGTACAAATAGTCCAGGACTATCAATCCCAGGACTATTAATCCCACCTATTTTAGTCCGCGAATCAAACGAGGCCTTAGAGTCTTAGACTGTGAAAAAGAGTAGTGTTACGCTCCCCCTCTGACATCTCCCATTACACCCCTATTTCGGCCAGCCCTTTTTTTTTTTTTTTTTTCTTTTTCACTTTTTTCTTGTTCAATTATATTGTGAATACACAGGGGGTGTTCCACTAACAAAAAACTGTTTTTTTCAAAAACCGAGAAAGGTCATTCTCTCACAATACATCACATAAAAAACCGTGAAAAGTTAGTTTTTTCAAAAAAAAACTTGTTTTTTTGGTCTTTTGGTTTTTTTTGGATGTTTTAGTTTTGCAAAAAAACTAACTTGTTTAGGGGGTGTTCCACTAACCCAGTTTTTCACGGTTTTTTATGTGATGTGTTGTGAGAGAATGATCTGTCTCGGTGTTTGGAAAAAACAATTTTTTGTTAGTGGTACGTACCCAACTAGTTTTTTGGTTTTTTGTTTGACAAAAAAACTAACTTGTTCCACTAACTTGTTTCATTAAACTAGTTTTTTGTATGTTTAGTTTTGCAAAAAAACTAACTTGTTCCACTAACTAGTTTTTTGGCTTTTTTGGTTTTTAATTTTGAAATGAGATAGTTTTTTAATTAAAACAAAACTGTTTTTTTTTTTTTAGCGGAACGGGGCCACAGGAAAGCTAATCAATTTAAGAGGATTAAAAAGGACAAGTCATCCTGTTTGAAATTTCAACCCTTCAAACCAAGATAAAGTCTTGAAGAATATATTTAGTTGTTGGGGAATCACAGGACATACTGTAAAATTAATAAATAGTTTGTTTGGTTGATTAAGTCTCCTTGATTTGGTACTAGAAAAGGATGGAGATAATTTTGAACTTTAACTATTTAATTACTTATTTAATTTGGTTTACTCAAATTACATTTGCAAGTAAATTGGAGTATTTTTTTACATTGACATTTAAATTTGACTTTATATTTAGAAACTTTATATTATTTTAATTAGTTAATTTTCTTAACAATGATAATAAATTAAAAAAAAACTTGTAAAAGTGAATAATATTACAATCTCGCTTAAAAGTAAATAAATATTACAATCACGTTTAAAAGTGAATAAATATTACAATCACGTTGACAATGTTCAGCCCTAATCAATATTGCCTCCAAATTGTAGTCCCGACACGACGCCCAGTACTTGGAACCAAAAATTAATATTATAACTTAAAGCCCATCATTTAGCTTCATCCGACGCATGCTCCCACCACCATATTGGGATGGGTGGTACAGGGTGATGAGGGTGCAAAAAAAGTTGCACGAAGTGATTGTTAATACGGGCAATAGCTATTTCTTTGCGGTGTTGGACTGAAACTGGAGGGGATCTCAGGGGCAAGTGAGTATAACAACCTCCGACATTCGTGTCAAATGTGTGTAAAACAATGTTGTACCGTGATGCGATGACCACCCCCAAACTCATACAGTCCATCCAATTTGCCTCTGGAGCCATACGTCGGAAATAACTCAGTGACTCTTGTAGCTCATCTGCCAAATTCTGTTGTGGATAAAGCACATCATAAAGATCTTTATTCTGAAAAATCTCTTGAATAAGATCTTGTCGTACTTGAGCCCAGTCATCCTCAGTGTCATAGATTTGCCCGGCTATCGCCCTGAATCCACAATGTCCATCAGCTTTGACGTCTACAGTGTGGGGCATGTACTGATCATCCTCCCTCTCCCTCTCCGCCCTCTCCCTCCCTGCATTTTTCCCTTTCCCTTTCCCTTTCCCTTTCCCTTTCCCTTTCCCTCTGAAGGTAGATGTTTCTGTATAAGAAGGTATGCGTCGTTCACTCTGCTCAGCTTTTCCCGCAGGTCGACCTCCATGTTCAGTGTTGTACGACGGGCCTCGAATACTGCTGTGAGATGGATCCGCCATATCAACAAACTTGCCTATCAGATGCTTTCGCATACATGGATCCATCCCCTCTAATATGTCAACCACATGGGATGTCTCATCGGCTTGTTCTCCCTCGTCATTAAACCCTTTTGCGTGCATAGAGAGCCTACTCCAATGAACGTCAATACTGGATAGCGGAATTGGAATGTGCAGGGAACGGTAACATGCAAGATCGTGCAGACATAGCAATCCGTGTGTTGTTTTGATCGAACAACTGCAACAGCCGCCTGGGAGGGGGTAGGCGTCTGCGGCGGATTGTAGCTGAAATTCGATTAACTCCAGTGCATATAATGAAACGCGACACCTTATTTCATCAAAAAAGTAGTCACGTAATTGTGAGTGGCGTGGAATGTTGAGAGATTTCTCGAATGACTTCTTAATCTCCCCAAACTGATTTGTCAATATTTTTTCTATGCGGTCAAAAGAAGTTTGGAGAGATGACATGGTGGTATTCCCCAAATACTTCTTTAGCCTCGCATGTGCAGACTCCACCCTGTAATAGAATATTGCACTTTGTTTAAATAGGACAGTTTAAATAGTGTAGTAGAATAGAATGCAGAAAATTTAATTAGTAAAGTTATAAAATGACTATACCTTTGACTTGAATTGCTTCCGAGGTGCATACATGTATCTGTCCATGCTGAAATAAATCGATTTCTGTACGGCCTTAACCATGTATCCGCAAGATAAGTTATGACACGCGGATATTGGCTATACTCCTCGCACATAGCAGCCCACTTGTGCTGGTAAGACGAAGTTGTCGATGAATGAATAAGGGACTGCCATGACTGGTAAAAGTCTTTAAACTTAGTACCAAGCACAGCACTGCAGTTCTTCATTACGCACTGATTTATGTGCCAAATGCAAAGGATGTGACGTGCCGTGGGGAAACATTCTTCAATGGCTTTAATAAGTGTCAAATCCCGATCTGTAACAAATATCAATCGCAACAATGCCCCCTTTCCAACCATCCACTTCTTTAAGGTATTCAAGGCCCATGTCATTTCATTTGCCCTCTCATTATTAAGATATGCGAACATAAGTGAGTAACTTAGATTTGTGGATGTCATACCCACAACCTCCAATAGTGGTTTCCGATACTCATTCGTTTTATACGTGGCATTAATTACTGACACTGACGAAAAGTTGACATATAGCTTTAGACTTGTAGGATGAACCCAAACAATATCTATGATTTTGTTGGTGGCTTGATTTGTAATAAAATCATGGAGGTATCCTTTATTAATTAATTTCTCTAAGACATACTGAGTTTCAGTTAGACCGCCCCGTTTGGCTTCCTTGTTTATGCGAATAGCGTTGTAAATGCTTCTAATTCCCGTAGTGTTTGACGGGTCTTTTTGCTTTAAAATACTAAGAATTTCATGAGGTGCGGTGTTGTTGGCCATCTCAACCACAAATTGTTTCTCCATTGGTTTTAGCCTTGATGGGTACTCGTGGCCCTCAATATTTTATGTTGGTTCATGGTTATGAACACCACAGGAAACCTTTAAACCCCACTTGGCACCATCTGGAGGTATTGGTATATCTCGCAACTCAAATGGTCAATAACATTTTTTAGTCCCACTATTCCTATGTAAGATTTGCCTTTCAACCCCACAGTGCGGTTTGTACTTTCCTCCCCTCTCACAACTAAGAATGCACTTCGGCAACTTGCCGCCTTTTAAATTAGCAGATTTATTAATAACCACCACAATACCATTTTGGAGACCAACTCTCCGCACCCAAGCTAGCATATCTTCTCTACTTTAAAAAATCTATATAAAAAAAAATGAATATGTATAAGTAAAACATTATCTACTTTCAAAATAAATGACGAATATCCATAAGAACAACGAAAATAACTAACCTGATCAGTGCTAAATTCGGGTGTATAATCACGACTGTTGTAGGAGATGCTCTCCTCAGTGGGAACATCATTCTCAAATGACCAACCATCTAAATAGTAGTAGTCATCCATAATGTTGTTCGATGAATTACGAAATAAGAAAGAAAAATAGTGCGAGATGTTCTGTGAATGTATGAAGTAGTGGGAGAATGAAGGTGTGAAGTACAAACTGAAAATTGCACGAAGTGAAAATTCACTTTCAAATTGATTTTTCCAAAACTTTCCTACACTGATTTATAGCTTCGGAATGGCACACATATCAATTGGTCAACATTTTTATATAGCTTCTGAATGGCACACTGATTTATAGCTCTGAATGGCACAAAATTCACTTCCAGAATGGCACAAAATTCACTTTCAAGTTCTGTGAATGAGTTATCATTGGGTACACATATCAATGGCACACATATCAATTGGCACGCATATCTTGCTGGCTCACGGTCGATGTTGTCCGATCGGTTCGTCGGACTTAAAAATAGTAGGCCTTTTTTTATTAATCCGGAGCGACGATAATTAAATAAAATTAGATGGTGGGTATCAACAATAATTAAATAAAAAATTGAAATAAATAAATAAATAATTTAAAAACTGAATTAAATAATTAAATGAATTGATTTAAAGAAATAAATTCAAAAATTAAATGAATTCCTATAAGTAAATGAATTAATATAAATAACATAAATAATATAATAAAGTAATTAAAGGATGGGAGGAGGGGTAAAATAGTCATTTAAGAGGTGTCAAGGGTGGGGCTGGGGGGCGTATCAATTTTCTGTGAAAAATCACAAAGGACAAGTATGTCAGATGTAGCTGCGGCCCATTAACCGATTTGCGAATTTTTTTTAAACTTAATTAATTAAAACGTGTGTTTTTTAACTTTTTTTTTTTTGAAAGCAAGTCAAGAATTTCATATCAACGCCATCCGGCAACGATTACATTAAATGACAGGAAAGAAACCAAAACTACTAGCAATCGAAATGAGCACGGCTTGGTTAGCTTTCAAGGGCTACCGGCTCTCAGACACACCTGCCGGAGCAGACCCAACACCTTCGGGACGGGACTATGAATCCTATCAAAAGTTAGCAGTAGAGAACCTCGAGGGAACCCAGCTCAATCCATTACTCAACACAGCGCAAATGTAATCAAACAAAAAAACAGCAAACATAAGCAAAAAAACAAAAGAAAACTAGCTAATCTGGACTCAGAAAGCAGGCACCACCGAGTCACCTCATTGAGTTACCCCACTGAGTCGGATCAGAGGCACCGAGTTGGACTAAGTTGACAAAATAACCGCTTCTCTGGGATGAGAATCACGTTCAAAGACCGGACGCCTACGGATCTGAGAGCTTTATTGCACCGGATGGGGCCAGAACCACCTGGATTCAACCCGATGTCAGATATTCACGAACAACCCATGCCTGGCGGAAGAGAAGGTTGAAGATAGTGTGGCCTGGGAGTAAGGACGGTGAGTGGCGGTGGGCGAAGGCTGGAAGGGCGTGGATGGGCAGATCTAGTGGGAGAAGGTGGGTGGTGGCTGATGAAGGCTGAGAAGGGCTTGAAGGAGGCCGGGTTAGAGGAGAACAAACGGTTGAAAATAGGTGGCCGGCGGGGGAGGGGACTGGCTTGGGGGTGGGGCTAGGGGACGGCCGCCCCACCCCCAAAAACGAAAGGGGAAGGAGAGGAGGGAGGGTGGGGGGAGCCGGAGCAAACAAAGGAAAAGAAAGAAGAGGCCGGAAGAGGAGAGGGCCGACAGAAAAAGGGAGGAAACCCTAGGGGTATCTAATTTTTAGAGAGAGAGAGTCTATCTCTCAAGGCAATAGTAGGCCCGTTTTTAACTTTATTTCTGGAATACGTGAAAACGTGGTTAGAAAACATGCTTTCCAAAAAACTGTGTTTGCGGAAGACGCCTTCTCAGCAATTAATGGCATAATTAATTTTCCGGTAATGATAAATAAAAACGTTTTTAGCAAACACACTTTCTGAAGGCGTGGTAGGAAAACACGCTTTCTGAAGGCGTGATATGAAACCACGCTTTTAAGGATGCAGAAAATTTCAAGCTATTTCGTTGAACATATCAGAAAAAGAAACCAAACAGATTCTCGTTAAGCATCAGATCTTCAAGCAAAGCATAAGTTTATAGCAAACACCCCATCCTACGACTGCCCGCCTCCTCCGCCATTCACCTCGTCGTTAAACTCTAAGAAAAATCACACCAAGCTTTAATTTTGAGATCTGTTTGAAGTTAGAGAGACAGGGCGGTTGCCGGAGTAGTGACCGGCGACGGAGATGCTGGAGGATGGCAGGAGCAGTTGCTTGTGTCGGTGGAGTGGCCGTCGTAAAAGATGAGGAGAAAGCTTGTGTCGGTGGAGTGGCCGACGCAGAAGAGGAGGAAGCAGTTACAAATTGGGGAAAAAACGCAAGTGTTTTAAAGCCAAGCTACTTACAAGTTAGTACAACCATATAAGGAAGAAAACGTGTTCTTCAAACACGCCTTCAGAAGGTGTTGTTACCAAACACGTTTTTAAGTCGAATTATGATTACCGTAATTGCTTCGGTTAATCCGTCTTAAACCACAATAAAAACGTGCAATGCAAACACGTTTTCACGTATATTGGGAATAAAGTTGGAAAAGACCCGCTTTAATTAATAAAGTTAAAAAAAAATGCAAAACGGTTAATGAGCCCCATTTACGAAGCGAAGCCATGGGCCATGACGGGGACTCTATTACGTTTGGATTTTGGTACGGGTGGTGTATTTTTTGTGGGTGTTGATTGCTTTTTTTGGGAGGGAAATTCTAAAATCAGCTAAATGACTTGTGTTAAGGTTTAAAAATGTATTGAAATGTATACAAAAAAATATAAAAATGTGCGAAAGTGTATAGAAAAGTAAAAAATATACAGTGGAGTTTTCACTTATTTTTTCTTCTTTTTTCCTTGTTGTCCGCACATAGAAGGACCCTTTTTAGAAACTTAGTGCTACAAACAATGAAATTTACCAATCACGCATCTCGACCGTCCAAAAATATTTTGGATGGTCTGGATTTTAAAGAGAAAGAGGAGAGATAAAATCTGGCCTGCCAAAACACTTTTAGACTGCCGAGATGCACGCTCGGGCACCATGTGTGCGGTATCCTATTTGCGCCCTAAAATTTCTTGTGTTTTTTACTTGGGGCAGCCCAAGTCACTACACCCATAATGACCTCAATTGTGAGCTCTTTGAAATTTTCATTTGAAATCTAAATCATTCATTTTTTCAGGAATGTTGAGCACATCATGGATACAAAAAATTATGATTATCGGAGATAGTAGGCACAATTTTGTCACAAAAATTGTCTTACGGTTTATTCTCTAAATAATATTGCTCATCCATTTTTATAAAATAAATGGTATGCAACCATACGTCTCCCAATATCCAGTTAATTAATTTCCCACGTGGGGCGAGAGGAAAAGTTCTAGAGAGAGAGAGTCAGGGGAGGGAGGCGGAGAAGACTCTACCTATGGTTTCCTAGAGCCCGCTGCACTCCCCCTCCCCCTCTCCTCCACTACTCTCCTCTATTGCTTCCCCTGTTGGTTTCCACGACTCCCCATGACTATCGACCTCCTCTCCTCTTTGCACGGGCGCCCGAAAACAATTTTTGGGTAAAGGGGGAGCCGGATCTGGGGTTTCCAGATCTGGACTTAACTCCGGTGAAGGCTCCGCGCGATTCTGTACTTTATTTATTCTCAGTTTTCTTTTGATTTCTCTCTTCTTTTTTTCCCCATATTTTTTTTAATAGATTTTTTGGTAGGATGTTGTATCAGGTTTTGATTTAATGGACCTTCTATATCTTTACCAAAAAAATATCAAATTGTTTTGATGTCTTACATGAATGATCTACTCAACATCCCCGACACATTGAATGGTTCTGATGCCAAATACAGATTATAGAGGGCCTACAATTGAAGTCACTGCGAGAGTATACTTGGGTCACTACGGGAACCCTAAATTCTCATGTTTTGGGTACGGAATTTATAGTGCTTCTCTTACATGAGTTTTTTTTTTTTTGGACACAACACTTATTTGAAAATTGTAACACGCTTCTTACTGAATCACATAGAGAGTATAATGAATAACCGTTGCATCTATATTTTATAGTCACATGAGATAGAACTAGCCATACGTGAGACTCAACATATGAGAAAGGGTTACACAAACTGTTCTTCACAAAAACCTTGTGCCATTTTTAGTTTAAAAATACTCTACGTTTTTTTAAAAAAATTAATTTTCACGCCCCGCTTTTTGACTACATTGTTTCTTGGTGTGTGGAAAAATAAACTAATGAATGAGTAAAGTGGTAATTTCACATTAATTAAAAAAAAAAACAAGAAAAGAGTGTGGATAGTAAAAAAAAAATAGAGCGTAGAATTACTCCTTTTACTATAGTTTAATCATAATCCTTCTATCTTCTTCGATTAAAATATGAAATCTAAAACCTATAGCAAAATTTGAAAGTTAGAATTTAATGTATTTACAGGGTGTTTGTGAGCCTCATTTTTAGTTTTTCATTTTCAACCTTTTGGGTTTTTGGCTTTTTGAATTATGGTAAAAATGTATTTTGAATTTGGTAGGAGTGTTTGGGAGAAATCTGCAGAATGCATTTTGAAACAGGAGTAGTGTTTGGGAGATATGTGCAGAATACATTCTGTAGGTCTTTTTGTTAATCAAAATGGGAAAAGTGAAAAATGAGAAATCAAAATACTCTTCTCAACCTATTTTTGACTTCTCTTGTCTAAACTTAAAAACCAAAAACTCATTTTCACAGAATGTGTTTTTATTGCGGTCTGCCAAACACCTAGAAGTAGAAAATGCAAAAAGTAGGTGGCCAAACACCCACTTAGTATTCGGACTTGGGGTTGCTGCACAACAGATGTTGTGCACATCCGAATCGTCCGTTGCTCGGATGGACGACTGAGATTTTGCCTCGACACTTTTACATCCAAACCGTTCATTGTCGTGCGTGTAAGATAAAATCTGAGCCGTTCATTCGAGTAACGGACGGCCCGAATATGCACATTACCTAATATGCATGGGGCTGCACAAGAGCAACCCAGATGCGTATTCTTGTAGAACTATTGCGAAAGACTCCTCTCGAAAGTAAAACTCCAAATCAAAATATTTTTTAAAACTAGGAGGGGGTAAGTGTATTTATAAAACCTTAGGGGAATTTACCTGTAAATCGGGAATTGGGTGCTGTCCACCCGATCATGTTTTGGACGCTTAGATGCATTCGCAATTTTAATTTGATTTTAATTTATTTGTAATGGTAATAAAATCGGGAATTGGGGTGCTGTCCACCCGATCATGTTTTGGACGCTTAGATGCATTCGCAATTTTAATTTATTTGTAATGGTAAAAATACATTCAGTCCGTCTCGGACGGAAAAAAATTTGTTCACCCTCACCAAAAGAGGGTGAACAAAACCCTCACTATCATTGGCTGAGAGTAGTGGTCCCTACCACTCTTAACCCAACCCAAGTTACTTATATGCTTAATTTCAGGAAAAACCCCTAAATTCTTAATTCTCGTTCCTGAACCCAAGTTACTTTAGGGTAAAAGAAAAAGCATATTCTCTGTTGAATGAGGATGACGATGGAAGAAGAACAAATTGGGGTCGCACATGAAATTAACCTCGTCGAACAGAGCTCACTTCAAGCTTCAAATGGTGAAGCCCTAATATCTTCTCTCTTGTAGACAACGACGATGACGACGGAAGATGAAGAAATTGGACCCACTTCGACCGCCATGCCCATGTTTCTTAAAATCGCAGGGTATCGTGCCGGAATCGTCCCCGTTGCTTGCCGCGTGTAAATTTCCTTTCCATGCTTTTACAACTTTTACTCTGTTTTTAGGTATGACCAGATTAACCTTACATTATGTCCGTTGAAATATTGTATTCGAGAATGGACAACGGAATTGATCGGCATGAAAACGATTAAAGCCACAGTGCTTTGTATTCTGTCCGTTGAAGTTTGGTTGATAGCATTGAAGTTTCTATATGCTATTTGAATGGCTAGTATTCATGATCTTTTGAAGAGTTACGATTTGAGGAGAAAAATAGTAATGGAGAAGACTTCTGTTAGTTAATTAGCAAACTCGGATTAAAATCTCTTTTTTTCATTATCGACTGTGAAAAATAGGTTGTTTTAGTTTCAATACTTGGGTTGGATTCAGAAAAGAGAATTAAGAATTTAGGGGGTTTTCTTAAAATTAAGCATATAAGTAACTTGAGTTGGTTTTGGTTGGGTTAAGAGTGGTAGGGACCACTTCTCTTAGCCAATAATAGTGAGGGTTTTATTCACCCTCTTTTGGTGAGGGTGAACAAATTTTTTTCCGTCTCGGACGGCCTCGGATTCGTAAAATCGAGCACTAATCTAAAACATCCAGTTGCAGTCCAAAAAAAAATAAAAATCGAAACCGATCCAGTTCTCCACAGCAAACAGCGAGGAGGAGGAGGAGGACCAAAAGCATAAGCAATTGGGGCAATAGAGATTAGAGATAATGGAGGAAGAAGAAGGAGGGTTAAGGCTGAGCAAGAGGTTTTCCGACCAAGGCGGCGAGGTTGATCTCAAGACCAAATCTGGCACTGCTTGGTCCCACAATTTCCTCAACCAGAAGCCATGGCACCCTCTCTCCTACCCCAACCAGCGCCGAAAATGGATCGCCGAGCAAACCCACGCCCAGCGCCAGCGCCGCGCCGAGGAAGTCTCCCGCGAGGTATCAATTTCTCTCTCCCTCACTACCCTTTTCTGCGTATCCTGATTTTTGTTTCGGTATTTTTGTGTTATGATTTTTGGATTAGTAACTGAAAAATACCGGACCATAAATTTAGAGAGAACCGGGCCTATTTGCAATTCGATTATCGACTTCCCTCTCTTAACTTTTTTCGTCATACCCATATCTGCAGTTCGCCCAGGAACAGGTATTCTTCCGCCAAGCAGCTCTTGTCTCAAAGAAAGAGAAAGAAAAGGTAATCACTTGTACCCTGATGTTGATACGAATGTTTGTATATATGATGTCAAATTGAGGCTTTGGAGTTATTGGGTAAACGGTGATAATGGGTGCTGCTGAATTCCATTAGATACTGAGACCTCTATAGCCCATTTCTCAATTTGAGTAAGGAACCTGTTGACACGAAGCATTCCGATGGACAGAGGAATGCATAAGCATAAATGTGAGTGCAGGCCCGGTCCTGAGATTTTCGTGGCCCCAGACAATAATGTAAACCAGGGCCTATGTTTTTCTAGAGAAAAAAAATTAAAGAACCAATATTTATTTCAAATGATAAATACTGTGTTTCATATTTTGTCTTTTTTTGTAATTCGTGTCTTCATGTTAATAAAAAATAGTTTTCGGTCATAATTGTTTTATTTATTTTTTCCCTAATTACTACACCGGCAATTTTTTTTATAAAGAAGTCAACAAATGATAAGGATGTAGTGGAAAGGGGAAAAAAAAAGGAAGAGAAAGTAGTGACTGACTATGGTAAGAAAAAAAGAAAAGGGAAGAGAAGGTAGAAAAGGAAAAGAAGGGCCATGGGAATTGAACCCTAGCATTTACTAAGAAACACGCAAACCTTTCCACTATGCCAAATGCTTCTCTATTTCTTTTAGCGCTACATTATATATTTATTATTTGTTATGAACATATATATACCTAATTGGGGTCCTAAAAATGGGCTATTTTTTGTGGGCCCCAGACCTGGGCCTACCCAACCTGTCCACAGGGCCGGCCCTGTGTGAGTGAACTCTTTAGTAATGACATAGTGGTATATTTGGATGCCTCAGCGTAGCTTTGAAACTTTTGAGTAAAGAATTGGTTCTCCACAGATGAGTTAAAAAAAATGAACATACTCATCTAGCTATAAGTTTGGTAGAGATTGGGATGAATTTTTTTTTTTTTTTTTGGCTGAAATTTAAGTTTGAGTAAGGGTTGGATATCTGCTATCATGATATTTATAAATGTAGGTATGTTGTGATTAAGTGTTTGACATAATGGTGTGTGACTTGATATATAGTTGGAGATGATGAAGGCAGTGAGCTTTATGTATGTCCGCCCACCGGGTTATAATGCTGAAAGTGCCAAAGCTGCTGAAATATCTGACGAGAAGAAGCAACATGAAGACCCATCTCTGGATGGGGAATCATCTTCAATGTACTATTGCGTCATATGTGTGTTATTTTGTTTAATAAATGTTTAAATAGTAGGAAATGTAGGTTATTTTCTTATCCTTTTCTTACCTTGGAGAGTACATTTTGTAGGCCTCTGGAAGCTATATCCAATCAATCACGCGACGAGAAAAAGAAAAAAGTACCGAAAGATGTTTTTGGTCGTGCTCTACCAACTGAAGAGCAATTTGAAATCCTAAAAAATGCTCCACGGTATGTCTGAATGACAAATTTCACATCAAGCAAATCGTAACTTGTTTCTTTTCGTATGAAATACTCGACAATGTGTCTTTCAAATTTTCAATTGGTAGGGTTTCATGTATGTATGGTAGGCTTACAAACCGATATGTGACGGTCATCATATAAAGTGTTTAGTCAAGAAGAGATCTCCAATCTCCAAAACCACATTTTTATGGTTCTTATCACTTTGCAAGTATATGAGCTTCGGAAACAATCTCTCTCTTTCTGCTACCTTTCAAATTTTGCTGATCTTGATGATATTTCACCTACATGGCTTTGTTAACTGACTGCCAAATGATTGAACTTGCAATGGCTTTTATGCTGCGGCGCCTCTATTATTATTTTGATGGAGAGTACTTCCTCTCTTCTTTTCTTCCTAATTGAAGTTGAGGCATAAGATTCATCTGCTTCTTATTATCACTCCTAACTACCACAATGTGGTGAACACCATATCTTTGTGTCCTCTAAGGATCATATCTACACATATCTTTTCTTATATATGAACACCATAGCTTTGTGTTCTCTAAGGATCATATCTACACATGCAATCTTATCGGACATGAAGAGAGAGATGCTGAGCAGCGATCGCTGCTGCTTCTGTTGCTGTTTGTTTATTTTAACTTTTAGTGTACTGAAGTGCTCCTAGTACTTTTTAGTTTCATTCCTTACTTTTTGGTTGGGCCATCTATTAATGCTTCTAATTCTTTTCGACTCTATCCTTTATCACTATGGTTTGGGCTAGTTATATGCTTGGGCCATCTTTATTATTTAAGCTTGGATTAGAACTCCTTTTAAGGCTCTGTTATCTAAAACAATGACATAAATTATATAACTTTTGGATAAAGATATAAAAGAAGTAGTATTTTATTCGACATTTCCCCAACATGTCCGTGTCCTCATTTTGAAAGAAATGAAGTGTCTGCTTGTCCGTGTCATGTCGTGTCTTGTCCGCATCCGGTCTGTATCTTAGTTGCACGAAGCGGGAGAGGATGCGGGGACGGGAGCGCGAGCGGGTGCGGGGGAGCGGACGCACCTAGAAGTTCCCAAGGTTGGAAGCGCTTAAGGAGCGTATATAGATCATATTTAAATATGATATAAAATATCTGTAAATACTTAACCATTCAAGGAAAAGTGATACTTACAGAGAATTTTCCCTATCTTAGAGGGTAAATTTTTTGGGAAGTTAGATATTTTCAATTTGCAAAACTTCTTCACTCATATGATTTTCATATTCTTATTTCCACACCTGTAAAAGTATGAGAATAATTGCTTTAATGGCCCGATAGGCTCCCATCCTACTTAGGAGCGAGCTCCCATCTCGAGGGGAGCGAGCTCGCGTCAAGCTCCCATCTTGGGAGCGCCAATTCAAGCTCCCGTCTTGGGAGCGCACCCATTTTAGAAGGATCCTGCAACTAAGGTCTGTATCCATGCTTCTTAGTTTGTTGTGACAAGCATGTAACCCGCCAACTGAAGTCAAACTTTATTCTAGACATCATTTTTGTCAAGTGGACTCGCTGGTCAAAAAGTAACTGCAAGGTTTTCATGTGACCTTAAAAAGGCAAATCTTGGAGGATTGCTGGCTCTGTTACAGAGTGTGTAGGGGTATCCTCCGACATCAGTATGGATAACCAACTTCATTTACAAAGGGTATTTGTTAGGTTTTCAGTTGTGGCCATGGGATGTGTGATTTGAAAGAGAAGGTTTTTCAAGATAAGCTAATTGAGTCGTTTCTTCTTCTCACCTTCTGTCCTCATCCTCTTCGGAAGATGATGGCGTGACTCATTTACCTAAGTAATCATAGTCAATTTTGTACAGGCCTTCTCTTTCAAGCTAAATCATGGGAATGACTTGCTTTGGAGAAGTAAGCTTTGTAGGTTCTTGACCAAACAAGGGTTTAGAGAAATCCAGAGTTGCTTCCTCATCTTTTCATTTCCCTGCCAAAATGTTTGCAGGACCAAAAAGTTTAGTGCTCCCTGCTATTCCCTGCCAAAATGGAACTAAAGTTCTTCACAGCTCCTTTTGTTTTAGTAAAACCCGGTCATTCTTTTCAGTTAAACATCGTTAATCATCTTTAGAGATGATTGGAACGGTGTTATGTGGATTGGGTGCATGCATTACATGGGGTATATTTTGTCTACTCGTAAGCCTCCTTGAACCCCAAACACTATTCAAGATTTATTGTCCAAGAGTTGGATACATCCTTTGCACATTCAGATGCTTTGTGTTTTATGGATATACTAGAAATTGAAAGGATGGTACATAAAAAGCCCTTCTTGCATAAGTACTTGCTAGAGGACCTTGTCACCTTGTTTGGATATGTGTGTTAAACCTATATAAAGATATGTGGAGTTAACCTTTAAACTTATGTATACTTGGAACCCTTACATGGATTACCACATCATTACATCACCTCCATGTGTTCGCAGAGTTGTCTTTGCCTACGTAGTTGGGTCCGTGCATTAGTTTTGTGAGGTGACATGTAGAACAATCATAAATCTCATCTTAGTCACCTAGATGCATTTCTTTCATCTTGCCCTCTGTGTATATCTCATGTCTTGTTAGTGCATTCATTTCTATGGCCACAGAATGAGGGGAGGTTGGTGTATTGCCGTGTCATATTATTCATTGAACTCTATGCTTGATGTGTTTGTTCCTTTGTGTTAGCTTTTCACTTAGACACAACTTACAATCACCTCAGTTGTATTATGTTGTACTTGACCTCATTATATCTTATGATGGTGTTTTCCAGGCTGGAAACAGGTGCCCCGGCAAGGGTGAAACCATTTGCAGTTGAGGTGCGCAATGTAAAATGTCTAAGATGCGGAACTTATGGCCACCAAAGTGGTGATCGTGAATGTCCATTGAAGGATGCTATAATGCCTAATGAGGAGAGTCGATTGAAAAGGAATGATCCCTTGACAGCTATGCTGGCTCACACAGATTCTAGCGAGGTAATGCTATTGAGTTAATAGGTTTATAAGCTCCATATTAATGTTAGAGGAATTCGTGCATGATTTTCCCCTGACAAGAAGCAAGGTGTAAAGGGCACAAAAAATTTTGACGGCTTGATTTGATAATGAGAATAAGAGAAGTGTTTATTTTATTTTTTTCAGTTATCAAAAAAATACTCCTAAGTCTTTAAATTTTCTATTTTTCTTCTCCTAAGTTTCTAGTTATCAAAAAAATACTCCTAAGTCCTAAAGCTGTACTAGATAAGTGAAAAAGAAAAGGGGATAAGAATATCGGTTGACGCGACACAGAGATAATTAACTAATAGAACGATTGAGGGATAGTGGTAAAATTTAGATAAAATTCCCACGATAGCTACAAAGCAAAAGCTGACCATTTATATTAAACTGTATTTTGAACTGTTCCAGCTTTCCTGCTATTGAAATAAGGGTTATTTACCGGGACACCCCCTGTAAGTTAACGTTTTTCACCAAACACCTCCTGCAAGGAAAAAACCTACGATGAACCCCCTCTATCTTCCAATACTTTACCCCAAGACCCATTCCGTCACCCTTCCGTCTCGAATCTCAAAGTTCCGGGTTATGTTTTGATGATCCAACCCATTCAAGTTGTTTAAAACATGGTTTTAAGGGTACTCGCGAGAAATTGGCTCAAAATATGATCGGGAATTGTTTGGATAAAGCAATTCCCGATCATATTTTGAGCCGATTTCTCCGCGTGTACACTTAAAACCATGTTTTAAACAAATTGAACGGTTTGGATCATAAAAAAAACTGATGGTTCAAGACGGTTTTAGACCAAAGGGTGACGGAAGGGGTCTTGGGGTAAAGTTTTGGAAGATAGAGGGGGGTTCGTCGTAGGTTTTTTTCTTGCAGGGGGTGTTTGGTGAAAAACGTTAACTTACAGGGGGTGTCTCGGTAAATAACCCTTGAAATAATTAAATGCATACTCTATTAAAAACAAGTGTATATTTTCTTTTTATCCGGAGTTACGAGTCCATATCTTCTGCATCTTGGAAGTTGCATTCAGAATAAGATCGACTGATCCATCAACCTTTGTCTTTGTTTATTTGAATCAAGTATCTAGAATTTAGGCTCTTTAAATGTGTGTGAATATATCTCTAGGTGTTTATAGAAGTGGACCAGGAGCTGTTTGCTATTCTCTCTCTCTCTCTCTCTCTCTCTAGGTGTTTATAAACAATATCCGGTTCTTGATTGGTGTTTTCTGGCTTATTTTGCAGCCTCTAAAGTGGGAGCTTAAACAAAAACCAGGAATGAGTCCTCCCCGTGGCGGGTTCAACCCAGACGATCCTAACCAGCAAATAGTTGCCGAGGACATATTTGATGAGTATGGAGGTAGTAACTTTTCCTCGTATAATGTTCATATAAATCTGAAAGTGCAGGATGTTGATTTTCATTCCCATATAGGATTCCTTAGTGGAGAGCAGATCCCCGAGTTGCTGGCCAACTTCTCTTCTAGCAAACCTGATAAGAGCTCTAAGTCTAAGAAGAAGCACAGAAGGCGCTCACCACCTACTTATATGGAATCAAAGCACCGTAAAGGGGAGGGAACTTCCCAGGATGATGATGAGAGGAAGAGGTCAAAGAAAAAAACACACGAGACGAAGAAACAAAAGGATTATGAACCAATTCCATCAATTGATGCAGTGTTTGATAGGTGGGGTGGATCGTTTGACGATGACAATGAGAGGAGGAGGTCAAAGAGGGCGGATCATCAGAGTCCCTCACCACCCATTTATACTGAATCTAAATCAAAGCATCGTAAAGGGGAGGGGTCGTCCAGTGATGATGATGAGAGGATGAGGTCAACGAAGAGGAAACACAAGACAAAGGAACGAAGGCATTATGAATCTAGTCCAGCTGATGATGAAGAGTTTGATAGGCGTAACGGGTCATGTGACGGTGATAACGAGAGGAAGAGGTCAAAGAAGGGAAATCATAAAAGAAAGAAGCAGAAACATTCTGAATCAAGTTCATCAGAGGATGCGGAGTTGGATAGGCATCATAAACGAAGAAGACACGGGCATTCTTATTCAAGTTCATCTGAAGATTCAGGGTACGACGGGCGGCATAGAAGTAAACACCGACATCGCTCTGGCCATCGCCGCCACCACAACCGCGATGATTCTTAATTCAGAATGAGATTTTATTCAGCTTGGCTTTTAACTTCTTGTATTAGATTGTGGAAAATGAAGGCTGGCTTTAACCTATTGTCTTGATTGAGCAAAAAGACGGTTTCTGGTGCAAGTGTATCCGACTATTCCATGTCTGTAGAAAGCCAGAAGAATTTTAGTTTCCATTGTGATGCCATTGTTTGTGCAAGGAGGTACTTAGATCTCCCTCTTTTGTTACTTGTTGCCAGTCACAGTGAAAGTTATCAGTGTGTGCCTAGGCATCCTATCGCGTGATATACGTACAATCATATGAATGGTATTCCGATAAAAGAATTCATATGAACAGTATTAACAGGTGCTTGAATTGTTGTTGCTTCCCTTCTTATGAGTTGTGGTTTGAGCAGGGTTGCAGCTTGGCTTTTTGTCTCTTCCATGGTATTTTTCATGAGCACATTTGCATCCGAACCGTTTGTTGTCGTGCGTGCAAGATGAAATCTGGGCCGTCCATCCGAGCAACGGACGGCTCGGATGGTGCACATCTGTGCGGGGGCTGCACAATAGCAACCCCAAATCCATTTTTCATGAGAAGCTTGATGATGAGTTGAAGCGACTGTGGTTTTGATCAATGAGAGCAATCTGTGAGGGAGGTGGATTTGACCCTACTCCCTTGCAGATGTAGTGAAACAAATGGAAAGAAGCTGTCCTAGAATGAGGTCAATGGTGATGGCATTTTAATGAAAAAAGCTGGACACAAAAGATAAGAAAGAGAGAAGAAGAGGAAAATTTTGTTTTCTCTCTCTCTCTCTCTCTAAACCAAACAATGGAAGAGAAATTTTTAGTTTTCCTCTTCTTTTCCTTTTCGTAAGTTCCAAACGAATCTTGAATTAGATTCTCGACGTAGATCCTCACACAATCCTTGTGCAAAATAAATAATTTTACCAATTCTATGTAATCCAAACATTGTAATTTAGAATTCAAAATACGAAAAGTTATTATTGACTTCCAAGTTCCCCACTCTAACATAGGAGAAAATTTTGGGTGAAAATAGGATACCACATACGTGGTGTCTAAGCGCACATCTCGGCCGTCTAAAAGTGTTTTGGACGGCCTAGATTTCTCCCTCCCTCTCTCTTTAAAATCCGGACCGTCCAAAACACTTTTGGAGGCCAAGATGCATGTTAGATACCGCCACGTGATACCCAAAATTTTCTCTATGAAGTTTTTTTTCTTTCTAGATAGTTGGGATTTACGCACTCGTAGTTGTTTTGCATTTGTAACTTGGCGCATGGTTAGGACCCTCTCATCAGGGTAATGAAAAATGAAAAACCACTCACACGACGCACACAACTGTAGTTGTAAAACTTAAGGTAGGGAAAATGAAAAATGAAAAACTCGGGGATCAATGTGTTAGATGGAAAACTTAAGGTAGGAAAAATGAGAAGTGCCACTAGTTGGAGGTCTATGCGGTAAACCCGATACGAAACCCAAAAACCCTCGTATTCCCTCCACTCTCACATTGCTCTCTCGCTCGCCCTCTCTCTCTCTAGGGTTTTGCTGAGTGCGTGAGAATCAAGGAAAGAGGACAATGGCTTCGTCAACGCTTTTCTCCAAGGGTTGCCGAGTCCTCATGGCGGCTGCTAAGACTTCCGCCCAAAGTGACGGCGGTGTCGCCACCAAGACACGTCGTCCAGTCGGCATACTGAAGCCAATGCCCGTCTCTCCCGCTCTTGGTGCGTTTCTCGGTGTGTCTGAAGCATCTCGTACCGATGTCGTCAAAAAGGTCTGGCAGCACATCAAGCTCCACAATCTCCAGGTATTAATAGTTTATACTGCAAAATATTGTGTTGTTTGCTTGTTCTTGTTTCAGTTAGATGTTCTTTTACCGGATGGTTTCTTATATCTGTTGGTGTGTATTTGCACATGGATCGGTGCCTCACTGCCTCATTCCTTAAGGAATTTCTGTAATACATACATATACGAGATATTTATATAGACAAATATATGTTTGTTTTGATAAGTGAATGGATTTAGAGTAGTGATTAGTGCTTTAGCAATAAATTGTATGGGGTTGGGCTGAAGAAGGGTTAAATCAAACTCTGGTAACAGGGAGATTTGTATGCTCTGGAATGTCTCATTGTGTGCTTGAGGCTGCCCCCATACGATGAACTCTGTACTCAGGTGCTTTTATTCTTTTTTCCTGTTTTCCTGTTTTTCCTCTTGTTGTTTGCTGTTTCTTTAGTCCTTGTATAGGTTTATGGCTTGAAAGCAAGGGGCCTGTCCCTTGGAACTCTCGTTGGGTGTTCGGTTTTGTCTTTTAAGAAAAAGTACTCTTTCCGGAAACTAAATTGTATGGGGTTATGTATTTTGAGACTGATGATACTAAAAGTAGGTTTGCCTTTTGTCCTAGTATATTGTGCTTGTTGCCCTGTTTGAGCTCCTGCGAAGCTGATCTGCGTTAACAAATATCGATATTATATTTGGTCTCAGGGGCGGATGCTTTAAGGGGCAAGGGGGGTCATGTGACCCCCTTGAAATTCCAGAATTTTTTTTTTTTTTGGGGAGTTAAAAATCTAGAGTTATGCATATGCAATTTCAAGAAATAAATGTTCGTTTCACCAAGGGAAATAGTGAGTTGTTACTTTGTGTGGCATGTTTAAACCCATCCAACTCATTCTCTTGTTTTGCAAAGGAGAAATTGATTCGTCTTGCCAAGTTTTATCCAAAAGACTTTTCTCAGGAAGAGCTCATGGTGCTTTCTAATCAACTTGATTCACATATTTTTGACGTGCAATTGAATCATGCTTTTTCGAGCTTGAATGGACTTAGTGGTCTTTCTAAGAAAATGGTAGAGACAGGGAGAGAGAAACTATATCCTTTATTTTACTTGCTCTTGACTTTGGCTTTGATCTTACCGGTTGCAACTGCTACTGTTGAAAGAGTATTTTTTGCGATGGCCATTGTGAAGAATCGACTACGGAACCAAATGAATGATTTGTGGTTGAACAATTATTTGGTAGTGTGCATAGAAAGAGATGTTTTTGCTGACATTGACGATGATATACTCATGCAAAACTTTCAGAATATGAAAACCCGTAGGGATTAATTGTAAAAAGTTTTAGGAAGGAATCTATAATTTTGTGCGCTTATGTTTGAAATCTTTTAGAATGTCTTAACTTCGACCTATTATATGCTTAATGAAGAATGTTTAAACATTTTTTCTTCTCGTTATATTAGATTAGATTGGATTGCGAATTTTTTTTCCCAGTTATGCTTGAAAGGTGACCCCCCTAGAAGGAATTCTGGATCCGCCACTGTTTGGTCTGTGTCTTTATGCATACATTCGTTGAACGTCTTAATGTTTCCTTAACGACGCATATGAGGTGAACTTGGGGCTTGTTTGGTTGGACATGGATTGGATTACAAGTTTGTATAGGACAGCATCTTTGGCACAATTATTTGAGGAAGGATTATGCAAGTTTCGTTGGACAACCAGTCTCACAAAACTTGTTATATAACATAATCCTGAGGGATGTGATACTGGTGATCTCCCCATTGTAGTCATGACTGGTGAGATTACCAATCCCCTCATTATTGGCCAACCAATTAAACATGGCCTGGAGAGGCACAGAAGCTTACAACGTGTTAGTGGAAAATGGTGACCATAACTCCATAAGACACATAAGGGGGGAGAGGTTGGACAACAGCCATGAAACATGTGAAGATGATAATGCCCATTATTGAATGAAGTTTGTTTTACTGGGTTTATGAGGGTGTGCTTTGAAAAACAGAACTGGCACTACTGGTTTTTGTGGCACCCCACGTCAATCCCGCCAAGTGATGAACAAGAGAGAAAAGTCTCTGTAAAGAGCGACTTTGGGAGGCCTTCAATTTTTCTTGTACTCCCTGGATTATTTTGTTTCCCCTTTTTAGTTAGTTTGTGTATGCACTTTGGTATATCCCTTAGTATCCTTATTACATGTTATTCTCCCGCGTCCCTACTGCAGTAATCTTGCTATAGTTTCACTACTCAGTCGCGTAGTACGATTTGGGTGGCAGAAGGATTGTATTAATTGTTCTTGATTTCCATCATGGAATGAAAAGGTTTGTTGGTTAGTAGGGGACTAGTTATCTTTGACTTCTCGGCAGAGGAATAATAGGCTTGATGGCTGTGTCCAACACAGCCCCTTTTCTTTTCCAGGGTTTCACATCCTTAGCCCCTGAGTTTAACACTAACTTTGAGGGAGATATTCTACGATTCAGGTGGAACTCAGGGAGGTAGTTATATGTTTGGGAATGGTTAGTCCATTGATCATTGGTATAAGGCAGGACCCAGATGTTAGATTTGTCATGCTAGTGATATGATCACACGTGGAATAGATAGTTGGGATCGCAAACTCAAAGCCAAAGTTAGGCTACCTTGTTGGGCTATTTCGAGGCATCCAACATTCCAACTTATATCAGGTGGCCTAAGGAAGGTTCAATTAATGTAACCGAGCAAAGGTTTCTCTGCCTTTAACTATCCCTTTGTTCATGTCAAAGTAAAATCTTGTGGAATGTATTTTTAGCATTTTCAATGTCTGGTTGAATGTCAAATGCTGTTTAGGTATTTGCGGAATACTTTCATTTTCAGCATTTCTACAGAGAATATTTCCTTCTCTGTATTGGAGCATACTGGAGTGCCAGGCAAGCATTTTTTTGACAGTGTACAAATTATTTTAGTTCGGGTTGCAGGAATATGGAACTGAGATGTCAACTATCACTTCTTCAGTTTGATATCTATGATTTAAGTGCTGATAGTTTGTTTCGCATTGCGCCGGGCTTTATTTGTGCTTCTTTGGCTTGAAATTTTTTCCTGTGCTCTAATACCTTTGTCTGAAGTCACAAGTTTTCACATGTAACGTTACAAAATATACAAGAAGCTTGCCGATTAGAAAACTATGCATACATATACAAGAAGCTTTTAGTGCGATTCATGATTGCCCTTGTCTTTAAACATCTGTTTCGAACTAAGTTTAAATGCAACTTCTGCAAACATAGTGATCGTGATGGATTCAACATTTCAACTAGCTTTTGTGGTAGTGATTGGATTACCTGCTTTACGTTTATTTGTTGATTGGCTTTAGGAAAATTTGGCTGGCAAACCATTCGATATCCATTTTCAAACTCATTTGAACGCTCAAAAGTGTCATTGTTACTTCAACTTTGGGTTAAACTCACTCTTGGTTCCCCCCTTCTTTTTGCAGAATCCTGAAAACAAGAAAGAGATCTTTTGTGACGAGAAGTTGAAGAAACTATTTGATGGTAAAGACAAAGTTGGGTTTTTGGAGATTGCGAAGCTGTTGACTCCGCATTTCGTTAAATCTTAGTCGTGCTCCTCCTGGAGAAAGGGATTCAAATAGGCTTCTCTTTTTGTTGTTCTTATGGCTGTCCATGTTTGAATCCCTGGTCGAGAATTTGATTCAGATGCTCTAGTATCATGCATCTACTAGGAAAAAATGACTTGTATGGCTTGTCGAAGTGAATCCTATTACTTTTGCTTTCTCTAGATTATTATTTTTTGAAGAGCTATCCAGTTATGTTTATATAGGTGAAATTGAATGTTTTTTTTTTTTGGGTGTTTCCAGCATGGCCTTCAGAAAACCAATTCACCTTTGAACCTCTGAAGGGTGCGGACTTCAGAAAACCAGTTCACCTGATTCTCAATCGCTCTTTTTAGTGGGGAGGAATGGTGCGTGAATGGCGGTTCTTAGATGAGGGAATTGTTCCTCTCTATATATGGCCTTTTGGAATAAAGTTGTGCCCGACTTGAGCTGAGTAGTGAATCGTTCAATTTTGACTCGAAAATCTTGACAACTATAAACATTTGTACAAGTTTTGCTTGTTAGGCGAAGTTGATCGTCGCAGGTGGGCAGTCTTTAGTATTGCAGTCATATCTCTCTACTCGATCATTGGATTGAGGTGGATTTATACTGGGTTGGAAAGTAGATTCAAAGAGCTACAACTTTGTCTAAAATACAAAATTTTAAATTCCTACTTTTACGTGGTCAAAACAGGCCTAAGTTGAGTGTCATGATTCATTTTCAAAGTCGCTCAAGCGATTTTATATGTGCTTGAGCACCTTGTCAAGCAAAACCCTACTGAAAACTATGCGCTCAAGCGACTTTAGACGCGCTAGAGTTTAATTGAGAGACTTCTGCACATTTTCTGTTTGTTGGGCACGAATTTGAGGTGTCGTGTATGTATGTATGTATGCGTAAGATTGTTGTATTCTGAGAGGCGAACGTCTAGAACCGCGAACCCTGTAAAGAGGGCGAAATCTGTTTTAAAGACGCAACCTGTAAAGAGGGTGAAATTTGTTTTAAAGACGCAACGAGTCTGCTGGCCCCATTATTCTGGATGAGATGTTTTACATACTAACAGTGTGTGTGTGTGTGTGTGTGTGAACACATGAAAGGGCCCTCTACTACTTCCATGGCAATTCTTGTTGGAATTTTGTGAATGAAACCGGGGCACTCGGAGGGTCTCCCGGGGCAACCGAGACCACCCCACGGATTCAACACGTTATGCAATTAACGCTGGGTAACTCCCTCATGAATATGGAGATAATGGCAGAATTGATTCAAATTCGGATTGAAGGCTGCGGTTACAGGATCTGAAATTCATTGGCAGAATTCATTTAGTTATTGAATGGGGAGGCTCCCCCATTAATCCCGTATTCATGTTTTCAGCTCCTTTTTCCAGCTATAAGAAGGGCAGCTCTGTATTGGTTTCATTATCAGAAATTCGCGCAACTCATTCCATTCCAGAAAGTCATTTTTGAGAGAGAGAGGTAGACGTTGTTTCAGTTCGCCAAGGCTTCCAGCGGCGGTGTTCCGGTGGTCGTGGTTCTAACCGTTGTATCCTGGGACAAAGACGTCGAGTCAACCTACAACACCCACGGTAGGCGGCGCATCTTTGTTAAGGAGAGTGTGGTTACACACGACTCGGCCTTCCGAAAACTGTTTGTATATTCTGTTTCATATTCTGTCTAGTTTATTTATGTTCATATAATTCAGTTTCGTTGTAATTTGTTCATATATAATTATATCAGAGGAATTTGTTCTTTGGAATTACGAATTGCCACTGTATTTTTTCCAACAATTCTGGCTAGACAATCGAATTAGTGCCGTTTGATTTGTTTTTTTGTCCTCTCCCATGGGAAGTCGAGCAAAATCCCCTTTGGGTTCTCTGTTTTCCATGACTGGGCAGGAATATTCCCCGTGCCGCTACATAGGCTCAATAACATTATGGAGTCGACGAATAGACAAGAAGAAAAATAAAGACAATCAATTGGAAATACTATCAATAACCTTGAGAGCCAAAGGGTACGTTAATCGTCAACTATCATTCAAGAATCGTGAGGAATAACAGAACTGTCAAGAATCCATAGGCTCGAGAGGATTTCAAAGGATGTGGAGATGTTTTCTTTTGGAATGAATTATTCACAGTAGGTGTGATAAAAACCAGACTCAAAAGGGCATGTGATAAATTCGCCAAATTGAACTTTGAGCAAATTTGTTCTAAATGCTGTAGTTTCAGGAAATTTTCCCGTGAACAATTCTCAGAAGTTTGATATAAATCTAGTGTTTTTAGATAAGTTGGTGGTTAACAATCTAATATGGTATCAGAGCAGGCAATAGATCCTCTGTTAGAATCTCACCGCTTTCTTAATAATAAAAATATTTACAAGTGTTTAGCCCGTTTATGGGAGAGCATGACTACACATGACGCGTTGAAGATACAAATAAATTTAACCGGACTATATCTAAAGATTTTCATAGTATAGTGATGAAGTCCGAGTCGATCCACGGGAGAAAAGTGTGTCAATTCCCAAAATTAATTCTACTTTTATTCGAATGCAAAAGATATACAAATGTTTTTGGATTTTTGCATACAAGTTGCATAAATTGGAATAACATAAAATAAATGGATAAAGATATAGAGAAGGTCTTGCAATTTCTAGTCAACCATGCCTTTGTAACAATAGTATTGCATTAATTTAAAGTCTCAATCAATTCATTCAATTGTGATCCGTAGCAGCTAGAAGCCCCACAAGGCCACAAGTATCGTCAAGAGGATAAATATAATCATCGACCCGTATAGCCTATCTTTGATTAGCATGGATTATCTACGGTAAACTAACACTAAACCAGGGTCATAGGGACAACATGTCTTCTCGTAGCATAAGCTATCTCAACTCTTTAATTATATTTTATGTGAAAACTGCTGTGTGATGTAGTGATTGAAATCACATAAATCAAACACCCGATCTCAGATACTCAATAAAATCATTATAACAAAATAAAAAAATATGGAGCCATACAATTATTGAATGAATGAAAGAAACCAAAAATAACTCTCTCTCCGTCCTATAAAGTTGGTCCTTTTCAAAGATACCAACTTTCTAGGGGGACATTCATTAAATTAAATGCATGTATCCTTTCAAATTGCGCATTGATTTACATTTCCACCCTTTAATGTAAATCGACGAGTACTTTAATTTGGTGCGAAAAAAATCGAAAAACGATACACGGAACCACTTCATTTATTGATTTCAAAATTTTGTGATTTGAAATACCTATGATTTTAGCACCTGAACTCATTTGCTAAAATCATGGTTGATTTTAGCAACTAAGTTGCTCAAATCAAACGGAAAACTATCTCACCTAAAAAATTATTTTAATTTATTTGTGAAGATTGATTTTGGAAATCCACCCACTTTTTCTACTTAACTTTTCAAATATAACTAGTATTTTGAGACATCCCAAAATGAAATAGAGAACCAACTTTATTAGACGGAGGAAATACAATAATTAAAATTAAAATTAGATTTCCTCTTACATTCCAAGAATAAAATGATGGAACATCTCTTTACAGATTTGTGGAAAAGAGACTGCCTCTGCTTCCATGCAGGGTGGAGCTCTGCCTTCTTTCTTTTCTCCCTTGGCCCTCTTTTGTTTTTTTGTTTTTTTTGGTAAAGGGGTAGAAATGTCATTAAAATCACAACCTGATACAAATAGAGTTCCCACAAATTGAAACAAACCATCTAAAGCCAACGAGTACAAGACCAAGCTAAAACAAAAACAAGGACTAAGAGAGATCTCCATCACCGATGTCCGAGTGAAGAACAAATCGGGCAAGAGCATGCTTTGCCAAAAAATGGGCACGCTGTACAACTTTCCGTGCCACTTTCGAAATTCCTTGGCCCTCTTTTGGTTCTGACTGCTTCCTCAAGTTATACAAATCAATGATCCAATAAAATTGCAAATATTAAGTAAGACTAAGTCGTTGCGAGACATGAAAAAGAGGAAAATAAATGAAAGAAAGAAAAAGACAGAACACATGGGGAAGAAGGAGAGTATGGAGGAACGGACAAGAATGGTTTGCTATTGAATAATGCACATGGGCTAATAATGCACAGAATTCATATTGGTCCTCAACGGTGACCTGCAACTGCAACCATAAAAGTATCATAGAAGGAAATAGAATATAGGACACACCAAATCTATAGATAGAGACGGAGCCAGAAATTTCACCATATAGGAGAGAATATGTTTTCCAAAATACTTTGCAGGGGCAAGCCTATATAATTCACAGGAAATTTGTGTTTTTTCTATGGAAAACTAGGGATATTTTTTTTCTTGCAGGCGCGGCCGTCCCTACTAGCCCCTCTCTGGCTCCATCCCTGTCTATAGATTAAAAGCCTCCTGGTGCTTCACAACACTTGACATAAGGTGAAATGAATTTAGAACTTAAAAGTCAGTAAGTCAAAGCCAGCTTGTTCCACTGACTTAAGATTGTTTATTGACTTATGATAAATTATGACAATATAGCCCTTCTGCAATGTCAAATACAACCCAAGTTTTTCAACTCTCAAGGGCAATTTGGACAATTCACGCTCGAAATTATACTTCCCACCCAAGTTTTTCAACTCTCAACCAGTTCGTTTTGTCTGTATTCAAATTATTTTTTTTTGCATTTGTTAGTTTTGCGTCAAGATTTTGTGGTTTCTGGATTCCTCTCGACGAGACAAATCTAACAAGTATAAATTTATGGTCAAACCAAATATTTTTTGAATAAAGCCGAAAATACTTGAATTATTGGATTAATTTTGGTTTTATAATTTTTTTTTTGAGTTTTGGCCATAATTTTATACTTGTTAGATTTGTCCCGTCGAGAGAAATCCAGAAATCACAAAATCTTGATGCAAAACTAACAAATGGGAAAAAAAATTTAAATAAAGACAAAATGAATAATCCAATAATTCGGATTTTGGATTATTTGCCAAATGGCATAACTATAGGTAATCTCCAATTTTATACATACTAGTCCAAAAGAAACAGCCCTAAGTTTTAAAAAGTTGGCCGATAAATGATGACCACGTGTCACGCGCAAGCTGTTGCTCCCGCGTCACATACGCGTCTATTCAACGCCTAGAATCGATATATAACGGATATGTATAAATATATGACTCACGCGCACTCTTACAGACACGTTAAACCCTACATTCATTCCTTCTTTCTCATCCGACCGACTGCATCTTCTTCAATCGTAAGCGCTCTCTCTCTCTCTCGTGTTCTTCCAACTCTATTTTCGCTCATGACTTGCATGATAGAGTAGATCGATAACTGGTGTTGTTTGTGCGCTGTAATTAAGCTGATCGAGTTCTTTCTTTCAGCGTTCACGGAATTGAATTGTGTTTGTTTGTTAAGAAACTGGAGGATGAGATAAGAAAAGAAAATTTGTGGATCCTTTATGCAATACTGAATAATGCAGTTTCGAGATCTAGACCTCTCAGTTGTTACGATTTCTCGGTTTCGAATACCCTTACTGATACTTTTTTTTGGGGCTTGCATACTGCTGATAAATGTGTATCTGTTTACTTATGTTTACTTGTTGCTTTGGCAAAATAATTGATCCAGATTTTTTTTTTCTAATCTTTATTAAGAAAAATCGCATTTTTATTTGTGAATAAAGACAAAAATAATCCAATAATCCACAAAAAAAATTGGATTATTTTTTTTCTTAAGTGAACTTTTTAAAAATTTCATCATAATTTTTTACTTTTTAGATTTCATCATAACTTTTCGAGACGTATCAATAATTCACAAAAATCGACGAAAAACTAACAAATGCAATTTTTTTTTTTGAATAAAGACAAAAAAAAAAAAACTGGATTAATATTTTGCCAAAGAGCCAGTTCATAATCCCTCATTTTCTCTGTGGTCGAACATATTTGCTTTTTATTCTGAGTTATGTCCTTAAGATGTGGTTAGTTGTTTTGCCTCTTTAAGACTAAATGAAGTTTTAGATGTTAACTGGTACAAATGGAGTATTTACATTTGGTTACTAAGAGAATGGAGGATAAGAATGAGAATTGGTTGATCATGTGAGTTGGGAAATTCGAGCCAGTCTTTATTGGGATTCTATCAATGCAATTTTAAGATTGAGAACTTCCATTTTGTTGCTCATCTTACAATTCTCAGGTACTAGTTTGAATTTTGAATATCTTCGCGACATGTTTTCCTGGCTTTTATGCTGCTAAAACATCTGTATTTATGTAGTTATGGTTTATAAGTTTTGTAATCCTTCATTTTCTCTATGCTCAAATAGATTTGCCTTCTGGTTCTGAGTTATTTCCTTCGAAATTATTTTCCTGCTTCTTGTAGGAGAAAATGAAGTTTTAGCCCTTAAATACACAGTGAAGTTTTCAATTGGTTGCCAAGAAAATGGAGGATAACAAAAGAAAATTGATTTATCGTGTGACTCAAGAACTTTGGGATTCGGAAAAAATCTAGAACTTCCATTTTGTTACTCATCCTAGATTTCTATTTCGATGGATTAAACGGATTTCTCAGTTTGAATAATGGTCATCGTCATTTTCTGAGATTTTTGTATACTGCTAATGAATGTCTACATGTACTTCGCTATAGTCGAACAAATTTGCCTTCTGAATGTCTACATGTGCTTCACTATCGTTGAACAAATTTGTCTACATATACATCCAAAAACGGTCATACTTCGCCTCTTTACTGGACAAAACAAGTTTTGTTACATGCATGTAGAGTAAGCATTTAGTTGCTGGACAATTGTAGGGTATGACCGTCTTTGGATGTATACAGTACATCCGGTAATGACCTTAGGGGTCTTGGGTGGTAATGCCCATTGGGGTGGTATGAGTTATACGTCAACAGGTGATTAACAAAGTAAATCCTCTGGTTTAGATACATTTGTTTAGGTTTAACAACTGGAAGTTGAGGTGCAGATGATAGTCTGATCCGTGATAGTTAGTTTGTTAGGGTCGTGTGTGAAACTTGTTCCCTCGGTATTTTTCCTGGGAAATGTTGATTTGTTTCTTTGAATTCTTCAAATTCAACCCTTTTAATAATTTCGTCCTATGGCATGTTTGTTATCCTGCTTAGTCTTGTCCTTTGAGACTCCTCGTTCCCTTTTAAACTTGAGTTCATTCATTCCTCTTTGGATTGAAATAAACTTTTTAATGGTGGTCTCATGTGGTGGTAAACAATCTTCTCTTCTCGGCATTGAATGATGTGATTTGCCACAGAAGCTGGATCATTTAGGTTCTTTTGGCTCAGTTTTTTTAGTTCTAGCCTCTGTAAGCCCTTCATTTTGCTTTGTTCCCTTCAATTTTTTCATTGGGAAGGCAGAAGTTGTAGCATGCTTGGCATAGGGAGTAGGATCAATCTTGAGGCACCGCAGGTAAATTGTAGGGGCGGGAGTCAAATAATGTTGAATTAATGCTACCCAACATCTTTTGTGAATGAATTATTCCACTCATACCTACTCTACTGAATGGGTCTTGGATTCGTTACCTTAGTCGTTTGAACTTTGTTGAAGCCATCAGTTCTTTTATGGCATTTTAACCATCATATAGTATGGTTTGGTATAACATGCTACTTGGCTTCAATAAATCTGATGTACTTACCTTGTGGGATCTGATTAATGAATCTGCTTCTTGTAGGCACTAGTGGTTCTGCTTTAACAAAACAATGGGTGACAAACACCAGGACGGTGATAAAGGGCTCTTCTCACAACTTGCTCACGCTGCCGGTGGACATCCTCCAGGGCATTACCCTCCACAGGGCTATCCACCACAAGGATATCCACAACAAGGTGGCTACCCACCAGCAGGGTATCCACCTCAAGGCGGTTATCCACCACAAGGCGGGTACCCACCACAAGGCGGGTACCCACCATCGGGATATCCACAACAAGGTGGCTACCCACCAGCAGGATATCCCCCTGGTGCTGGTTATCCTGGTTCATCCGCTCCACAGCATGGAGGTATGGTTTCAAACTTTCTTTACTAGGCTGTTAACTTTCTTTATGACGAAATTTTGAGGGAGAGAAGCATGATTAGCAAGCTCGTTCACTCCATGGACATATCTTACGCTAGAAACAAGAAAAATTTGAAACATGAATCTGACACTTTCACTTGTCAAAGAAAATGCTGCTTGCTTCACTCCATGGACATGTCTAAGGCTACAAACAGGAAAATTTGGAAACATGAATCTGACACTTTCACTAGTCAAAGAAAATGGGATCCCAAACTTTCATATACAGACATGGGTGCCAATGTTATATTGGGGAATCACGTACAAATGGAAATGCTAAGGGAGCGTAAAGATCTAGGAGGATTATACATTTAAATGATTCTATAGCCTACTTAAAAGAATTTATATAGCCTACTTAATTGGCTGGGACACGAGACAATTTGTTTTGTTTTTTGTCTTGGTACTTGTCAAAATGTGGACACTCATGTCTCTGCATGTTCATTTGAGCGGTACGAATTCACGGTTGTGTTATTGTTATTGATAAAAATCGTTGAGGAGAGAATGCATTTAAATAATAGGAATTCTATAGGTTCTCCTATACACGAGATCTATTACTTGTATAATCTTAGGAGATGGAACCAAGCACTCCGTGAAGTTCGTATTTGAGCAAACACCGGAGCAGGTTTACCATTGACCAATATTTGTCCCTATGGCATGGTGTCCTAAATATTGTAAATCAGAAAGGGCGAGCTTCTTTCCAAGCTAGATTTTAATGATGTTTCTATACTAATTTCTCGAGCGTACCATTTGCAGGGCATGGAATTGGCATGGGAGGAGGGTTGCTAGCTGGGGGTGCTGCTGCAGCAGCAGCTGCTTATGGTGCCCACCAAATGTCGTCACATTCACATGGCGGTCATGGCGGTGGTTATCCACCAGGCGGTGGTTACGGACATGACGGTGGTTATGCACAAGGCGGTGGTTACGGACATGGCGGTGCTTCTTATGGACATGGTGGTTATGCACAGGGTGGTGGTTACGGCCATGGAAAGTTTAAGCACGGAAAGCACGGGAAGCATGGGAAATTTGGCAAGCATGGAGGACATGGAAAGTTCAATAAGTGGAAGTAATTGTGTCCATTAACCGAATTGAGACATATGTTGACTCTATAGTTGCTGACTCTGGTTTTTACAAATAAAATTTAACGCTTTCCGTGTCCAGTAGGCCTTTGTTGGCTGTTCATTCTGGCATTGTTTCCTTCAGATATGTATTATGATATTTTTGTCTTAACAGTCGTATACAGCTTATGATATATGCCTTTATTGGCTCTCATGGTTTTGTTACTTGTCCAGAAGAAAAAGGAAATGGAAGAGAAGGGTTGAAAGAGGAGAGATTTTCCTATTACCCTCTCTCTCTTCTTTAGCAGTAGTATGGGTGAGATTCATCAAGTTTAACTTGCAGTCTGGCAGGGCGAAGGAAGAAAGAGAAAACGATAGCGTTTTTTGGGTTGCGCTTCTCTCTCTTTAACTCTTTTGATTTCTTGAAATACCAATGCTGGTAATTCTTTCCTTGGTTTATGCATTGCAAATTTCGTTTGGTCGTGGGTGCAACCTTTTGTGGGATTGTGGTTCTCAGAGGAAATTTGGCCTCAGGTTGATGAGGGCAATTTATTTGCTGGAGTATTGATGTTTAGACTGAAAGCTACATTTGTGACTAAAATCTCTTCCCCATTTCGAACTAGTTTGAGCAACATTATTATTAAAATCCCGCGAGAAAAATGGTCTCCATTTTGTGGGAAATTTTTTGTTCGCCGAGTGGGCACCAGCTGGCATAGGGGTGCACACCGGCCCGGTAGCCCGTCCAGCCCGCCCAACCCAGCCCAGTCTTTTTAGGGTTTGGAAAAAATATTTAGGCCCATAGGGCCGAGCTGGGTTGAGATTTTAAGCCCATTTACTAATTGGGCCGGGCTTGGGAAATTCTTCTAAGGCCCAGCCCGGCCCTGCCCGATTTAAATAATATTTTTATTTTAATAGTATATGTATATGTTATAGCTGGAATCTAGTTGCTTAGGGTTTGTTTATCTTAATGAAATTGACATTGATGAAGACGAATGCTAGGTACTACCTATGTAGAGAATACTTTTGAAGTGATAGCAATTTGTTAATAAGATTTGAAGTTTTTTTCCCTTAAACTATTGTCTTATAATAATAACTCATAGTTTTTACTTCCTTTTATTTTTATTGTGCTCTACAAGATCTGCTGTGAAGAAGTGTGAATTTAAAGGAGTGATACTTGAGAGACTTTTTTGCATGTTAGAGTTCCATCTTTTAGAGCACTTTAATTTATGAGTTTGTTTTTTATATTTTGGGGAGACTTAGAACTTTAAGTATATTATTACGTTTGTGAATTCTTATTGTGATTGCTATCGTTGATTAATTTATGTTTGTGATGCCATGTTTTAGAAAAATAATTGGGCTTGTTGGACGGGCTTGGGAAATTAAAATTCTAATTGGGTCGGGTTTGGGCATATTAAATGAAGCCCGGTTATGAATGGGCCGGGCTTGGGAATGGACAAATCTCGTTATTATCCAGTATAAACCCGGCCCGAACCCAGCCCGGCCCGGTGTTTGTGCACCCGTAGCTGGCACTGCCACTTGGTGCCCATCGGCTCATCTAAGCTGTCCATCCATGTTTTGGACGGCCCAGATTGTTGGATTGTTTTGTGGCATTTTTGTAATTTTGAGGGGTAAATTTACCCAACAGATCTGGGCCGTCCAAAACACGAATGGACGGCCTGGATAAGCCGACGGGCATCGCAGTGCTAGCTGGTGCCCGCTCGGCACTGAAAAACTTCTCCATTTTGTGGGATAAACTTCTCCAACTCCCCCGATACAACTTTCATAGATTTCATCTTCGATTTTTGGGGGAGAAACGAATGAAATTAAGATGAACAGTTGAGAGTAACTTATTCGAGACTTGAACCCTTTTCTTGGCCCTTGTGACGATTGGCGAAAATGGTAAAATCCTCCGGCATCATATTACGATGACTCATGGGGGAGTTTAATCCCCCACGGTCATCTAATGCTCAAACAGTTGTCATGAATGTCATTCCCCAGTTATGATCATAATCGTTAGTTCGATGTATCCATTCGTTAAAGGGTAATTCCAAGAAAACAGGCACTTTCAAATGGTTTTTACAGATAGCAATCTCAGAGTCAGAGAGCATGACTTACATGATCTACAAAAGAATTCTCCTAACAATTTGCAACAAACAGCGAAAATCAGTTCAAGGAAAATCAGCTCAATAAATATCTTTGAATTAACTTACTAACAAATGACAGTTTTCGAGATCCTCAGCAACTATCAACCAATACCAACATCGATAAGACTGTAACCCAACGGCTTTTTTAGCCCTTTCTCCTGAATTACTCTTCTCAATTCTGCAGCATCACTCCATCTTCCAGCAGAAACATACATGTTAAACATCGATACATAGTATCCAGCATTCTCAGGCTCCAAACTAAAGAGAATTTCTGCAACTTCTCTGCCCATCTCGAGATCCCCATGGTAGTTGCAAGCACTTAACAGAGCACCCCACACGCCCGGCTCAGGTTTCGTTTCCATCCGCTCGATAAACTCATAAGCCTCATGGAGCCGTCCAGATCGACCAAGCATGTCAACAACACAAACGTGATGCTCAGTTTCGGGTTCTACTCCAAAATCATCAGACATGTGGCTATAATACCACTTACCTTCATCGACAAGCCCCAAATGGCTACAAGTGGATAAAAGGTTTATAAAAGTGCTCTTTGTTGGACTAGTGCCAGACTCGATCATTTCTTGGAAAACTTGAATTGCTTTTTGACCGTTGTTATGGAACCCGAAAGCAGATATCATGGAATTCCAAGCTGCAATAGTCTTTTCAGGCAAACTTTGGAATATTTCTATAGCCATGTCTAACCTTCCACAATTGCTGTACATATCCACAAGAGCAGCAGATATGAAAGAATTCCTTTGGAAACCAAACCTGAAAACATAAGCATGAATCTGCTTCCCGTGCCTCATCAAACCTAGTTGGGTACAGGCTGAAAGGACACTGGAAATGGTTATTTCATCAGGTTCAAAACTAAGGGTAGAAAAACATTCCAAAGCTGCTTTCCCATCCTTATTGTGAGACAAAGCAGAGATCATGCAATTCCAAGAACATAAATTGCGGTTGGAAAAAAAGTTAAACACCAACTTCGCGCTCTCAATCTCCCCAAATCTACCATACATGGTAATTAGTGCATTTTGGATGCGGATATCCGTACCTTCCAGTGTTTTAAATGAAAGCCCATGAAGTAATTTTCCTTCTAACACCAACCCAAGATTTCCACATGCAGATAAAACATTAAAAGTGGTGATGGAATCGTGACTGACATGAGATTCCTTCCTCATAAAGTTGAAAACCTGTAAGGCTTTCCAGAAATGGCCATTCTGCATGCAGCCTGAGATAATGGTGTTCCAACAAGCAGTATCAGCCGTGGCAGAAATAGCCGAGAACAACAAGAAAGAAGATTTCAAGTCTCCACAATTAACATACATGGACATCAATGAATTGATCGCAAGATTATTGCCTGAAAATCCCAATTTTAATTGCCAACAATGGATTGATTTACCAAACTGGAGAGATGAATGGGAATGGCAAGAAGGAAGAATGGCCAAAACAGTTGACAAGCTGCAATATGAAGGCAAGAGCAGCAGTTCTTTGAATAGAATTTGAGCTTCTCTAGAGTGTTCATTTTGGGAGTACCCAGACATAACTGTATTCCATGAGACCAAATCTTTAAAAGCCATTGTATTGAACAATTGCTCAGCTGCCTTCACATTATTGCATTTCATGTACAAATCCATTAGGCTGTTCACCACCGACAAATCCAACCCCATACTTCTACGAACGATGAACCCATGAACAGATCTTCCTTCTCTCAATAGCGTCAATTCAGCACAAAGACCAATTACGGTAACTACAGTGATTGTATCGGGTTGGAATGATCCTTTAAACTGCATTTCAAGAAGATGATTAAATGTTTCCAAAATCATTCCATTTGAGGCAAACCCATCAATCATTGAATTCCATGAAATTACATCCTTCCGAAAAATTCCTCTAAAAACAGTATCTGCAGCCTCAATTTCTCCACAATGAGAATATAATGAGATTAAGGAATTTGCAACTGAAATATAGGAGCTCTCATCATAACCCAATTTAATTCCCCGCCCATGGATGCCTTGACCAATATCCAACTCCTGCAATCTAGTACATGCTGCAATTGCACATGAGAGACTCACACCATCAGCTTGTTTTCCGCAAGAGGTCATCTTCTTCAAGTAGTGTAGAGACTTCTCAGGATTGTTATTATAAAGGCAACCAGTCATCACTGAATTCCAAGAAACAAGGTCTCTACAATGCATTCCTTCAAATAAAGACTCTGAAGTGCTCATGTCGCTGCATTTTGCATACATGTATACGAAAGCATTACACAAAAGAGTATCCGAAATCATCCCTGCCTTCACACTCAAACCATGCAAAACCCGACCTTGTTTCAATATTTTGGCATGGGATAAGGCTGAAATGGCAATGACAAGAGTTCCGGAATCAAACCCACTTCCTCCCTTTATCATCTCCAAAAAGAAATCTACTGCAGCTCCAAAATAGCTGTTCTCAATGCACACGGTCATCATGGCATTCCAAACTACCACATCTTTGTACAGGATTTCGCTAAACAATGTCACTGAGCCATCAAAATCACCAGCTCTCGAGTACATCACAAGGAGAGATGTGGAAGTGGGTAAGTGAGCAAGAACACCCACCTTGCGGACAAAAGAATGCACCACTGTCGCAGTCACAATGTCGGGTTTCACGGAGGCAAATTTAACAAGATCAAGCACATCAAAAAAGCGCCCGTTTTCAGAGCTTTGTTCTCTTTGCGACATTTTGTCGAATGGGTGGAAGGCAAAGGAACGATGAGCATAAGTATGCAAAAACCCATTACCAGATCTCTCGACAAAAGGAAAGGGTTCGATGGGTAAAAAGGCATGCTGGCGTTTGTGGTGAGGATCGTAAAACTGGGTGATTGTGTTTGCGTAGATTTGATGGAAAGAAAGGGATGATCTTTTTAGGAAGGTGGTGATTGGAGTCCTAACAGCATTTGTTATTTTGGGCTGTACAGCCCAACTACCCATGCACTGTTTGTGGTTTCCTTACTGTTTCTCTATTCTGTCAACCTTTAGATGCATGGGAAAAAGTAAAAGAGAATAGGAGTAACTTATTTACGGACCGTTTTGCAAACACTCCGTTTGCAAATGTGCGGATTTCAATCGTGCATTTCGAGATTTAATGGCTCGAATCAGTGTTCTCTCTCTCCTCATTAAAAGCATTTTAGATTAAAAAAAAAATCCGAGCACTAAATCCAAACTGTTGGATCTTGGAATACACGGTTGAGATCTGCTCGTCTCCAAACGGAGTGTTTGCAAACGGTCCGTAAAGTTATTCTCGAAAGTAAAAGCCATATGGATCAGTACTCTATATATTTGCTGTGCCTCAACATACTATATGTCTCTTATTTATTTTAGGAAATTGAGGTCGGTTGGTTTCATGGATTATTAATTTTTTAGCTTTTTACGCTTTACGAGATGGGTTGTTTTATGCACATACATCAACTAAAAAAATTCAAAAAGTTAAAGAGCATGCTTGGTGGAACAGAACCTCAATTTTCCGCATTCTATTCTCTACCCCCGGGCGATACGAATCCGGGGGAGGTGTTGTGCGGTAGGTGATGTGCGTCGTGTTGTGCGGCAAAATGATGTAGTTTTACTCATTTTCTTGGTACACTTCTAAGGCCTTGTTTGGAGAGTTAATTTTGGGTTCAATTTTGGGGTTCAATTTTAGGGGATTTAGACTCTTTGGGGTAGGGCATAGTGGTTTTAGGCACTTTGGGTTTAGGGTTTAGGCACTTTGGCTTTGACACTTTGTAGTGATTTTTTTTTTTCCTCCAAACAAAGCCCTTGGAAGCTTCAAAGGTGTGCCCAAAACTACGTCGTTTTGCCGCACAACACGGCGCACATCACCTATCGCACAACACCCACCCCAAATCCGGGGGATACATATTGATTTTATTACCCTTGCATTGGCTAAGAATGTGGATTACTTTCCTTATTTCACCCTTGCATTGACTTTATGATGCTATTATGTCAGAAACGGAGATTCTGGTGTTCTCTCCTGGTATGCAACATCCGAATCGTCGAATGTGTTTTCAACTATCTTGATTTCTCGATACTTTTCAGATCCGTGGGTTTCATATTGCTTATGCTTGTGAATCTCTTTCTTGTTCCTATCCCTTGGGTAAATAGGTTTGTTACGGACAAACTTCATGCATCAAATGACAAGTAATTAAACTAGTTTTTTTTTTAAAAAAACTAATATAAAAAAAACTTCTAAGTGACTTTATGCTATTTGTCAGAAACGGGGATCCCGGCATGCACTCCCTGGTGTGCGACATCTGAATCGTCGGACGTGTTTTCAACGGTCCTAATTTCATCTCGACACTTTGCAAATCCGAGCCGCCCATTGCCAAGATGAAATTCGAGCCGTTAATGTGCACACCAGCACTCCGGGTCGTACTATGTCACCCTTGGAAAAACAAAGTAGCAGCTTTTTCACACTAGGCCCTCTGCATTTCTTTATGAAGAAAACACTCTCTTTCAAGCCAATTTCCCCATTTCCAGAAACCATTTTTGTTCATTCAGCAGGCCATCATATTTTTTCTGGAATAGAATCAAGCTTTTAGCTAGGTTTCATCACACCAAAACATCGGATCCTACGTACCACCGTACCTGTTTCATTGCATCTTTTTGATCCGTAACTGTGGCAGAAAACTACGGTAACTACCATTAGTGTATTTGTCACCGATCCTGGTCCAACGCAATTTAACACATCCTAATTCGCGCCCACACACACAAAACTAAAATCACAGCTCTTGCTCAAGTTACCTCCTTTTGGAGCATTAAAGAAAGAATTAAAGGTTAGGAAAACAATTTAATGCTTCTCGCGTATAGAGAATACACAAGCAAGCGAGGTAGAAAATCTAACAGAGTGAAATTTCTTCCTTTCCCCAGGGGATGATATGCGTTCACTGTGTAGTTTGCATTTCGAATGCATAAGAACAACAAAATTGCTTTACTGGTGGTATACAATAACTACAAGTCCTCTCCATTTTCTGAAATTACATTATACAGTCGTGCCTAGAAATTCCGATACACTCATCTGTGACTATGGATACAGCACTGTTGGTTTTCGCATTGTGGGTTCAACAAAGAGCAGCTTCAGGCTTTTGCTTCTCAGGCATGCCTCCACTGCTTCGTATGTATGACAACAAACAGGAAAAGCAAAAGGTCTCACCAGGGGGGATGATCATCTTCGCGAGTTTGCGGTGGACTTGGTTTCCAACCAGGTTTTTCATCCCAATACATGTCATAATATACGTGGCCAGGAGTGTGATTTTCCACACAGCACCATATACCTACGTACCTCTTCACGCGATTCCTGAACTTCTCCTCCTTTTTCTGATCAAATGTTTTATTTAATGTCACATGATTAAGCATGAAAAAAATATATTTTAAAATAATCTAGGAAAAAAATTAGCAAACAAAAACATGCCTTGTCGGTGAAACCAAGGAAGGCATCTTGCATTGTTGAGAATTGAATGACTTTGACATCCTTGAATGACGAGAAAACCGTTTTCAACTGAAATAACAAATAAGTAAACTCTTAGGATGAAAATAACAAAGAGATGGACATGGCCTATTTACCGTAGTCTTGCTAATCAGGATGAATAAAAGAAGATTAGTCAGGATGAGGCTTATATGGGAATCTGTAATACCGTTTCTTCACTGCTGAGTTTGGGTAATTTGAGCACCCCCGGTCGGCTCATACTGTTTGATACATTACAATTAAGGGATCCTGCTTGACAAAGTTGTACATCGAGCCATGACTCCTTGACCTGAAACAGACATCAAAATGGGAAATTTCTCTGGTAAGTGAAGGATGACAAAAAACTACTGTTCCATCCATATGAGGTCAATTCTGACATGCCTGTCTGGGTACTGCTGGATTGTCAAAAAAAGAATACTCCCTTATATTGATACTGGGTCCAAATTCCTCCTCAGGCAGTTCTTTCAACATGGTATTCACCTGCATTCAGCGTACTTTGATTTTAGAGGGGAAAAAAGTTGTCAGAGTGAGAAACACAACAAATGTTGGCACGAGGCCTTTAGATTCCTCTAGGTTATAAATTTGTAGCTTTTGTAGAAAAATCCTCTGTTGAACTCTCTGCATTGGACTGTCTACAAATTCAAGCTATATACTTCAATTTAAACAAACTCAAGTTGTAAGTAAAGATGAGCTAATTAACCAGTTGTTCATGGATCTGGAAATGTTGAAATATGAACAAAACTAATGGGAGATAGTTTTTTTTTTTTTTTTTAAATTTACACATGGATTCCTTAAACTAAGTTCGTTTCATTTTTAGTTTCTCTATAATAGTGTTCAGTCATATCTAAACACCATTAAAAAGGTAATGCATATTCTTTCAAGTGTAAGCGTGAAAGTGGACTAAAAGATGCCGATGCTGAAGTTTCCAAGCTAATTGCAAATGCTTGTTCAAATTAATGCATTTCTACGTTTCTATTCTGAGGCATGTTTGCAGTCTACATAAAATGTGATCTGCCAATGAAAATGTTAAGATCCCCTTGTTTGACTCCAGATGTTAAAACGTGACAAGACTGCCAAATGCATGATATTCTACATCATGCTAACCGTTTGCGAATAATTTTATATATGTATGTATTTGTCCCTTAACTTGCACGGCATATGCATTTCTAGGCAATACATCAATCAAGGTTAAAAAGTTTTTAAGTGCATTGTTTGGGTCAGCTAGGAATAACAAATGCTTCAGACAGTTGAGAGAAATGTCAATAAATTTAGAAATCAACGAAATATTCTTGGAATTTTTAGACATGCTTCTTTTCTCTGTGTTTTCATGCATTCTGTGGAAACATTGGGATTTCAGGTTCAGCTAACTTTTGTTGCTGTTGCCTATAATATAAATGTGTCGGCCATTTTGGATGGAAACCAAATGAAATTCTGTTCCTTGAAGACACCAGGAGCAATTTTTTTTTTTGTTTTGCGAGGAAATAAACCAATTGACAACAATTATAGTTACTTCAATTTTTCCTTAGCATTAACAAATAACAAAGCCAACTATTAGAAAAAGTATTTGAATCAAATTTTCCGTTAAATGCGACTGAAAAAAAGAAGCAAAAAAGAAGACCAAGAAAGATTTCATAATGCATTGATTCATGTTAAACCTCCCCAATTGCAGCACCAGCAAAGACGGTCTTTGAATGTCATATATGATTGTTCTAGATCGTAGTAACAGACGAGCTATTGAAGCATCCACACTTGCTATGTGCCAAAAAGTTAAAATACACAAAACGATAAAGGAAATTCAAAAAAAAAAAAATGATTGAGGAACAAAAGGCCATAATCATGACAGGTGGAACATTTCCCCTTACTAGTCCAACAGTCATCAGCACTCATTTCTATCACATTTTTACATCCCTTTGAGCCAATTTCTGTCTGCCTCAATTTGGAAGAGGCATGGTCGTATGTTAGAATGTACAAGGTTACTTGTTTTAGCCACTTGCTAACTTATTGTAATGATAAATACAAAACAAAGTTGAAAAATGGCTCATAGGTTCATCCCGGATTTTATAATCAGAAAGAGAAGTACCTCAAACACATGATCCAAGGGGCAGAGAAAAGGTTGTCTCGTCATAGTCCCCACCAGTACTCCAGGATGTGAAAACCATAATCTATCCAACCTGCACCATAGGGGAGGCATGACCTAAAACCACAAATAAAGGGGAGGGAGATCAAAATACAGACTTCGTAGCAGCAACTCCACAGAACATAGTTAATTTGGTTAGTGAAACAACATTCTATATGATACATATGAAACTATCTTTTTATCTTTTGTGACGTAACAACTCTCTCTTGATCGATCTACTACTGTCGATCAGCTGAAGGGATCAACGGATCAAGCTCTGATACCATGTCAAGATCGTAGAGAGAGAGAGAGAGAGAGGAAAACATCTTTTCTCATTACTGGGTAAAATGACTATACAACGTTATGTATAAGAGAGGGAAACAACAAAGGACTAAACTACCCCTAAGTAATATAAACATCACAAATACACCCTCAACATATAACTTAACAACCTCAGTTGTAAGAAGAAATCTTATTAATAAGCTTATGAAACTAGTCAATCGAAGTATACAAAGGAGTTTATGGGCTATTTTGCAAACATAATGCTTCTTGCATCCTTGGTAAATTCTCCAGAAGAATATGCATTGTCAAAGTCAATACTGGAATTACGAAGTTGCATAATAGAGCTTATCACACATTGGTTAATTATAATCTCCAAGACTAGTATATGAGCCTAAGTGACCTCTCCACTTATTGCCACTTGGTTTTGAGTAGGATGCTTTAACATGGTATAAGAGCTAGGCTTTAGGAGGCTTTTGGATAAGACTCTCTTGATTGATAGCCTGTTGTTTGTTCTGTAAGCGCACCTTGTGTCATTACGGATTCTATGTTTACCTCTGTACATGCGGGTCAGAAGTCGCACCTGCGGGGAGTGTTAGAGCTTATCCACATTGGTTAATTATAACCTCCAAAACTAGTATATGAGCCTAGGCGGCCTCTCCATTCATTGCCAATTGTTCTTAAACAACCATCATTGTGAGTTGATGCTTAAACAACCATCATTCCACAGTGTAATAGAAATTATCAAGCCGCAATAATGAACTTTAGCTATTTTAATGCAGCCACTTGAGGAGTAAAAGCTTAAATTTGGGATTGTACCCTTCTGAGCACCTTGGTTTGATTGAACAAACTCTTTATAGTACCCTGAGAACATGTAAATTACTTCATTCAAATACACATATAGAGGACATAAGCCTTGATTACCGTTACGTAATACGTACGGAACCTGTATACTACTCAGGGACTCACGGGTCTAGGGTTTTCTTTTTTGTGGACGTAACGTGAATGAGTATATAAACACGATTCTCTACTTCATAAGAAGTACATCTATAGGAAAAAATTTCAAACTCTATATGATTCTAAAGTCCAAGAGAAAACTATCATATTAAAAATTGCACTCCCATGTATTTTAGTGTCAACCAAATATTTAAATAACAGCATATGGTAAGATGCATATTTATGTAAGTAATGGATTTTTTTCCCGAGTTGGTTAAACCTTGTCAAATGGTGGTATCCACAGTTAAACATTTGAGCTAGATGCGACACTCTTCCTAAAAGTAAGTTGCTTGAAAGGTACTCACAATTCATTAAGTATGACAATAATAATCAAAACCACACAACCTGGTTTTCCATCCAACCATGTTCAAACCCACAAAGAACCAAGTCTTGTCAGAAAAATCGTAAAGAATTAATACGCCAAATTGGTGATCCTTTTGTTGATTTACGGCAAAGGTTTAGTAAGCCAACAAGCAAATAGACGAAAAAAATAATTACACAATCTTAATGCTCATAAAACAATGAAAAAATAACATGTATTTCTACTTTTATCTCCATAATAGTAGAGATCTCCCAGGAGAAAACAACCACGAATATCAAGGATGTAAAATTTCGTAACACTTCTTACCAGAGTGCGCTTCAGCAAAGAAGCAATAGCAAGAGCTGTCCTTATTTGCTTAATCTGAGAAAAACATTTATGGCAAGATTAACGAACTGCAACATCAAAATCGTAACAGAAGCCAGAGGATTAGGTTAATACATGCATACTTGGAAATTAACAAGTGAAAAATGTGACTCAAGATCATGCCCCCCGTCAAGTAACAAACTCTTCGGAATTGCAGGCTTAAACGTCAAGAAACCTCCTGCAGAAGATAAATGAAATAAATTGCAGAAGAAATGTTGGAACTTGATGTGGACTGGTTAATGTAGAGGACAAGCTATAAGCATAGGTCCATGCAAAGCAAGAATGAAGTTTATACTTCAGATTTGGTCTAAATATTGCTCACTTAGGAAATAATTCTGCTCTTCTTTGGAATACCAAAGACTCCCAAACATAGTCAACACCATATTCCACCTCTTATGGCCGCCAACGACACCCACTCGACTAGCCTGCCTGCAACACCAACTTGAAAGGAGTTTTCCTCTTTCCATAGCCCTAAGCTGCTCTCCAGCCAAAGACAGTAGCCTAGAGGGGATTTTTACTTTCTAATTGTCTTTCTGTAGATATGTCGCTTCCTATGCTTCTACTTCGTCAATATACAAGATAAAGTTCCTTGCCGACAATTGATTAAATCGTGTTCTACCCAGCTCTTCAATTACCCTAAAAAGGGTCTCCGCAAACTGATAAGTCTTTCATATCGATCTCACAGACATGTAAGTTCAAACAGAAGACAACACCCCAGCTCCCCCTACATTCACCCTCTATATATATGAAGATAACCCATTTAACCCCATTTTGATTGCAAACACTCCATTCTAGTATGGGGAAAATAGACGTCAATGGTAAAGTCTTAGACCAAAATATGTGTTATCATAGTAAGGCCCTATAGACGAGGGCATGAAACACATTATTCTCATAACAGGTTGAAGATTATAAGGCAATCATTAGGCAATCATTTTCAGAGGAAAATTCCAAAAATATAAATAATAAACAAATGTGAAAACATTATAGGAAACACTTACCTGGTGAGTCATAATATTCTGGTGGGTCATAAAATACCATGCCTTCACGTAGTCGATGGCGCTTTCCTTCAGTACCAGCATATTGGAACGTGGTATGCACAGCATACGGCTGCAATCTGAGTTGTTGATACATTGCCTACAACCACAGCACAAGGGATTAAAAAATGCTCTGTAATGACTATTTGTTACTACATGTTCAGATCCAAGCAAGACATTCCTAAAGTTGACAGAGCATATAATATCATCAAAATGAGGTAACGAAACGGAGCTCTCATATCCACAGAAAATAAGAAAAGAGGCATCGGCCATGAAGAAAATATCAAAGAACCATCCTAATGGTTGTACCTGGACAAAATAAGTATGCCCACTGCAAAATATACTTGCTGGCAGAAGCCCCAACTTGAGCTTGCCATCATAAGCATACACGAGTCCACTATCGTCATCTACAGATGGCCCCAACTGCCTGCGTACAAGGTCATTGAAACCATTTTGATCCCAGATTTTGTCGTCGGCAAGAAGCATATCTTTCCATTCTTTTGCCATTTTTTTTGCAGAATCTGTCGGCCGCCAGTGGAAAATTCCTATATTGTATGCCCCACCAACTGCCCAAAGTGAAAGAAAAGTTTTATTATGGAACAAGCTGCTGAAAAGTAATGATACCTGAAGTATGACACAAGTACGATTCCACTAACTGCAAATTGCCTAGTTGATAAAGGTATTGAAGACTACAGTACAATGCATGACTACAAAACAGCAACAAGTAACAAGCCCGAAAACTAGCAGACATGAATAGTCTTCACCTTGTTGCCATATGTCCAACCTGTCATCAGAAACTGTTGGTATAACTTGATCAGTTGAAGTTAACACATCTGCTTCAGGAAAGCGTGCAAGATATGGAAGGGGGTTCTGCACCAGAAGATAGAATGACATACCAATTAGGAAAGCAACAATTGAGAATGCATGACATAAATAAATTAAACTTGATGCTCCATAAGGACTAGATAGGAAATATAATCAACAAAGCTGTCCTGGGGGCTGGGGTGGAAGGGTGGCTAAGGGCAAGTGTGGGAGAAAATAGGAAAGAATATGATAAAGATCAAAGAGTAGAATAGACGAAGTACGATATCTTACTCATTTTTCAATACATGTAACAGAGTAAGAATGTTGACATTACATAGTACTCAGGATTATGCAACAGGAAACAATCTTTTCCAACCAATAAGCAGCCAAATTTTACACAACAAAAGGAATCCTCATTTACGTCTTTTCTTTCACATTTTCTTAAACAAGCTGCTAGAGAACAAAAATGGTACCAAGAAAGCAAAAGCATATCAGAATGTGGTAGAACCCTGGGGAAACCAGCACAAGAAGAGTAGCGATATGAAAAACGATAATGTAAGCAAGAAATTAAAACAAAAGATACATTTTGTTTTTAACTTGCTTTCCTCATGGTAACATTAAACCAGTAATAGAACAATTAATTTGCCTAAAAGCTTAAAGTGCAATCCAACAACTACCGTCACATGCAACCCCATCTTGCAGGTGGAGAAGCAAACATCCATACATATAAAGAAGCAGGATGCAAACAAAGAACAATAACACCAACGAGAAACATGCAGATGTAGAGACGTGAACCCAAGACCTCTCAAAAACCAAAGTTCTGAAACCATGTTCAGTTTCCAATGACAATGGGCCAACAACTTAGATCTTGATATCTAACCAAAAACCAGTAAAACATTCATGCTGGACATAACTCCTTTACTCGGAGAAAAGGTGGACCTACGTTGAGAATGCTAACAAAGACAATTAAGAAAACAAGCATAACAGATACCTTTAACCAGACCATGTCTGTATCACACATCAGCAGTTCGTAGCCAAATGGTAGAACAGCATCTATTAGCATAACCTTTTCTCTCCCCATTTTGTGAAATGTTGGTGAGCCCCATCCAACATCTATAGTGCTCATATGGCTACCCATGTCAAAAACTGGAACTCCTTTCCAGTACAAAGCCTGTAACAGTTTAGTGTCCATTGCACCTAGAACAACAGATAAAATTCCTTAGACAGGTACATATAACATTGCCATTATTTCTTCGGGACAAAAGTTCAGATCCGTAAGTTTCCATTCCACATGCATAGTCTACCCAAATTATGATACTTACCAACAATAAGATTGTCTACACCAATATCTGTCAGGTGTTTAACCCATGTCAGGATAAAATCCATGAAGGCATAGTTACCAAAGGTCACTACAACGACATTATCTCTCACCCTTTGCTGAAACAGTTCTTTTGTCAACCGGAAGGTCTTCAAAGGAGGCATTTTTGAACCAGGAGGAGGAACTTCCCAGATAGGTTGCAAAGATTCGCTTTGAGCCTGTTGTGCAGGTGCCAGCACTTCACCCACAGTTGGTTGTTGAGTAGAGATGGGTGCTTCACCTGGAGATGGAGAATGCACATTGAAATATGACTCTCACTTATACATAAGTAAACTAGAAAGATAATAGGGAAAACTAAAGGTAACAAGAGAGGAAAAAGCAGGCTGGACGCTTATTTGACAAAATAGGATATCATTAAAGGAACTACATAAGAAAACATTATGCAATATGCCTTGGAACAAAATGCCAAGAGGTCATGCAACATGAAGACATTGAGAAAGAAGAAAGAAGCGCAGCTTACATAAAAAAACACTTATTGAAAAATGCCCCGCTAAAAAAAAGTCTAACCGCTAGATCCACTTGGTATAAAAGTAAAATTCAAAATACGAGGGTCTTTACCTCATCAAAAGAGCTACAATTTTCGGAAGGCAACCATAAACCAGTTCACATCACACTTTAGAATCTCTTGCAACAGAAATTGCAAGAACTCAACTCACTCAGGCTGGGACAACATGAACAATGACAGACATCCCTAGCCAATTGTGGTTGGGGCGAGGGTAACACAAGCAAAATTAGCATTTCCAGATCATTTCAGCTGTAATAGTAACTTATGACAATATAGAAATACACTTAAATCAACATACTGTTACAATAGAATAAAAACATGTTTCAATCATGCAATGGTACAACTGACGAAATCAAAAGATCAATCTGCCCATCCGATAATCCGGGAAAGACATATAAGCAGCCCAGGGTGGGTTGCGTAAAGCATTGTTATGTCGTCTCAAAACTTCTAAATTTTATCAGAACAAGAATTGGTTCTTCGATGTTGACTATGGAACCGTTAATACGCAGCTTTGCTTGGAGTGCATATCTCACTCCAGTGATTTTGAACATTCAACCGTTGAGATTGCTCTGTTGTCATTTTGAGGCTTCCATTTTCACTCCATTCCTAGTTCCAGCTTGATTCTAGTTCCAGTTAGCTCAGGCTCTTTGTTTGCGCATGTATCATTTCATTGAAGAACTAATCCACTGCGCAATCTCCAACTCTCCCAAATTAAAATATGTAATAGGTTCACAATGCATCCCATGGTGTCAAGAAAATCAAATGTAACTGATCAAATTCAAAAGTAACTAACATAACAAAAAGAAAAGGAAAACAAGAATCCAGTTATAATCAAAGCAGTGGCGGGACTAATACAACACTCAATCAAATGCCAATGCAAGCAATTTAAAGACAATAATGAGCAAACAAAATCAGCAAAAATTATATCCGTGCCAGTGCAACTCACTTGACCCCACCTACTCCCAAATTTACCATTAATTATATTGAATTTTTTTTTTACTATTTTGTGATTTTGACCGCGTAATTATCATGAAAAATTATCAAAGAAAAGCAATTACAATAAAATTATAAAGTTGCCTACTTTTAAAACGAGAACTTTGCTAACCATTGGTCAATAAGCCTAAACAATACTCACCGAATTCTAAACAAGTTCAAATTTCAATAAGCATTTCACAATCACACAATTAAAGACAACATCTACTAGTGCATATTTCGTTAATTTGAGACATCTTTTGAATATTAACTGCAGCATTATACGAAGGGCGGTCAATCACTAGTAATTTTCTTCCTCCCTTTGGGACAGAGGAAGTATATAGATACACAGTGATATAGGTATAAATAATACGGGGTCATGCTAACCTCCACCCTGTGGAGGATAATATGCGGCATGATGCTGGAATTGGCCCACCTGGCCTCCGCCCAACAAAGGCAAACTAGTTCGGACGTCAAGGCACATTTCACCGATATTATTACACTTTTCTCAAATATTTATGCACTCCCTAACTATTATCCTCCACCCTTTGGCTGAAGTTAGCATTTTTCATATATATAGACGAGAGAGAGAGAGAGGCGGAATTACGTGAAGAAGATCGTGGGAGCCACCAGGAGGGAGATGAGGAGGAGGAGCTGCCGGAGTAGACGGCGGAGAAGACATAAAAGGAAGAGAACACAATTCCGATGATGACGGTGGCGTAGATCGTTAAAAACAGCGGCTTGGAGTTAGTTATCTCCTGTAATCGACTCTTCCAACCCATCTTCTTCCTTCCCAAACTGGGTTCTCTAGATTTTTCTCAAATTCCCTCTACCATTTGAGCATCAGCAATACCTTCCAAAATTACAGTAGAAATAGAAGCATACGATGTCTGTATGTATGTATGTGTATGTATCGATTCAACTGGATTGAAATGGATCTGCGCAGTTGCCTTAGCTAGTAGACAAGGGAAAAGTCAACACTCGCATGGCTGTCTGAATCTGTCAACAATTTTTTTTTGTGAGAAAAACTTATTCACGGATGGGCGCCAGCCAATGAAAACGTGACACGTCATTAAAATGGGAGTGCATCAAATTCCTCCCTTTCAAAACCCATCCCGTTCACCGTAAGGCGCGTAAGCCTTACCAGTAACCACCACCAGCCACCACTCGAACGCCGGAGCTCTAACACCACCGTCACCAATGGAGCGCCAAAAATAATCTAACCTTTAGAATCGAGTGGAGGGAGAGGACTCGGAGCTCGGTGAGTCGGCCTAGTGTGTTGGGTGGGATCGGGCCGACGAGGGCGGCACCGGAAATGCGGAAAGGGTTGGGTGGTGTCGCACTCCACCACCACCATTAGAGAAACCCATTTCTTGAAAATACTACCATTGAGTTAATTTTTGCTTTTATTGCCAACAAAAATTGAATCACTTGGTTGTTTGGGGGGTTCTAGAGGAGGGATCTGGGAAAGGTTTTCCGGTGATGGCCATGGGAGAGGGTAGTTTAAGAGAGAGAGAGATAGATAAGGGGTACTCTTTTTTTTTTTATCAGCAGATAAGGGGTACTTTGGTGAGGTGAGAGGAGAGGAGAGAGAAAGGGGCTGACGCCTGGGAGAGGGATGGATCAGATACATGCGGGTGGTTGGAAAGAATTTGATGCACTCTCATTTTGATGACGTGTCACGATTTTATTAGCTGGCTGCAAACACAGCTGGTTTGCAGCCCATCCGTGGCCATGTTCCACTAATTGGTTTTTTAGTTTTTTGGTTTTTTTTTTATCTTTAGTTTTTCAAAAAAAACCAACTAGTTCCACTAACAAGTTTTTGATTTTTTGGTTTTTTTAGTTGTGTTATGAAATTACAAATCTACCCCTCTGCCCAAACAACTATTGCTCTCTCTTTTTTTGAAGGGAGGGCAGATTCGTAATTTTACATGATTAAAGTATATGTACTTGATTGTGCAATGATTTGGTTTTTTTTAGATTAGTGGAATGAAGTGGTTTTTTTGTTCGTTTTTTGTGGGGGCTTTTTTAGTGGAATAAAGTAGTTTTTGATTTAAAACAAAACTAGTTTTTTGTTAGTGGAACATGGCCTAAGTTTTTTTTTTTTGTCAATAGTTGAACAAATATTGGAGTATTTTTAAGTCGAATTATGGGTATTTTTTAATCATGGATTTATTACAGTGAGTGGTGTATGAGTTGTTATATTAGGTTGTTACCATACGCGCAAATCACAATAGTCATGGGGAAATATTTTTCGAATATATTTTTGGAAGATAGTGGAGTAGTAAATTCTATCCACCTTAGGTGGAATCCCCGGTTTCCACCGACTACCTCTTTTGTGAGTCTCATCAGAGGTTTATTTGAATTTGAACTGTTCATTTTGTAAGGCCCTCAGAAAATATATCTACGTAAAAAATCAGCTTAATTGAATATTGAGAAAAAATATCAAAATTTTTATTTTGATTCATAAAATTTAAAGTGTCCATGTCGTCTATTTTATAAATCAAAATTTACTTTTTGATATATCTATTGCTATCCGATTAAGCTGATTTTTTTTCACAAATATACGACTTTGTGGGCGATGAACTATTTAAATCACTGAATTAATGCGCGATAAAGCTCACAATGGGCGGCAAAAACCACAAAATTTCCACCTAAGGTGGAGCGAATATATTCACATTTTGGGGAAAACCTGTTAACTTGACATTATTTACCTTATATTGTGGCATACATATGACTTTTTCTAATTTTTTACATGGAGTTTTATAAGTAATAGATAAATTGTTCAATTATTCAGTATCTACCTGTAAAAATGTGTTTGTCATAAAATGGTATAATCCTATGTGGAAGGGTTATACCTATTGGGAAACGATATATTGAGAGTCATATCTACTAGGTAAAGATAGATGGAGAGATACTCATTAAGAGAATACACATTTTAGAGACAACTCTTCCTCAATGGTAGTAAAAAAAAGTATATATGTCTCTTAATACCACATAGGCACAAACAGAGTTTTTGACCTAGTCCTAACAATTAGAATATGGCTCTTTCCATCAATAGGTTCGCTACGAGAGTCATAGGTTGGAACATCTCCCTGGTTTGTTTAATCACTTGAATAATTATGACTGAATGTAGGGATGCAAACAAGTTGAGCTGAGTTGTGTTATACTCGACCTCAGCTTGGTAGTACACAACCAAGCCCGGTTCATTTATACTAAACGAGCCTCTATAAGCGAACGGAGTCTATACGTACGAGTCGAGTTTTTTCGAGTCGAGCTTCACAGTGTAAAGCTTGGCTTGTTTACTAAACGAGGCCAAAACTTGAGTTCGAGTTCGGCTAGATTACTAAATAAACTGAGCCTCGAGCTGCTCGCAAGCAGCCTTGTTAACATCCCGGATCATCAAACACCACGATTAGAAATAATACAATTGAGTGATTTATGTCCCAATTCATTATAAACAGAATGCAAAATATTGAAATAGTCATACCCAAATCCTTCCATACTTATATAATTTCCTGTATATATTTTTTTTTGCATCATTTTCTCGTGCACTTAACTTTCGTTTTTTCTTTGTCTAACCGAGCTCCCCACTTTCTCTTTAGTTTTTCCCTTTCCCCTGGCCTCCACTTCTCTGCCCCTAAAATTCCTTCGCCTCCTGTTCTTCTTTCCCTTGTTCTTTATACAAAAACCGTAAAAACACCCGAGATGGGCCCTAGTAGACAAGTGTCCATATATTAACAATACAATAATGCTACATACACTTCCGGGTACCACTTCCGGGTAAAAACCCTCCAAAACGACGTCGTTTTGGAGGCGGGTCAGGAGAGGAAAAAAAAAAAAAAAAAAGAGGAGCGAGCAACCAGAAACCACTTCCTTCCCCAAATTCTCAGACATTCAGATTAAGAGAGAAGAAGACGATGGACCTATGAACACCACCACCACTGCAGCTTCCACCGCCGATCCCAGAGACAAGGAAGTCTTCCCACTTCGGCGACCACCACCTCTGTACGCCGACGAGATTCGAACCCTCGCAGCGGTTGTCTCTATCTCTCTGCGTACGAAGGTCGCCGCCACCTCGACGACCGGCGACACACCATCCACGACCACCGCGCTTCTCCACGACCACCGAATACCACGAGCATCACCTTGGTCTGTTTCTCTCTCTCTCTCTCTCTCTCCCCTAATTTTGAGTTGTTGGGTAAAAAAAAAAACCCTAATTCGAATTGAAAAAGCTGCTACAACTTGAAATGGAGGAGCAAAGGTCATTTTGATTTGTGGTGTTCAGGATGACTGCTTACTTGTTTTGATTATGAATGGTGTCTACTTCATGTTCTAATTTTGATACTCTATATTTTTAAGATGAAGACAATCTGTTGGGATGTTAGATGTGTGGATAGAACCAGAATTGGTGCTTCTGCATAAGACAAAGCTTGATCATTTTGATCAATTCAATGCATCAAGAATCTGGATCATTTGCAAGGTTCTACTTCTATTTACTTCTAATTAAAGGTGGTATAACTTATACTCTTATCTTTTAACCTTGGTTGGATCCTATTTGTATTGCATACCTTATCACACTCCATATTGCTGTACTGTTTGCCATACTCCTCTGTATTTTGGACTGCCATTTCGTTGGGCAGAGCTGTTAAACTGATCCTGTGATGTGCTAGTCTTGATTACATTGTTAGTTCTGCTGCCTGGGCAGTTGACTGCTACTTCTGTGTTGACCATTACTAGATACACCTACTACTGTTTTTCTAGCCTTGTTTCTGTCTAGTATAGGGCTGCAACAGTTGTGTCATATCATTCCCCATCAGGTGTCATTACCTTATCATTTCCCCATCAGGTGTCCCCAAATTTCATTGCCTATGATTTGCCCAGGGTTGCTCATATAAGCTGCTATGCTATTTTAAGTGTTTGCTGCTAATTGGGCTTGTTCTATGTAGTTGATGCCATAGCTGCTACTTGTTCTATGTAGTTGTATTTGCTACTTGATGCGGTTATGTCATAGCCTTGGAACACTCACTACTGCTATCTTTGTCATGGATACGAACTTACTTGCTTGCACTTGAACGTGTCATCTTAAGCTGCATGCTGAACTGTTAATCTGCCCAAGTGTAGCTGCATGTTAATCTGCCCAAGTGTGCAGGATCTTTTGGTGGTCCATTCAGTTCAAGTCATTCCATTTTCCAAGTTCCTGGAAGTTCCTGGAGATAGTGTCGGAGCTAAGGTGGAGTCCAACCTCCCAGTCCAGTGGCCAAATTGATGGGGCTTGATGCCTTCCATCAGCAACAACCTGATTTAGCTGTGCAAAGAAGCCATTCAAGAGGTTATTCACAAAGTCATTCGGGCATTCCCTCGGATTATTGGCTGCCGAAAGATGGATTGGTGGTGCACATGCAACGGGAGATTCCTTATTGTGAATCAGAGAATGAGTATGGATTATGTATATGAAATATGGCAGGAATCAGAGATTCCTCTTTGTCAATCATTGTAATTTTTGCTTGTACATAGGCTTAAGATAGATTTTAAATGTGACGATGTTTTGGCTTGAGTCCATGTTGTAAAACAGTTTGTATTCATGGCAATGAAGATAATGGATGACATGTCTTTTGTTCCTCTTTTATTCTCGTATGGATTATGTATGGATAAGCAGGATGAGAACAACCTCGACATGAGGTTTCAGTATGCTATCATTGTTGCTCTCTGTTGTTGTGACTGTATTTGAGACGCTATGACGTCGGGCTAGGAAAAAAAACAAAGGGACCCTGTCAAATTTTTTTCAGAAAAAAACATCAAATCCAATCCTTATTCCAAGCATCATCACCAATCCTTATAAATTGGATATGGACACAGGATACGGACACGGGATACACACACAGGATACGGACACGGGATACACACACAAGATACAGACACAGGATACAGATACAAAATATGGACACGTGATACATTTATAAATTGCAAGCTACAGTTTTGTGCAAGATCAGCCAAGTCCCCCAACAAGTAGCAGCATTGGTAGAGGCAACTCAAGTGAAAGTAAGCAGCCCAAGGATCAGCATCAGCCCATAATACGTTCCTTAGGCGACCCTTTTCATTCAAATCCATTGCAAAAAAAAATTCAGAATTATCGGCTTTCATTCTCATGAAATAACTATGCATCGCTTCGGCATCTCCTTCCACAAGTCGCAAACGACGAACTTTATCCAAATAATTTCTGCAATCTTTCTCAAAATATGGAAGCTCACTAGGTCCCCCAGCCTCGATCTGAAATGCGTCATAACTCTGGTGCAATTTGATCCCCGCTTGATCATTCAATATAATCTTTCTTTTTATGTTGTCATCCAATACCCTATTGCTCTTGAAATACCTTGCCTTTCCCGGGCTATGTTCATGATTGCGCTCCAACTCAACCGGGTTTAACCTCCACTTTCCATCCGGGTGTATCACAACAGTAACGTGAGCTTTTGTTCGAAAAATACCAACGAGAAAGAGATCACGTGAGAGAGATAGGGAGTGAGAGAGACCTTCAAAGCTTGTACTTGCGATTCGAAGCTCGTCGGCGCGATTCGAAGCTGTTCTGCGTGCTATAAAGCTGTTCCAACCTCGCCGGAGATGGAGACGGTCAGAGCAACGACGGCTGGTGGTGCGGCAGCGGTGGTGGTGAATGTGGTCGCTTGGGTGGGTCGGCGCCTCTCTCAAATGCTCTCTGTGTTTTGACAGGGGAAATGGGAGGAAGCATGAAGCAGCCCAAATTTTGAAATCTCGCTCCTTTTTTTTTTTCTCTCCTGACCCGCCTCCAAAACGACGTCGTTTTGGAGGTTTTTTTACCCGGAAGTGGTACCCGGGAGTGTACCTAGCATTATTCATATATTAATCCTCCTATTTTGTTTTTGTCCGTTACTGCGCACATGCACACCACTTGCCTCCTGACACGGGGTTGCTGCTGTACAGCTCCCGCACAGCTGCTGTTGTGCACCATCCGAGCCATCCGTTGTTCGGATGGACGACTCAGATTTCTGAAACTAATTAACAGCAACTAGCAGTCCTAGAGGGGGGGTGAATAGGACTCTAAATTAAAATTTGAGCATGACAAGAGATATCAGTCACCCATAAGTCATTTCATCTTCAACAGATCAACAAGCTCAATATAATCCGAAAATAGATAAACGAGACAAAACACAAGAGATACGTGGAAACTACTTAGGGTCTAATACCCTAAGCATAAAACCACGGCCTAATCCTACGATTTTATATCACAAACCAAAAGGATTACAAGAGTTTCTCAATTTAGGAATTACCCACAAGCTCCAAGTGACACCTAAATCCAACCCTTGATGTAGTACCCAGTACTTTCTCTTTGATTCTGTGACCTCCTCAAGCAATCTCGTCTTGATCTCCGAAACCAATCGGCACCGGCAACTTCCGGCTCATGTAGGAGCAAAGGCAACAGAACATAACATGAAGAACATGATTTTGATGAAGGTTTTTGTGGTAAAAGAATTAGTCTAGGGCATATGCATGGTGAACAAAAGCATAGCTCCAGATTGACAAGTAAAAATGATCAAACAAGGTTTAGATCATCGTTTATGCATCAAGAACAGAGCTGATATGAAAAATCGTTTTTCTCTCTCTAAAAATCTGATGATGCAAAAGGGGTTTTGTAGTAGAAGAATCAATCTAGAGAATACACATGATAATCGAAGTATATCACTAGATTGACAGTAAAAATGATCAAACCAAAGTTAGATCATCAATTTGGCGTCAAGAACACCACACAGATGCAGAAAAAAATTTCTCTCGTTGTTTTCTGGTGATGCAAGAAGGTCCAGCTGCAAAAGGGAAGATAATGATGCTTTTATAGTGCAAAGAACCTAACCCTAAGCTGGACCAATGAGAGAATGACACGCATAGGAGAAAAACGCGTTGCGCTAGTACTGCGCCAGAAAACTTACTAAAAGCGCTAACTGGCGCAACGGAACTTTAACAGATTTAAAAAGTGACGCATGCCTTAGTAAATTTATATTCTCTCCCAGCCAATCTATAAGATTTTGAAATACAAAATCATGCAACAAAAATAGATTAACTTCCTAATCTAAATGAAGACATGACAATACACAACAAAACAATATACCTTTCATGATCAGAAATTGCGTTGAGACACGAGCAAGTGTGGATCTTCAAAAGCTTCAACCAAAGGGTGGATTATCTAGACACATACCAAAAGATAAACCTCCCCAAACCCCTTAGAACAAATTACATGATCAAAAGGTTAACAAATCCCGGAAATAGCCAACAACATTAACAATCTCCCCCTTTGGCATTTCCGGGACAAAACCAAGAACAAAACATAGAAACAAATCCTAGCTAGAGATGGAACCTTCAAAACCTAAGCTAACTAGATCTAAAGCTTCAATGTAGTATAATGAAATCCTGCAAAATAAAGATAATCCAAACACCAGAGAAGGTATGGACAAGATCTAGTTTAAACACGTTAGCGCAGCGGATATAAGCTCAACATGAATATGCGGAAAGATTCTCATGAATATGCGGAAAGATTCTAAAGACAAGATCAACAAGCTATCATAATTCAGCATGACATGATAAAAGCATAATTATCTGGAATAAACATACGTAGCAAGAACAACTAACTCTCTTCTCACACTAACCCAAATTCTCCCCCTTTTTGTCCCGGAAACATACCCCAAAAAAAATGGAGAAGAGAGAGCGTACACAGAAATCCAACCATGTTGACAAAACTGATTATAAACCCCAATATAATCTATCTCCTTAATCAAAACATCACATTCAATAAAGTAGTTCCTTTCAAAGGAAAAGATTCAAAAGATTGCTTAACCTCATTGGAAAAACCAATAACGAAAACCAGCACGAGACTGAGAAGGACGGTTCCATTTTAGATTAATAGAAACACCAATAGAAGATGATTTTCCCATTTTGATTCGACAAAGAACAGACCCGATCTAGAAAAAAAATACAGAGAAAGAGACGAAGAACAAAGTTCTTACTGAAATCGAGTGTAAACCGAAATGAAGAACTCGACCCAGAGAAACGACTTGTAGAGGATAATCGAGCTAGGAGAGAGGAAGATCGTCTGAAGAATCGCCCACACGGAAGGAACCCGAAGGAGATTTAGGTACCTCCCCAAAATCGCCGCACCACCGTGTTGTTTTCAAAACCCTATGAGAGAGAGAACTTTTTCGATCTGAAGAGAGAAAATAACGCTGAAAGAGGGGGTTTTTTTTTTTTTTTTTTTTCAAAAAAACGTGGTGCTGGAAATGATCCAGTGTGATCGACTCCAAAGAAAAAAAAAAAAATTTTAGTATGGATCCAGAGAGCCGCGACATCAATAAATAAGAAACCCGTGGCGCTAGTTAGCGCCATAGATTAAGAAAAACGAGCACAAGCTAGCGCATATCTCTGAAGTTGGGAAAAACACAACAGGTGAAGAGATAAACTGTGAAGGAAAATACACTACACCTGTAATCACCACAGCTACAAAAATGACTAAGGCTTTGAGATAGACATCACTACCTCACAAAATGTACTCTCCCAAAACAATAAATTTGAAAATGTAAACCACTGCTCATGAAACATCAACTAAAATAGCCCAATGAATAAAATGGAACTCCCCTGCTAGCAAGATGTGAAGCCAAAAACACAGGGAAAAAGTAGGATTGTGAAGAAAATCATATAGCACCTAGGATACTCATAATAACCACTACTCAAAATGATTAAGGCACTAACACTATGCAAAAATCTCACTTCCCTTCACACAATAAGAATAAAGCCTGAAAGCTTGAAAAACTTCCTTTTTTTTTTTCAAATGCACTTTTAACACTCAAGACAAGAGCACAAACACACATTTCTCAGAAATAATGACATGCCTAAGAGTAACATGAAAAAGGCACTAGCAACAATCTCTACGTGAGAGCAGAAACAACATTCCAATACAAAGAGAAACTCCCTCTCACCAAATGATCTTTCCAAAAGAAGTCAACAGTGGAAGTTAAGGCATTCACACACTTAGATGCAACAAAAAGAGCAAATTGAAAACTCCCCCTGAGAAAGTGAACTCCTTAAACACAGATGCATTAACATGTGTTCTCAGATACAACTTGCACATGACTAAGATCAACAAAAAGGCCTTTAAGCATTAAAAAAAAAGAAGAGAAATATGAATTCAGCCAAGACACTTCCAATGCTCCATAATACGACTCCCCCTTACTCAATGCAAATCAAAATGAATGCACACTAAAAAACACACATGCACAAAATGAGTATGCATGTAAAGAATAACTTCAACAGTCATATGTCTAGCATGAATCATGTATTGCACACAAGAACGGATACTTGTAGACATAACAATGAAGAACTTGCAGTACAAATGATGACAATATCATGAACCACAAAATGCACCATTAGAATCTCATCCTCTCAAATATTAAAGTAAGCAAAGAGATAGACAATTAAAAATGATCAAACAAGGTTTAGATCATCGTTTATGCATCAAGAACAGAGCTGATATGAAAAATCGTTTTTCTCTCTCTAAAAATCTGATGATGCAAAAGGGGTTTTGTAGTAGAAGAATCAATCTAGAGAATACACATGATAATCGAAGTATATCACTAGATTGACAGTAAAAATGATCAAACCAAAGTTAGATCATCAATTTGGCGTCAAGAACACCACACAGATGCAGAAAAAAATTTCTCTCGTTGTTTTCTGGTGATGCAAGAAGGTCCAGCGGCAAAAGGGAAGATAATGATGCTTTTATAGTGCAAAGAACCTAACCCTAAGCTGGACCAATGAGAGAATGACACGCATAGGAGAAAAACGCGTTGCGCTAGTACTGCGCCAGAAAACTTACTAAAAGCGCTAACTGGCGCAACGGAACTTTAACAGATTTAAAAAGTGACGCATGCCTTAGTAAATTTATATTCTCTCCCAGCCAAACTATAAGATTTTGAAATACAAAATCATGCAACAAAAATAGATTAACTTCCTAATCTAAATGAAGACATGACAATACACAACAAAACAATATACCTTTCATGATCAGAAATTGCGTTGAGACACGAGCAAGTGTGGATCTTCAAAAGCTTCAACCAAAGGGTGGATTATCTAGACACATACCAAAAGATAAACCTCCCCAAACCCCTTAGAACAAATTACATGATCAAAAGGTTAACAAATCCCGGAAATAGCCAACAACATTAACAATTTCAACAGACGGCTCGAAGAGAATCAGCACCTTTGCATCAGAACCGTTCTTTATCGTGAGTGCAAGATGAAATTTGGGCCGTCCATCCGAGCAACAGACGGCTTGGATGATGCACATCAGCTGTTGTGCGGGGGCTGCACAACAACAACCCCAAATCTTCCTAAGTATTCCATGCACACCCCTCGTCAGTTTCTTTCTTCTTCTTTTTTTTCTTCCCTCTTTATCAAAAATACGGATATTACAAGTCCGGTTTGTTTGCATCCCTAACTGAATGTAAGATTTCAAGTTTCCGCTGCACTTATAGATTTATGAATTTCTTATAGATTTATGAATTTCTTCTGCTTATTATTTATTTATATAGTAAGCCAAAGTCGCTATTCGTGAGCAGATCAGTTTTTCCAAGTGACGAGTGTCAAGCTTGAATTAATTGGGACTGGCGGATTTCTGTGCTTAAAGGCACGTTGGAGCCGTTATATAGCCCCAACCTAAGTCGCATAAGCCGCGATATATGGGAGTGCGAGCGTGAAGCCAATCTAAATCACATCTCAAACTACTAAATTCACGAGAGCGAGGATTGAGAGCTCGAGCGTAAGGCATTTTTAAGAATTATGTGACTATCGTATCAACCTAAATAAACTAGCCGCTCTACCCAACTGCTCTACTCGACAAATGCAATCTTATATGGCGTCAGTTACCATGTTAAGATGTTTTCCTATTTGATCATAAAATGCAACATTTGAATAGGGATACATTGCCTAAAATGCGAAGGAGAGAGAAGGGTATGAGAATATGAACGAACGGCCGTGTATGTTGTTGTTTTTTTTATTTTTATGTCTAGACATTTTCCACTCTATTTTATAATATAGATATTACCATAAGTTAAATTGTGTTTTATTATGAAATTATGTAGAAACATTCTATTGGCCAACCCTCTTTTTATAGCTTTAATTAGCAGCAGCTAGACCCTGGGGGAAAACAATTAGAGGACTAATTAACAAGCAATATTATATATTTTGGAAGAAAAACACTTAATCATAATATGTCTTAATAACTATCATTCTTCCTATGTTTATGACTTGATACCAGTCCCTAAAATATTCTATTTTATCGTTTGGTCTCTTTCTTCTTTTATCTTCTTAGGTGAACAGTTTGGAAGGAACTATTTGCGATCGTCTTCGACATGACCGTAACACCTTATTTGTTTGAGGTATATAGAGGTGGGATATAGGAAGAACCCGGCCGATATGCATATCAGGGCTGGGTATATCATACGTTTGTTTGGCTTTTGTCTTGCCGGATATAATTTAGCTCGGATGTTTATATCCCACTGCAGGGAGACAAATGTTAGACACACACCCTCCCCTGTCTATAACATACAATGTTATGAATCTCGTCCCGTACAAGTTTGTACATGCTAGTACGTACCATACTGGACATAAAATGGTACATATACCTTGGTATTCCGTACCGTCCAAAATACCGAGCGTACCGGCCTGTAGAAGCCTTGTCTCCGAATCTTGGCCGATACACAAAAACTAATGTAATTTTTTTGCTTTTGATAAAAAGACATGAATTTTAAGGTATTTTAATCAAATTTGGAGTTCATTTTATATTAATCATGTTAATTTGTTATTAGAACTAGTATTAAGGTGTATCAAAAATGGTAAAATTTATATTATTTCTCCAAGTTTTGCAATTATACATAAGTATATCAAGTATATCTAAATATGTATACTGCAATAAATCCGAAATGGTACAGAGATACGATCTGGTACCGGTATGTACCGTCCCAGTAAGAAAAAGGTTTGCTAACCGGTACGAGATTGATAATTATGATAATTGATAACGCATCACCCTTCCCTTTACCTTGTAATGCCTTCCTGGCTCAGTCCTCAGCAGGGTCGGCCCTGTCGTTTGGGTTGCCCAAACCCAACCACTAGTTTGGCTGCCCACTTAATATTAAATTATTAAAAAAATCAAGTAAAAAAATTACAAAAATTCAAAAAGTTACGTTAGAGGCCCAAAGCAAACTCCCAATATTGTGCCCCTACATCGTTAGGAGTTCATAATTTACAAAATTACAAAACTTCAAACTAAAAGGATACAATTATAAAAGATAAATGCAAAAAAAGTATACTTGTAGGATTTTTTTGAAGAAAATAAGAAAGTATCATCATATTTTAACTATGATTTGTTTTTAAAAATAAATTGTGTTAGCTCGCTCAATTTGTTTTCAATTTTCCACCATTGGGATAATTTTTTTAAATTAAATATAAGAACATATCACATGTACATTATTTGTTGTGTATGTTAAAAGCTAAATTTCTAACAATGTAATTGAGTAATGCGATTTCGTATTTTTTCATTGTGGATTGAGAAGGAAAAATAAAAAGTCTAGAACCACACTCAAATGCACCCACATTTACATAAACACATGCATAAATCTATGGGGCTCACTCATATAACACCAGAAGTTTGTGTGATCACATACATTTATAAGAGTGCTTGTATGTTTGAGTGTGATCTAGACTTGTCGGGGAAAAAAAAAAGGGACTGAGGAAAAAGAGGAAGGAATCCTGCTAATATTAAAAAAAAAACTAAAAGAAAGAATGCTCTAGGGAGAAACAAAAAGTACCAGAAAAATATAAAATAAAAACTAAAAAAAGAAAGAAAGAAGGTACTCTGAGAAACAAAAAAGAAAGAAAGAAAGAAGTTAGGCAGAGGTGCCCCATCGAGATTCAAACTCAACCCAATAAGGAGATTTGGTGGCACCCATGACCATCAAGCCAAACCTACTGCTCATGTTTTAGTTGGAAACATTCTATATTTATACGTAACTTACAATTTTTTTTTTTTGGGTTGCCCCAGCCGGGGTGGGTTGCCCAAATCCGGAGGCTTGCTCGGCTTACCCAGGGCCGGCCCTGGTCACTACCATTTTAGTGCTAACTGCTAAGGCCCAAGCTTGAACCCAAAAGGTGAATAAGGAAAGCTGGCCCAACGGAAATGTTCTTACTTTCAACCCATGTAACACACACACTGCCCAACTCTCAAAACGAAGACTACAAACTAGGCCGCGCACAAGTTGGGCTGGGCTAAATGAACCGCAAAATGTTAGAAGCTCGACTCGGCAAAAACTCGTTCGAATTCGATTAATCTACTAAACGAATCAAATCTGAACCTTAATTTCAAGCTCGTTTGATAGATGAACCGAACATGAACATGACAACATTCGGCTTGGTTAGACTCACAAATTTAAAGTGTATATATATATCATGACAATTTCACGTATAAAAAGTCTAGAACCAAATTTCCAAATTTCCAAATTTCCAATTTACAATTTCACAAATTTCCAATGTAATTGAGTAATGCGATTTCATATTTTTTCATTGTGGATTGAGAAGGAAAAATAAAAAGTCTAGAACCACACTCAAATGCACTCACATTTACACAAACACATGCATAAATCTGTGGGGCTCAGTCATATAACACCAGGAGTTTGTGTGATCACATAGATTTATAAGAGTGCTTGTATATTTGAGTGTGATCTAGACTTGTCGGGGGGGAAAAAAGGGACCGAGGAAAAAGAGGAAGGAATCCTGCTAATATTAAAATAAAAACTAAAAGAAAAAATGCTAGACTAGGGAGAAACAAAAAGTACCAGAAATATACAGTCTAAATTCTAAAATATACAGTCTAAATTCTAAATATACAGTCTAAATTCTAAAATGTACAGTCTAAATTCTAAATATACGGTCTAAATTTTAAAATGTACATTCTAAATTTAAATTTAGGGTACCCTAAACTGTAGGGTACCCCTATGAAAGTGCTTAAAATCCTAGGGTACCCTATGAAAGTGCCTAAACGGTTAGTAAAAACAAAGAGTAACGACGAGAAGGATGGGCAAAAAAGTAAAATCTCCAACCATATTTGTGCCCCAGGACCTCTCCAGCAATAAATTTTAGCCCAGGACCCGGTGGGCCAAAATTCCAAATAATAGGACCAGCCAATAGATTTCTACTACCATTTTAGTGCTAACTGCTAAGGCCCAAGCTTGAACCCAAAAGGTGAATAAGGAAAGCTGGCCCAACGGAAATGTTCTTACTTTCAACCCATGTAACACACACACTGCCCAACTCTCAAAACGAAGACTACAAACTAGGCAGCGCACAAGTTGGGCTGGGCTGGGCTGCAAATGAACCGCAAAATGTTAAAAGCTCGACTCGGCAAAAACTCGTTTGAATTCGATTAATCTACTAAACGAATCAAATTTTGAACCTTAATTTCAAGCTCGTTTGATAGATGAACCGAACATGAACATGACAGCATTCGGCTTGGTTAGACTCACAAATTTAGAGTGTATATATATATCATGACAATTTCACGTATAAACTTAAATATTTATAGATAATATAACTTATACATGTATGTATAAACTTAAATTATGTATGTACACAATAAAACTTGTATAACTTGTACATGTATAAACTTACAAATCTTACCCTCATATTTTTTTTTTCTCGGGTAAATGATACACTGATTTTAACAAGCTGTGTGAGTTTTATTTTTGTTTTGTTAATGAACTGTAGCCCAAGTCGGCTCTGGGTAAGGCCCAAGAGGTGGGCCGCCTTAGGCCCCTTTAAAAAGTGTAAACGTTAGGGTTTCCAGCTATTTTTAGTACCCAAGATATAAGCTCAAAAAAATTAGTACTCAGCATCAAAGCCAAAAATTAAAAAAAATAAAAATATGACATCTTTATACCTTAACTCCCGAAATGTCAGGATCGACCTTGATTTAAAGTAGTCCAACATTTTTGTAACAACCCGATCTGGCTGGCCTGAACATATACATCCTTTGGCCTGAGTCATGTGGCCTCAAAAGATCTACTCAGATGTACCATATAGATATAGGCAGGTCTTTACTTATACATCCAATACCTCATTTCTATGAGACCGATGTAGGACTTCACAATCTCTCCCATTTTAGATCACAACGGCATTGGTGCCTACTGCCCCCACATGGTCCAACAACTTTCACCACCAAATAATATGAGACAAATATTCGCTTAAGCAAGTCACGCTTCTCAAGCTCGTCTCATGTGGGACCCACCAAGCACGAGAAGCACCTCAAGCTCGTCACTTGTTGAGCCCAGCCAAGAACATCTCCTCACCGACCCACCCCACACTTCTAATTGGTGTCGACTCATATATCTAATTGGTGTCGACTCATATATCGTTTGTACCATCTTTGAGCCTAAACCGCGTGGCCTCAAAAGATATATATCAAATGTACCATAAAGCTAGTAGGTCTTTACTTATATACTACCTAATATCTCATTTCTAACCCGTCGATGTAAGATTTCACATATTGTACTGAAGGCAAGAATTGGCTATTTATGCTTAATAAAATATTTGTTTAAAGTTCAAATGGTCAAAACTTATGCATCTCACTAAGAGGTTATGTCAACTTGCGTGTGAGTATTATTCTTCTTGTATTTGTTGGGTTATTTCTCCCCCTAATGACGAATATTAGTTGGGTTGGTCTTATAATGACGGTGGACTTCGTATCGAATCCCCCCACATGCGTGTGAGTGTTCCCCTATTGTTTTTTTGTCATTCATCATTCCTAATCTATTACATGGAGGAAGGGGGGAATGAGATTCAATCCCGGATCCCGGGATGCAGTGTGGGACATCCACGAGCTCTACCGCGTGAGTTAGCCACCACTTGCATTCCGCTATTGGTTGCGTTGGGCTAATAGTGATTGTAGATTTATTTTCAATTTGATTTAACTCTCATGCTTGTATTCTCTTACCATTTCAATTTGATTTAACTCTCATGCTTGTATTCTCTTACCTATATTATCATTTGTCACCCAATGGACCCATCGTTACCCTTAAGGTCTCGGAATTATTCATAAACTAACCCGGACATCTAGATATAATTTTTTTTTTAAAAATTGTCACTAACATACTAGAAGTACAATACAGTATTTTAATCTCCAAAGCATGTATTGAGTAATGCTCAAGATTTTTTATTTTTTATTTATATATATTTTGATCAGGAATTGATCTTGCCAACCGCAGCTTTAGGTTTCTGAGCGGCACCGAAAACCAAAGCCTGCTCTAGTTTCACAAACCTTTTCTTTTTGGTCATGAGAGGTGTTGGCGTGTTGCTAACCTCCGCTTATTAAGTAAACGTTAGCATTTTCCAATGATAATATATATGTAATGACAAATAAGTTTGAATATCAATACAACATTTTACAAACATCAATATACTTTCACGAATATTAATAAATAAATAAAAATCAGATATCAATACGCTTTTTACATATTATCCTCCACCCTCAGCGTGAATTAAGGTGCATCAAAAATTATCAATTGAGATTAAAATTTATTTGCTAATCGCCTATCAATTGAAATGTACACTTAGAAACACCTCATGTGGCGCCATGCCACGATGAGAACTATTAGTAGGCTACAATACACACCCTTTTTTTTTGGGTGTGTACGTACCGCTATAAAAGTTACGAATTTTTTGTAAAAGTTAATTTTTTTTTTTATAAAAGTTACGAGACACATCAAAATGTTACGAATCATATTGACATTGCTGAAAAGTTACGAAAAACTAAAAAAATGTTACAATTACCGATGAGGTGGCTCAATCTGGACCATACAATAGGTGCATATGGTACATCTAAATAAGGAATGTGTATTGTAGCCGTTTCCTTTTACTTTTTATGCTTTTTGAAACATATCATTCTATTTACATGCTCACTAAAAAGCCCCAAAAGCCAAAAGTTTGTGGACCATGCGCTTCTTCAAAATGAGAGATTTACAGGCCAGTACAAAAATTGGAATTGATTCCCTCCGGGTCCAACCCAAGTTATAAAACTTCCCATCAAGGTAAGTACGGAAGTATTTACCAAAATTACCCCGCCCCACTCTCAACTTGACTCAATTCATATTAATTTGACCGTGACACGTGAGAAGAAACACTGTCACCCTCCCATTTGAACCCTGAGTGACACGTGTCACCTTCCCATTCGTTCAACCACCTTCATTGGGATTCATCAATAATGCAGTTGTGTTTCTTCTCTGAGTTCTCTCCCCACTCTCTCTCTCTCTCTACACCTTCTTCTGATCCCTCCACAGACGGCGCCCTCTCCTACCTCAACAAGACAGCAATAGTCATCTTCATAGTCTTGGTGTTTGCCTTCTTCTTGACTGTCTTCATCACCATCTTCCTCCGCCGCCGCCCGTCCACGGTGGCTTTCCTCAACCGGCCTCGATCGGGCGGCGATAGATTCGCTTCCGATCCTTAACTACTCCGAGATCAAACACCTCAGAAATCGGCAGGGGAGCGCTATCGTGCGCCGTGTGCATATCCGAGTTCGAAGAAAACAAGACATGTGGTTGTTATCAGGTGCGAACACGACGCAGACAAAATTCGCACCGTAGGGGCATCGGTCGGTTTCGATTTCAAAGGGCACCTGAGGTTGGGTGGTTCCAAGTTCACCAACAGTTTTTTTATTCTCTGCGAACTTTTTTGAGTGCGAATTTTTTGGGTGCGAAATTCTCCGAATTTCTCAGATTGTCACTGCGAATTTCTCCGAATTTCTCAGATTGTCACTGCGAATTTCTCCGAACAAGGTGTACATATATGAACAAGGTGTACATATATAAATTGGGAATCATATCACTGAGAATTTTCAAACTTTAACTCAAAGAAATCATTAAAAATGTATTTTGAAAAAATTTACAGGTGCGAATTTTGCAAATTTTTTCACTCACTGACAAATTTCGAAAGACAAATGAGATAGTTCAAATTGGAGATCCCACACTCTCTATCTCTCTCACTACAACCACTGATTCTATTTCCCAAGAAACTAAGCAAACACAAATGGCGAAATCTACTTCTGTATTTTTGTTCTTCGAAAGTAGCATTATTATTGGTAGCATGTTACTTCTGTTGCTCCACTCATTGGCACAACTTATAAGGAGGTTTTTTTTTAAAATCAGTGTTGTAATCCACTGAGAAATTCTCCCCAGTCGTTCTGTAATCACTGTGAATTTTTTCGAAGTCAGCGGTCGCCGGAAATGGAGCTCTGGTGGTCGGAAAGCATAGTGTGGTGGTCGCCGGAGGTTGGCGATGGACGGAGAAGGCAAGTCAGCGGTCGCCAGAGGTTGGCTCGTCGGAGACGGCAACAAGCATTAAGCAGTGTGGGAGTTTTGTTTCTATTTTAAATAGGAAGGACAAAAATGTCATTTTATCTTTGAGCTAGACCTCACAGTAATTTAAAAAGTGCTATATCCTTACAGGGAATTAAGGAGTCAGTTTCTGTCCCTAGTGGTAATTATCTGCTTCAAAATTGGGGTTTGGGCCAAAAGAGCTTCTCCAAACACCAAGAATTGAGCGCAAGTGGTGGCTTGCTCATGAGGTAGAGCTCTTGAATGCCCCACACTGCATCCCATGATCGAGTCTCATTCCCCCCTCCCCCCATGTAATAGATTAGGAATGACGAATGACAAAAAAAAAAAAACATCAAGAATTGAAATTAAAACATATCTCCCGAAAAATTTGACAATCAAGTCATAAAATATACTCCCTCCGTCCCACAAAGTTTGACATTTTCGGGAATGCGTGCCATTTTTAAATTGCCTATATCTTTCAATTCATAACGTTTTATGTGATTTTCATAACTTTGTTTAAAAGAACTAATTGAAATCTATCAAACGAGATCCATATTGCTTATATAAAACATTACAGATTAAAAGAAATAATCAATTTTTTCATAGGGCTGGAATAGTGAAAGTGTCAAACTTTATGGGACGGAGGGAGTATATTGTATTATGATCATTGAAAAATCTAAAAGGCCCTAATGCGTAACTACGTACATTTATCTTATATTATACTATGAACTACTAAACTAACCAAATTTTATAATCAACTCGATAAAAATGTCAATTCGCCGATCAAAAATAAATAAATAATTTAAAGTCAACGAGAACGTACTGCTAGCTAGGATGGTATACATTTAAAGTTTTTTTTAAAAAAAAAAAAAAACATTTGGCTACCAATAAATCTATTATGTCTGCATTTTTTATTTAGTTTTTCTCAATAATTTTTTAATTATAAGACTTCCTTTCCAAGTGGCTTTACGTAGTTGGTTTTGACTCACCTTTTTGGGAAAAATTCAAAAAAACCCCTGACCTTTGGACCGAGTATTATAGAGATACCTGACCTTCAATAAACGTTAACTAAACCCCTGACCTTTTCATTCCGTTATCATTTTACCCCCTCCTCCCATTTCCCGTCCAAATGCTAACGGCGAGTCCTACGTGGACACATGTGGGACCCGATGCCCTTTAGTTGGCCTCCACGTGGAGATGATAGTACTTAAAAAAAACTCCTGACCTTTGGATGAAATGTCACATAAACACCTGAACTTTAAAAAACGTCAATTAAACCCTTCACCTTGACACTCCGTAATCAATTTCCCTTTGATCTAAACTGTAGATATCATAGCACTCGTTGAGATTAGCATTCACTTAAAAAATTGTCTTGATTGGACATTAATAGGTATGAAAACGCAAAAATTATGAACTGTTTTGATATATATCGATGTCCGATCAAGATAATTTTATTAGAGAATGATCCTCTCAACAAGTAGATATCTATAGTTCTGATCAAGAGGATAACAAGCACACATTTGCATAACTTTTTAGAAAATTCTTTCAAATTATAGGGTCCAGATTGTAAATGAATTAGATCTCTCACTTATAAATATCTGATGGGCATCACTTTTTACAATACCACTCAATTAATTATTTTAAAATTATTGAATGGTTCAGATTGTTTGTGTGGGACCCTGAAGTTGGCACAACATACAACGTGTAACGAAAAAATTTGGAGGCCCATGAGAAACGCACAAAACGACGTCGTGGGGGAATGGATTACGGAGTGTCAAGGTGAGGGGTTTAGTTGACATTTTATGAAGTTCAGGTGTTTATGGGACATTTGGTTCAAAGGTCAGGTTTTTTTTAAGTAGTGTCATGTCCACGTGGAGGCCAACTAATGGGCAGGGGGTCCCATAAGTGTCCACGCAGGACTCGCCGTTATCAATTGGACGGAAAATCGAATGAGGGGGCAAATTGATAACGGAGTGTCAAGCTCGGGGGTTTAGTTAACGTTTATTGAAGGTCAGGTGTCTCTATAATACTCGGTCCAAAGGTCAGGGTTTTTTTTGAATTTTTCCCCACCTTTTTGGTATTTAAATATCTCTGTCCATTACATCTGGCTACCAATAAATCTATAACTGCTGCAATTTTTATTTATTTTATTCTCAATAATTTTTAGTAAATTATAAGACTTCCTTTCCAAGTGGCTTTACTTAGTTGGTTTTGACTAACCTATTATTTAAATATCTCTGTCCAAATTTTTTTTTTTTTTGAAACTTGTCCATTAATTAATTGTTTTGTGTTGCTTTCCTCAAATGCTCCTAGCATACTACAATAAACATACTCAACATCTGGCTACCAATAAATCTATAACGTCTGCAATTTTTATTTATTTTTTTCTCAATAATTTTTAGTAAATTATAAGACTTCCTTTCCAAGTGGCTTTACTTAGTTGGTTTTGACTAACCTATTATTTAAATATCTCTGTCCAAATTTTTTTTTTTTTAAAACTTGTCCATTAATTAATTGTTTTGTGTTGCTTTCCTCAAATGCAATAAACATACTCCACAAGTCTTGCTGATTAGTTGCACAATTAATGCATGTATTTTACAACTTAGGTGGGATTTGGCTTGGCACACATTTAAAAAAAAAAAAATTCGTAACGTCAAATTTTTATACAATTTAATTCTTAATTTTTTTCAAAAAAAAAATTCTTCTCATTGATACGAACAAATAAGAAAAAAATTAAGTAAAAAAACATTCAAATGACAAAATAAGTCAGTGTTAACAAGTTTATTTTTATCTGGGACTAGTAGACTATAATATAAATATGTAACTGAAAGAGGTGTATGATTTTCACACATTTTTTTAATGAGTCTTGCTAACCTCCACCCCAATAGGTGGACGATTAATATGGATTTGGGGTACCTCAATGACCCAAGTCGTTGCTACAACCCCGCAGTGATATCAATTGTGGGTCTTCTATAATATGTATATGGGATTGGAACCGTAAAATTTGTCGGGGATGTTAAGTAGATCATTAATTCATGTAAAAAAATCTAATTAATTGGATACCGGTAGCCATATGTTCGAATACCATTTATACGGATGACCAATATCATTTGGAGAATACACTATAAGAGAAATTTGTCTCAATTGTGTTTGCCAATCTCCGGTGATCATATTTTTTGTACACATAATGTGCTCAACATTCCTGAGAAAATGAATGACTCTGGTCCCAAATGAAAATTTTAGAGGGCTCATCGCTAAGGAGATGTAGTAACTTGACTTACTACGAGAACCCCTTCAAATTCTGAAAGTGTGATTAATTGCATGAAAATTACTACTGCTTGTAATATAAGCGTCCGTACGACAGCCACTTCAAATTCTGTCTTTGAAGTCATGGAAAAAAGGTTAGGACCACAATACAGGACCCCAAAAGCCAAGTCTATGGTCTCTGTCTTCAAGTTAAAACTTCTCTTCTTCTCCAAACGGGTCATGGCCCAACTCAAGTCTTCGTCTTTTCACAACAAAATTGCTCAATTTAGATTCCTTCCCCTTTACACATGAGTGCGCGCAGGATAGTCCGGACGACCAAATTATATAAAAAGTTATTTCTAGAGGACCGTAGTAAAATTTCTGAACACCCTCAAGAGAATTCCTGGAGTCGCTACTGACATTTGGTACAAAGCATAAGCATTATTCAAAGGCAACCTCCATCTAGATCTTTGCCGGTCAGCTAACTCCCATTTTTTGCGAGAAAAGTCTGAAGTCAGATCCCAAATAAATACCCGGCTTATTGAAAATTTTGATTCCAAAAATATTCCTTAAGTCCTCCCTATCATTCAAAGGCATGTTAGGACTGACAAAAATCTCCAATTTGTTGCCATTAATTTTCTGCCCCGCAAATTCACAGTATTCATCCAAGATCCCCTTCAAGCATCACACCTCCGCCATATCATATTTAAGAAAAATAAAGCTATCATCCGCAAACAAAAGGTGAGAGATAGGAGGCGAATGAGGGCTAATCTCTATCCCTTTACAAACATTGGAGCTCCCATAATGCAAAAGATTAACGGATAATACTTGACTGACCAAAATGAATAAATAGGGGGACAATGGATCGCCCTGCCGTAACCCACACTTCGGCACAAAAAAAATCAGATGGGCAACCATTAACTAACACATAAAAAGACACCGTAGATATGCATTGAAAAATGAGATTGACCCATTTCGGACTGAACCCCAGACTAGTCAAAACCCCTGGCAAGTGTAATACTGGGGTATGCCCCTTTGAATTTTGTATATGTTTGAACTTCATCAATGAAATGTACTTATTAAAAAATAAAAAATACAAAGTGCAAATATTAAACAGCCACGTCTCCTCTCTTAAGTCAGGGATGACTTGTTCAAGGAAAGTGTGATTAATTGCATGAAAATTACTACTACTGCTTGTAATATAAGCGTCCGTACGACAGCCACCTCAAATTCTGTCTTTGAAGTCATGGATGACTTGTACAGAAAGTGATTGATTGCATGAAAATAGTACTAGTAACAAGGGTACGTGGCAGTTGCATATTAAAAAAATGGGTGTAGATTGGTTGGGTTTAAACCTTAAGCAGGGCCGGCCCTGACATTTCAGGGGCCTAAGACGAAATTTGAAAATGAAGGCCTTTAAAAATGCTAGCGAAACTAAATATAAAGTCGATAAACGCCGTTTCAAAACTACATGCATGTATTTAACACGAAAAACCCAAAAAATACATTATACTATAAGAATAAAAAACATCGTCCACCATCATCACTTAAAATGGGCCTACATACTTGGTGCTAGAAAATATTACAGGGCCTTATTTTTTCATTTTTTGGGGGGCTTAAGACGCCGGCCTACTGAGCCTTAGCTCAGGGCCGGCCTTGACCTTAAGGTATGACCAAGTTTCTCAAATGATAAAATTTATATTTGATACAAAATTTAACCCTTAAGTTTATTGAATGAGGAAGACACGCGATTAAATAAAAAACAAACAAAAAAACTAAATTGGTTTAGCTTTTGAGTTCAGTAGGTGCTAAAATTATGGTTTTGAAATCAAAAAATGAAGTGGTTCCATGTATCGTTTTTCATTTTTTTTCGCACCAAATTAAAGTACTCCTCGTGTACTTTAATTTGGTGTAAAAAATTCAAAAAATAATACACGAAACACTTAATTTTTTGATTTGAAATACCATAATTTTAGCACCTGCTGAACTCATTTGCTAAAATCATAGTGATTTTAGCAACTCCTTTGGAAAACTATGCAAGTGTATATGAAAAGCAGCGTGGAGAGAGGGAGGCTGAGATCGCGGCTGTTTAAAAGTCAACACGGACTTAATTATTTTCCCAAGAAAATCTGCATGCAGTGGTCAATGGTTTCAGCCCATGGAAATCAAAGGATTCCGTAAGTACTCCTTTTAAACATGGTTTATTTATTTTCTCAAATAAAAATTAAGCTCTGACTTGAACATACAATCAAACACATCATCAATTACAGCAAGTGGTGGAATTCAACGGATTCATTAGTAGTCCTTTTAAACATGGTTTATTGTGAGTTCTCCAATGGATTTTATCAAAAATTTTGAATGCAAAAACCTACAGATTTTATCAACTCTTTTCACCAATGAATAAAATCAAGGGCTTGATTTCATCAAATTTTGATAAAATCCATTGGAGAACTCAATGAAATTAAAGCTCTGACTTAACACAACACATCAATTATTTTGAAAAATTTTGATAAAATCCAGGATCGAGTCACATTCCCCCCTCCCCCTGTAATAGATTAAGAGCGACGAATGACACACACACACAAATAAAAAACATCAATTACATACTCCCTCCGTCCCTTTTTAAATGATCACTTTCACTTTTTGACTTTATTTTTAAATTATCTATAACTTTCAATCTATAATATATTATGTACTTTTGAAAAAATTGTATTTTAGAACTCATTTATTTCTATAAAACAATATCCATATTGCATATTTTATGTAATATAGATTGAAAATTATAAACAACTTTCGAATCCAGCTGGAATAGTAACATCATCACTTAAATAGGGACGGAGGGAGTATATGATTAAAAAAGTACCAAAAATACCATCTGTTTCCGTTTGGTATTTTTCTCGTCTTTAATGAATGTTTTTTGTCATAATTTTTATTTAGATTTTTATCGTCGAGACGAATGATTAATCCAAAAAAACATAATGTATGAATCCAAAAAATAAAACGTGAATCTAAAAAAAAAATTAGAAAAGACAAATAAAAATGATATTTAGTCCATTTAGTTAGGAGAAATGGCTTGAATTCAAGTATGGGAAAAATATCATTTGGTGCGTTACTGCGTTTAGTCAATAGTGTGAACTAATTAGACTGATAACTCATGTAATTAATCTCTTTTGGTTGGCCCAAAAATGGGATACAATCAAATAAATGATGGTATGATTAACAAGATACCAAAAAAAATTGATGATCGAGCCATATGAGGTAGGAGCTAGAGGTGTGTATGGGTCGGGTTTAACGGGTTAAGAGTGTATTTTTCAACCACCTCGTACTTTGGCGGGTTGACTATTATTTAACCCATCACCAACCTGCCAACCTTTAAAATTAGCGAGTTTGTTAATCACGGTATTTTTGTATTTTCCATTATAAATAAGCGGGGTTAATAAAGTGTGGTAGGGCATCCAAAGGCTCAACGATTTCGATCTTCATCTTTGGTGGTCGTGATGTCACCTTGCTCGTACGACTCTTCTGCTCCATCTTCGATATTGGCATTGAATACCATGGCCACGTAGTACTATGAGCGATGAAGGTCAGCAAATAAACGATTCTCATACTTAACCCACAAAAATATAACACATAATATGATTAAAGTAAATTGACTAATTTAATTAAGTCCAATTCTTTCAAGTTTCAACTATCCTTCAACAGATGAAATTCTGGCCTTTGGAAATCTATCCTACCCTTTAACAACAAGCTATGGCCCCGATGTGATTCAACTTGCTCCTTGTTTGTCCTATCTTCAGGGTCTAGATGAAAACGCCTAAGTTATCTACTTAAGTCAAATTCATCCGCACCATCACAAAGGAACAAATCCAACTTCCGAGAGAAACGCCCTATTCCATGGGATATTCCTAGAGAAAATATCCAATCTTATGGCGTGAGTCAATGTAGGTGTGGGCGGGTGCCACTTTTTGTTTGTGATTTGTTTTGAAAAAGGGTGATTCGGAAAAAAAGAAAATTTAGAGTCGCCACCCGGGGTTTAATTTTGGAAAATGTCAGGTACCCGAGAAACCGTTTAGAAAAATAATGACTCTTGTGCCGCTAAAAAAAAGGGTTTTGATCTGCGAAAAATAGAGATTTGGGTTCGGGAGCCAGGTTACCCGCGGGGAAGGTTTTGTTCGAAAAATGTACCCCGCGTGCCCCAAATTTTCCGGTCTCTACTAAATCTTTGCGGGATTTTTCTTGAAAAGATTTTATTAAAAACTTTGTTCCGTATAAACAAACCTTACTGAAACATTTCCTTTTGGACTCAAGGAGAAGCTACGGAGCTTTCCTTAAGGCCGATGGAAACCCCCCTCAGAAGATTGTCACTTCAATTTGAACGCGGATATATACCTCTGGGTTCGCTCGGTTATGACCAAAGTTCTTTGATAAGGATCGGTTTGGAGGTTGGAGATGGTGATGAAGGCTTATGAAAGCAAAGGGGCTTGTGTATGACCTCAACTAGGAATTGTTTTGACAGAGTGACGAGAGCACGACAATTTTTTTAGGGAAATTTTACAAGAAATTGATGGAGTCTTACTGACTAGTCTCTTTCTCGTTCACTGGGCTAGGTCTTATATAGATGAAGCTTTGGACGAGCTCACAAGTTAGGCAAAATTCGTACGCCAAGAAGTCGAGCTACGAGCAGGCTTTGCTGTATCGCGTCATCGCTCTGAGCTGCTGGAGCAAACGCGGGAATCATGGGATTTGATAGATGAAGCCGTACGGTGTCTAAGATGGACCGTACGGTGCAAATGATAACACCGCACGGTATATATGGAATTTCAAGCTGCACGGTTTAGGGGCTGAGGCCGTACAGTTCAGGAAGGTGTGGGATTTTGGTCCTTTTCATCCATTTGACTCAAGGAACTGTTCCGAGGTATCTTTTGCGCGCTCTTTTCATCATCGGGGATGCACAAGTTTTTAAAATTGGGTGTCTACAGTAGGTTTGGCTGGTTTAGTAGATTGGCGGAATTTTTGCACTCCCCTAGCAGGAACTCTCTTTTGAAAATGGGGCATTTTGTTCATAATATATATTTTTTGACACTTCGAGGAAAAAAATAAAGTGGGACCCAATAACCTTTTAAGGTGGATCCGAGTGGGTTTAAACCATATAAATAATGAACAAAATTTATTAAGAATTGAATGAGAAATTGTCTAATGAATTGAATGTATAGGTTCCAAGTTACCCGAAGAAAGTCAATACAATTGTGAAATCAATTTACTCCGTGAATTCATTGTGCCCAATATTGTGTTGACCAACATTTGTGATTTTCCAGAATTCAAATGGCGCAATTGACTTCAAATTAATTATATGATTTACGTGAATTCAATGTGCCCAATATTGTGTTGGTCATCACATTTGTGAGTTGGCAGAATTCAAATAGCATAAATTGATTTCTAATTCAATTACGTGAATTGAATAGACAGTCATTCATGCAATTTAAATTCGCGGTTACGGAAATTCAATTTTGTATTGATTTTCATATTGAATTTTGAGGCTCCCCATATTAAATTTAAAGGCTCCCCATGAACACTATATATTGGCAATTTGGCATCTCCAAGGATGGAGCCGGGGGGCTAGTAGGGGCAGTCGCCCTCCCTATGTCTTAAAAAAATTCTTACTATTACATTGGAAAAAAAAAATTAAGATCAAACTATATAGTCCTGTCCCCCATCCGTTTTTTCTTTAAAAAAAAATATTAATAACTTTAATATTTATCAAGCTATGGAACAACTTTGTATTAAAACTGGTTTTAAAAAGGTTTAATTACAATTCTTATAAACAAAACAACGCAAAAAATTTATAACCCAACTCACTTCAGGGACTCAAGGCCCGTTCACTTTTAAAAACTAAGGCTCACTGAAATTTTGGAAGCCCAAAACTCTTTAACGTGGTCTGTGGACATTAGATATGAAGGAAAAAGAAAAGGGCAAAAGAAATTGGGGGCTCTCAAAACAGTCGATTCTCAATTGCAAGAATTGAACGCTCGGTTTAAGGAAGATACAATGAAGTTGCTCATTCTCAGCACATCTCTAGATCCTCACGATGGCTTCAGATCATTCAACATTGAAGATATTTGCAAGCTTGCAGAGAAATATTATTCAATGGATTTCATTGAGCAAGAAAAGTAGTACCACTTAAGATATCAATTGCAAAATTATAAGCTTGATGTGTCTATGCATCCTGATCAGTTTCAAAATCTGTCAACGATTTCAGAGCTGAGTAAAATGTTGGCGAAGACAAGAAAGTGCATGATATATCATCTTTTCGATAGGTTGATTCGACTTATATTAATTTTACATGTTTCAACGGCTACAACCGAACGTGCATTTTCTGCTATGAAATGTGTGAAGACAAGACTTTGCAACAAGATGGAGGATGATTATTTAGCAAATTTCTTGATCACTTATATTGAGAAAGATATTGCTCGAGGGTTGGACACAGACTCTATCATTGATGCTTTTAATAACATGAAAAAGTGTCGAGCACAGTTCAAGATGCTTGATTTCAATAGACACTAGATAGGATTAAAAGACGTTAATACCTTTTGCAATCTAAGTTGATATTAGAAACATGTTTAGTTTCATGTGTGTGTGTGTAGGGGCCGGATCCGTGAACACATATTTTGTACACATATTTTGACACTCCATCTCAGCCATTGAGATGGAGGACTGAGATTGAAAATTAAATGAACAAGCTGCCACACGTTTATCCCTCACCTTGGACCCTCTCTCTCCTCCATCTTTCCCCAGAATGCTAAACAACTGAACCAACCTCACTCCCTACTCTCCCTCCAGTCCCAACGACGGGTTCTTCCTCTTCTGACGATGACGACCCCCAACCCTCTCTCTATCCCCCAAAACGCTGAACCTGTACTGGAAGTTGGTGAAAAGAAGACGGCAAGTAAGAGAGATGATTCGTTGGGCACCATTCTTCAGTGCCAGAAATCATATAATAACTCATACTCGTGTGGTATTTAAAAATTACTTAAATCAGATTGTTCATTGTAATAACTTCTCCTCGAGAGGTATATAGTTACTCTTCCTTGGATTGTAATTTGTTCTTCTAATTTTGTTAAATCAGATTGTTTGTTGTTGTCACGATTTGCGGGGGAAACCTCCATGGAGACCTCAGACAGTTCAAGAAATTCTGGCAACTAATTTGTGGAATGAATTGGGGAATCAATTGGGAGTTTGAAGATTTTTGAAGTTGCCAACCCAGTGTTTGATTATATTACTGAAAGAAACTACTGGGAAAACCATGACCAGTGTTTAGAAAATAAACATCCTAGTGTAGTTCTTTTTTTTTCTTTTTCTTTTTTATCACCGGAGGAACGTTTCGTCGGTGTCAGCGGTGGGAATGTCGGCTAGCCATCAGGAATTAGGGGGCTAGAAGGTTCAGTTGTTCAGCGTTCTGGGGAAAGATGGTGGAGGGAGAGGGTCCAGGGTGAGGGATAAACGTGTGGCAGCTTGCTCATTTAAGTTTCAATCTTAGCCCTCCATCTCAATGGCTGAGATGGAGTGTCAAAATGTGTGTGCAAAATATGTGTCCACGGATCTGGCCCCATATATATATATATACACCACACTTCCCCTCCAAACTCCCTGAACTTAATCAAATCCGGACCTCATTGATCTCGATCGAATTTCGACGATCCGAACCGTCCAATGTGTTCAAAAGGTGTTTTTTAGGGTCCCCGCGAGAAATCATCAAAAAAAATACCGGGAAGGGCTTGATCCGAGCCGTTTTTCACAAAACTGTACATATACAACTTCAAACTTGTTTTTTGCAAAGGTTTGCTAGATCAAAATGACATTATCTGATTGGGCTAAGATCTATGAAAGTAATGAGGTGGAAGATATGTACACAACGTAGAAGAGGGAGATGATGAGAGATATGGCGTCGAAAATGATTGAGAAATATGATAAGTATTGGACAACAATTCATGGGATTTTGGGTGTTGCGGCAGTGTTAGATCCTAGGTTCAAGATGAAATTGGTAGAATATTATTCCAATAGGATTTATGGTGTGGCTGCTTTATTTGAGGTTGAGAAGGTTCTCGATTATGTTAGGGAGTTGCTCAATGAGTATGAAGTGAAACTGAGCAATGGTGCTCGTACTTCTCCATGCCAAGTTGATTCTAGCACTAATGCCGAAGACGATGATCTATCTGACTTTGACTCATTTGTTTCAAGCAATAAGAGATGCAAAGTTTCATCTACAAAGTCAGAATTGAATCTTTATTTGGAAGAAGATGTGTTACCAAGAGGTAATCAGGAGTTTGATGTTTTAACTTGGTGGGGAAATGACTTGAAGTTCCCAACTTTGAGAAAGATAGCTAGGGATGTGTTATTTATACCTGTTTCTACGGTTGCGTCCGAATCGGATTTCAGCACTAGTGGTAGGGTCGTGACTACACACCGTAGTAGGCTCCATCCCAAGACAGTCGAGGCATTGATGTGTGCTCGCAGTTGGTTATGGGCTAGTGAATCTTAAGGTAATTCAAAATTCTAATTACTTTTATACTCTCTTATTTTTGTGTGTGTGTGTGTGTGTATAATTAAGTTCAGATAGATAATAGTTAAACATTACTTGGTTTATTTGTTTCTTATTTAAGGTGGTAATTCAAATGAGTTCGCATCGGTTGTTGATGACATGGATGTCGATGGCTCGCAGTCATGTGTTACGGTAGTTGAAGATTGATCTGGTAACTTTAATTATCAAATTTTTGTTCCCGTTATTTATTAAAATAGATGTAACACTTTCGGGGACTAAAATAGCTCATCTTTTTGTTTTAGGCTTGCGCGATTGCTTGTACCGGTCATTCCTTGCTTGCCCTGAAGTTGAAAATTTTGGATTACAATATTTTTGAAGTTTATCTGTTGCAACTTAGGATTATGATATTTTGAAAACTTGGGATTCTCATATTTTGAAGTCGTTGTATAACTTTTATGTAACCACTAACCACATGGGTGGATGAATTTCTATGTTATTATGCTTACTACTTAGGTCAATTTGGAATTGGGATGAATTTGTGCACATGATTTTTTATTCGGTGGTTATTAATTTATTATGCTATATGTGTTTGTCTAGGTGCATGAAAAAATTAGGGTAGGGTAGGGTAGGGGCGGGGCGGGGTGGGTAAACCCGTTCCCCGACTGGGGCGAGAATGGGGCAAGATTTCCATTACCCGATTGGGGTCGGGGAGGGGTACCATTTTTCGCGTCAGGGTAAGGGTATATCAAAACCCGCCCCTACCCGCCCCGTTGCCATCCCTAGGCATATTTATCTTATTCAATAACAATTTCTGAGTTAAATCTCTTTCTTCTTGTGGATTCAAGAACTCTCGAGGATTCGAGACCTATTATCGTTTGGAATAGTACGCTAACTATTCTCTCATAAATTCCTTTGCGTCATTCTGTGTGTGAGAGTACAACATAGTATAGTTCGCTGAGCTATTCAGGTGAGATGCAGCCACAATTGCGCAACCGTCTTATCCTGGGAAGTAGACGCCCATTACGCTCAAGCATCCATCCGGTGAGGCGGCGTATTTTGCTTTAAGGAGACCGTGTGATACACGGGATTCGGTTTGGATTTTTCTTTATCAATTACAGTTTATGTTCTTGCTTATTTGTATAATTTTTAATTCAATTCCGTATCATGTTTATGTTTCTATGATTTATTAATAAAAATTTCAAATTATGTTTTCCAATATATTTATTCCCACACTCTCATGTATGGTTTCAATGGAAACAGTTGACCTGCCTTTTCCAATCGGGTGAGCATGCCCTTTGATAGGGAGACCTTGAAATACTAATGGATTAACTATTCGCTAACGTGACACGATAAATTGATTATAATTCAAAACCCTTTAAAAAAAACCCAAGTGAAAGACGCGTTGTTACATTTCCAACAAGTTAAAGCTCCTATCCCATAGGGATGATCCACCTATGTAAACAAGATGCAAAGCAACCAAGCCCCTCATCTTTTGTTACCTCATGTTTATTAGGCCGGGCTACTGGTAAACAAATACATACTTGGCTATAATACTATCACATCGACTGGATACTGTGACAAATTGGCCAAAATTCTAGTAGGCACTCTCATGCATGTATAATTCCAACAGAAGCAATTGACCTGCCTTTTCCAACCGGGAAAGAAGGCCATTTGATAGGGAGACTTTGAAATACTAATGGCTGAACTATTCACTAACGTGACACGATAATCGATTTTTATTCAAAGCCCTTTAAAAATCATAAGTAAAAGATGCGTTGTTACATTTTCAACATAGAATTTTATTTCCTTAAGCTCCTGTCACATTGGATGATCAACCCATGTAAACAAGATGCAAAGATAGCAAGCCCCTCATCTTTTGCCTCATGTTTATTAGGTCGGGCTATTGGTAAACAAATACATACTTGGGTATAATACTATCACATCAACTAGATACTTTGACGATTATCACATCACATCACTAATGGTATTAATTGGACATCCTGCAATTTTTAAGTTCGATAATTTGGTTATAATTGAATATCACATCCCATCACATCACCAAGCCCTTCTTGCCAAGTGTAGTGAGTCATTTGTTTTAATTAGCTACAAAATATCTATGACAGATGGAGTACTTGTCAATTCTCATCTTGTGAAAATTCAAACATGTGTAACACATCTTATATATGTAATGTCTTGGCATTGACCAAAGTAATTTTGTTAGAGTTTTGTTGGTAAGGTATCCTCTTTTGTTGGAAGTTCCTTTTATTTCCTTTATATCATGTTACTTTCATGTTATTAGGAGGTTAGGATCAAGTCCACAAGTAGAATCAAATATGCATGAAGAAATAAGTTGTTATGTAAGGATTTGTTTGATAACACCGTTTAAACTTGAACGTGTTACGTGATACAATTAAGTAGACTTGATAACCATAATTAATTCACATTGCTCAAAATATTAAGTTTCTCTTGATACGTAGGCTACAAATTATAAAAATTAAGTAGACGACTACTTATACTTAATTCTTACTTAATTTACGAGTACATTTTCCAAATAATGCTTCTTCCACCACGACGATTTAGAATTAACGCCACGATCTCGACCACCACCACCAATCATTGCTCCTGCCACTATCACAACCACTCCACTGCTATCAACACTACCTCCACCACCACCAACACTGCCTCCATTGCTACCACCACCACAACCTTCGCATCCCCTACCATCACAACCATTACCAATACTACCACCATAATTACTCCACCACCACCACAACTGCCACTACTGGACCACCATATTACCACCAACACCCCACCAATGCCATCTCTCTACCATCACCATCGTTGCAGTGCCACTATAACTATCACCATTTCTCCAGTACCTTCTATCATTACAATTTTACCCACTTATTCACCACCATGACTACGTAAGTTGCTACTATGATCGCCCCCACCACCACAACCATATTGCATAAAACTAAAACTGATTAATCGCAAACCAGAGTTGGACTCTATCAAATTGGACAACATGATATGATTTAGGGCCTGTGCATGGACTTGAAGACTTTCTCTCAATTTTCTTTCATTTTTTCTTTACTTTGACAAATCTAGTAGTCTATATATGGTGGCTGTGGAATTCCTGTCTATTTTTTTTTTTAATTGGTTAACCTCTTTTCTTTACAATTCACCACCAACAAAATAGTTTCAGTTATGCAAAGGGGAAAATATTACTATAAAGCTGTGTTTGGCTGGTAGACATCTAGGGGGATGTGATTAAGCCTCATCATTTGGCCCGAGGCCCGCCCGAAGCCCGCAAGGCCCGTCGGGCTTTACCCGAGCCCGAGCCCACCAAATGGGCGGGCTAGCCCAGCCCGACTTTTCCATGGGCCGGGCTTGGGCCTAAAAATTTTAGCCACAACCCGCCGGCCCGAGATACTAGCCCGCCCGTAGCCCGGTACACTTGTAATGCATTATTGCACGGTTAATGTACATAAGATATAATATATAATGTACCAAAAAAAAAGATATAATACAAATGTACCAAAATAAAAAATAATACACAGTTGGACATATGTGTGTAACTATGTGTATATATCTTACAATAAAGTTCTAATAAAAAACTAAACATATGCATTAAAATTTTGAGAAGGTCTGAACATATGCATTGATTGACCATTCATTTGTTCCATGGGTAACTAACAACTGCTCATGGTGTATTATTGTTACATCATATGGTAGGCTAGACAAGGTTCAGTTGTAATTAAAAAAAATGGCTCCAAAAGGTTCGGCTGTAATAAAAATAAAAATTAAAAAAAAGGCATTTTGCCCTCCCAAATAGCCTAGCCCCGCCCGCCCGCCCAACTAGGATAAGCCCGTGGGTGGGCCTGGGCTTCAACTTTTGAGAGATAGCCCGGCCCGCTAAAAAGAAAAAGCCCACATAGCCCGGCCAGCGGGCGGGCTTGGGCTGAAAGTTCGCGGGTTGGGCCGACCCGTCCCGGCCCGATGATGACCCTTAGATGTGATTAATGTGATTACTGATAGGAGGAATCACTTTCCTGAATGGAGTATCTAATTACTTGATCACTACCCCTAGGAATAATAAACTAGATAATCTATTAATGACGGGAGAAAAATAAAAGATTAAAACTTTCTTCTTGTGGGAACCGGATCCTCTGTCCTATACTAACCCTGTCCAACCTTTTTGTCCCACCCATTCGCATCGTCCATCCGAGCAATCAACGACTCAGATTTACAGATGAATATGGACGGCTCAGATCTGTTCGGAGCCGAGATGACATCCAAGCCGTTGATTGCTCAGATGGACGGTGTGGATGGGTGGGAGAGGGAGGTCGGATAGGGTTCCGTGGGACAGAGGATCTTCCAACCTTTGTGCCCTTCATTTCCACGTTAATTTGGTCTAACTTTTTTTTTTTTTTTTGTCGGCATTTGGTTTAACTTTGTTATGGGATTATTTTCTTAGTTTTATTCAAATATTTTCCTCTTTGGTTGGTTTTTCTTTAAATTTTCTTTGGATTTTTTATTCATCTAACCAAATTTGTAAAATTGAGGGAAAAAGAAAAATAATTTAGAAAAATTGGTATGCTTTGCACTCCATTACATTTGTCTTTAGTAAAGTTTTTTGAGCTTTTGGCAAATTTCTTTTGCTTTTCACATTACTCTTGCCGAGACGAACAAATAATCTAAACAAACTTAACAAAAAATATTTTAAAGTTAAGCCAAATTAGGTAAGCTAAATTTTTTTTTCCCGATCGCAAGCTAAATATATTTTTTGCACTGCACGATCTCTATTTTTCACTTTTCAAATGATTGTTGGATGTTTATTTAAGTTTTTATTAGCGTCTCATGGGGACATTTTACATATCATGGTTAATTTGGTCATTGTATACCACTTCAATATTTCAGTTTTTTTTAAAAAAATTTAAATTTTACACTATATTTTTTTTAAATAACTTTGTAGTAGTTCACGATGAATACTTTTATCTATATTTGTTTTACTTAGGAAGTGTTTAAATCAAATCATTTGGTTTTTATTGTCTTTTTGGCAATTTTATTATGAAGTTTTGTGAGATTTGAGCCATTTTTTTACAAATAATCATTTATCTTTAATGCACAGGACGTGAAAAGGAAAAAATATGAACAAATGCCCTTAAGATTAACCCAATGAGATGATATACTGATGTTAATTGGCTAGATATTCGCAATTGTTTTCCAATTTATTGAAAATAATATAAAAATACTATTGATTTTCTTCGTTCGTTCTTTCTTTTTCTTTGTCTCTCCAGATCAACGACTTGTCGTCTAATCTGAGAGGGTTATGTCTCTCGCTTTGTGAGAGTTGTTAGTTTCATCTTTAGACGAATTTTCGTCTACAGATCGGGTACTTTCAGGCGTGGTTGCTTTACAATGGTATCTGTGCCAACAGTGTTCTTACCCGACATGATATCACTGGCAGGGCAACTCGTGGTGGCTTTGAAGATCTGTAGTTTTTGGAGTTCATTGGTGCGAGCATGTTTGGTTGGAATCCATCCGATCGTCTGGGTAGTCTTTGTTTTTTTATCTTTAACTAGCAGTCTAGCACTAAGTCTCTTCAGAGATGCTGATTCTAGGTATGAATCTTGTAAGTGTCGTTATTTGTGTCAGGCCATGTCTGGGTTAGGGTGAAACACATCGATTGCCTTGTGCGTTTCTTGTTCTCTATTAAGATGATTAGTTTGGCTTTGTCCAAGATTTTTGTAATGAATTCCGTTTTTGTAAGTGCCGTTGGGCGTTCATTAATATAATCTTCTCATTTCCGTGTCAAAAAAAAAAGATTTTCCGCTATAAACGGAAATCCTAAATCCTAAATCAAAATTGGACTGCGGAAGTCTCACACGGTTGAGCTGAAAATGTCAAGGTCAAGATTTCCCGCTAATGAAAATGAAACCCTACCCACTAATGATAGACCTTTAATTTACATTAATTAGCTCATTTCACTTAAATACTTATACTTTGGTAAATAGATACTCTCTCCGTTCCAAAATAAGTGTCAACTATGAAAAGTCGTGCCATATTTCAAATAAAAAAATTAAATACTTTTGTGTATCATTTTTTGAACTTTTTCGAAGTACTTAATTTTTTTACAGAAAAAAAATCCAAAAAATGATACACGGAAGTACTTAATTTTTCATTTGAAAAGTGGCAAGAGAGAAAAAGTGGGACACTTATTTTGGAACGGAGGAAATACCTATTACGTATCCCAGTTAACACTTATGCCGAGCCAAAAAAAAAAACTGACTTATTTATATTTTTGTTTTTAAAAAAATTAACGAAGATCGTTTGCTAGCAATATTTTGCCTTTTCTACTTATTTGACAAAAAAAGGTAGGCTAATTCTACTGGCAACCCACTTTTTGCTAAATACGACCAATTGCAAGAGTGGATTCTATATAACACTGAGATGTATGGGTTGTCAATAGAATAACCCAAAAAAGAAATACTATTTAAAGCTCCAACTTGTAGTGTGTTTTTTTGGTTTATTTTAAGTTGACAATACCACTGATGGACAAAAAATTCCTTGATTTCAAAGTGCTTAATTATACAAAATTATTGACATTTGTTCGATTATAAGCTATTCTATAACTTAGTTAATCAAACAGTTTCTATTCAAACTAATAAAAAGCTACATCAAATATGTTTACAACTTATATAAAAAAATTCAATTAAATACTAGAAAAAATTGCCAATATAAATAAGTTTAAAGTTATATAGATTATGCATGCAAGCAAAGAAATTAAGTGTATGATTTTCACACTTTCTTTTGTATATTTGTATTTTTTAATTTCCCCTTATTCATATCAATCTTTTTTTTTGCAAGGTGAAAAAATAATTTTCTTATTCATATCAATCTATCATGTAATTATTTCATTAGTTACTGTAAGCGTAAACAATCACACACAATATAGAACTATGACAGTAAAGAAATCAACACAGGAATTTACGTGGTTCCCGAAAACTGGGTACTTCCATGGGAGTGAGAGCGAGTCTTTGTTATTTGATTAATACGACCATTGTTTTTACTAGGGGTGTCCACGGAACGGATCCGGACGGATCGGATACGGATCCGATCCGATCCGCTCAGAGCAGATTATGGTTTTTAAGATCCGGAACCGAACCGAACATTCACGGATCGGTTACGGATCGGATCGGATCGGATTAGGCGGACTTGATAGATTAAAGAAGGATTATTGAGCGGATCGAGCGGATCCGATCCGATTCGATCCGGAACCGCCAGATTAGAAATTCTCGATCCGGAACCGAACCGAACATTCACGGATGGATCAACGGATGGTTCGGATTGGTCGGATTGGCGGATCAGATGATCCGCTGGGCAACCCTAGTTTTTACAATAGATACTATTTATACAAGTACTTTAGTCCAATCCTAATTACACTGTCCCATATCGAGGGAGGCTTCGCCCCCCGCACCCCCAAACCGTTGGGCCTACTGCCCAGCCCAAACTGTTGAATCCGTAATGGGCCTACCATACCGCTCCGCTCCGCATCTGGCATTTCCTAAAACTTCTCGGTACCTCTCTATATGAGTCACTAGTTCTAACAGTTACATTGTTACACATTAAAGGGTAATGTAGTACTATATTAGTGTAAGTTAAAATAACAAAAGTGCGAATAACAAAATTAAAACTGTAGAATTTCTCTTAATTATTAAGTTACAGCCACGTGTTCTCTCTACAGTCGTGGATGACTTGTACACAAGGAGATTAATTGCACGAGCACAAACACGTGTTCTCCCTAAAGTCAAGGATGACTTTTACAAAAGGTGATTAATTGCATGAAAATACAATACTATTATATATTAATATAAGCAGGGATGACTTGCCACGTATTCTTCTTCTTCTTCTTCTTTTTTGTTTTTTGACAATTATTGAGATCATATTGATATAAACCCAAAGGCACTTACATAATGGAATTGACCATAAAATTCTTGCACAAAACCAAACTAATCATCTAACTTATGCAAAACGATAAATGTACAAGGCAATCGATGTCTTTCATCTCAACATAGGCATCTCGTTTGACACACATTCAGTCAAAAATTCATATCTAGAATTAGTAGTCTTAAAAGAGATAAGTGTTGTAGTAAAAAACAAAAGATAACAAATATCCAGATGATTAAATGGACTTCAACCAAGTATGAGCACATGAATGAACTTCTAAAGCTACAGACCTGACCAGGCATCACGAGTTGCTCTGCCAAAAACATCATGTAAGGTAATTAGAACACTATATGTACATATATCATTTTAAAGCAACACCGTCTGAATAAACCTGATTTGTAGATGAAATATTCGTTCAAAGACGAAACTAGATACTTTCGTAGAAACGAGCGACATAACTCTCACGGAAATTAACGAGATACATAACTCTTATGGATCAGATGATAAGTCGTTGACCTGAAGAGATGAAAGGGGAAAAAAGTTCTTATAAAAGATAGAAAAAGTGGATTAGAACTAGTACCATAGCTTTAAAAAAAAACTTACCACTTATTCTCAGTCACGGATGACTTGTACTTTTTTATTTCTGTAATAAAGAGTGTCCTGATGAACCGGACTAATCTCTCAAACTCCATCCATAAGCCTTTTTCATGCGCTGCATGAGGTAAGGTGGCTCTAAAGACAAATCGGTGCCTAGGAAATCGATTGTGCGATCTTGAGGTGGTAAATCCCGCCGAGGCAAGTCGATTGACCCCAATGGCGACAACAATGTATTGAATGGTGTCACACCGAGGAAAATAAACCGTGTGATCTTGAGGTAATAAACCAGCCGAAGCAAGTCGATTAACCACAATGACAATAGCAGTGTGTTGATTGTGGGTCATGTGACCCCATGGAAATTTTTTTGTTTGCTATTATTATATTAAAATTAATTATAATTATTAAACGACCCCATTAAAATTTAGTGTTGACACCGCATTAAATTATTTTTCTCCCTTAAAAACCACCTCTCACAATCACGCTCAAAATTAAAGAAGACTAATTAAAAACGAAGTGTAAACGTAGCCTTCATAATTCACGAGGCCTAATGAGCTAAAAATATCTTACTACCTCTGTTCCAAAATAATTAGTGGTATGCAAAATAAAACTTAAAAGTAATGCATTTTTTCAACAAAATTCAAAATAATTTTGGTAAGTTACTAGATAGTATTTGAGTTCTTATGATTTATGAAAAGAAAGATTAATTCTTTTGATAAAAATGCATTCGTCGTAAATTCTCATTTTGCAAACCGAACAATCTTTTTAGAATGGAGGCATTACATTTCTGCTTACATACGGGTCCACAACTCAAATAAAATTTTCATTGTGTACATAAATAATTTTATACAATACAAGTTAAAAAAAAAAAGTTAAAAAAAAAGAAGTTGTGTGAAGATTGGCTTCTAGACTCTAGGATTTTTGCTGTTAATAACTGTCCTTCGAGTGTGTTTTGATGTATATGGGGTGTGAGTTGTGTATAGTTTGTTTTTTTTTCTGATGTACTTGGTCCAGGGGTATGCCCCTGATGATTCTTTGTAGCTTTTTGCTCTTTTGTGGTATAACATTTTACTTACCAAAAAAAAAAAAAAAAAGGTTAAAAAAAAAAAAAACTCTCTATTCCAACGAAATTAAAATTTTCTACTGTTTTTTTACTAGGATTATTTGCCAACATTCATTACTCGATCCCTATCAAACCCTTACCGAGCCTTTATTCAGCAGTCCTTTCCGCTATTGAGTTTTTATCGAGTCGAGCCGAGCTTCGGCTACCAATCGAGCTTGATATTCTGGCTTGAGTTCGTTTTTAAACTTACCAAATTGAGTCAAGCTCAAGAATGGCTTGATCTATTTCTAGATCTATGAATAGGGCTGCAAACGATCCGAGTTGAGTCAAGCTTTCAAGCTTGTTTATTAAAATTTTACCGAGCTCGAGTTCGAACATAGGAAATAGTTAACAAGCCAATCCAGTCGAAGCTTGACTCGAGCCTAGTTAATGAGCCGAGCCAGTCGAAGCTTGACGCGAGCCCGAGCTTGTTCACAACCCGACGACAAACATATATTCCTACTTGCATCATAGAGAAAGTTTTAATTGCGCATCTACATGTGTCTTAAATATATGTTTAACCTACAAGAAAAAGTCTCTATTTCGAAATAGTGACACAATTAACTATAGTTTTTGAGTATTGTACATCAACATATTACTTTGGAATTAATAAGAAGCAATGTAATCTTCTCCTGTTAAAATAAAATGAGCCTTATCAAGCCTATCATGATAGTTTTTAGGCTTATTTATTAATTTTTCGCGAGCTGGAGCTCGAGCTGAGCGGAGCGCGCATACTAGTGCTCAAGCTTGTTTATTAAGTAACTTTTTCGCATGCCTGAGCTTAATAAAATCTTAACGAACCGAGCTCGAACGAGTCCAAAACGAGCAGAACACCGACCCGTTCACGAACGGGTTGGTTCATTTCCAGCCCTATCTATGAATGACCTCATACTCTATAATTTCTGGAGTCGCCAGCACTTGATTAACCATTAGTATTTTGTCATGGATGACTCCTTATTTGTATTTTGTCATGGGTGACTGTAAAACAGAGAAAAGAGAGGCCAGCAGATTTTGGAGACTAAAGTAAGGACTAAAAAAGTGCAATGAAGTAGTAATTGATATGGGGGATCATTTTCATTATTTTTAAAGCTTATGAGGGTGAATTTGTCTATATTTGCGGCACCCTGCGATTGCGTAGGAGGATAAATGAATTACATTACACGTTTTTTACAAGCTTGTAAGGGTCAATATGCAAGAGTAAAAAATTCAGGGGCACATGACCCCAGCTAGATTACGCGTTCTAGAAATAGGTAAAACATCAAAACACATTCGTAGAGCATCTCCAACCAAGGATATTACATTGTGACTTGACACGCCAAGTAGATTAATTGAAATTTGGCATCTTTTTTCGAATGAATTTTTTAACCAAAAAATAGAATATTTATGTGCACAATTCTTTCAAGTTAGGCTTTCCGGTTATCTGGTTTGTTTTCGTAGTTGGCCGGTGATTGGCTGTTGAATTGTACTACCAACCAAGGTTTCATTTTATGCTTAGCGTTAGGGTTTGAGCTGTTTCCCTTGGGATCTCTACTACTTGATCGATGACTGGTTCTTAGCCCAACAACCAAGTTGTAGGTCTGTCTTTGGCAGGGGTGCCACTGAGCCTACTGGTGTATATGCTCGTGGCTAGATTTTTATAGTTTTTGGTTCAATCTTGTATCTTGTGATGAAATTTGTACTGCTCTCGGGCTTTTATATGAATGGACGAGAAATCCCTTTAGCCTACAAATCTGGGTTTCAGTCAGTCATTCAAAAAAAAAAATCATTCTCTCTCTCTCTCTCTCTCTCTCTCTCTCTCTCTCTCTCTCTCTCTCTCTCTCTCTCTCTCTCTCTCTCTCGCGGAATTTTGGTCAATTCTCAGAAGGCGCCAAGGCCACCTTGGACATTCTGGCCGAGAAAATCTAGTTTCTATTCTAAAGGTGGCATATGATCTAATGGAGGAACCATTCAAGCAGTTTGTTGCCAAAAGGACGCCGATATGTACTAAAAAGCACCCATACCTTCTAATTTACACTTTAATGGTCCAAACATAGAGTTACTTGGTGAAATTTAATAGTTGAATCGTGCTTGTAGTCTTTGGAGGGTGCCGTACCATAAAAGGTGCAATTTGGAGTTGATACGAGAGCACAAAGCGCAAAGGAAGCACTCAGGATAGCACGGAAGCGAGGAATTGCAATCTGGAAATCTTGTCCGAATGGGAATTAGAAATCGTCCGGACAGTTTTAGCCGACTCTGACACGAAAAACGAGTTTTATTGCAATTTCTAGGGTTTTGTTATAAATAGAATGTTGTTGTGTACGTTTTTCTTGTTTCGAAATATTGAGAGGCAAGTCTAGAGAGAGAAACGCAAGCCAATCCATGGGATCTTCAAGCTCTTCATCAAATCAAGCGTTCATTTCCACCTCCATGTCCAACTAAACACCTTCTAGGAGGAAGATGAAGCCCCCGTTCCAAGTAACTATGTGCATGTGTAGGTGTTAGGTTTATTTCTTCAGATCGATTGTTTAACTAATAACATGTTTTCATTATGATCAGATGAAATCGTTTTAATTCTTTTAATTGGTTGAGTATTTGTGTGTGCTCTCTCAAATACCTAGTTAAACAATGGTTTTCTATGCTTGTGCTCGGGTAACTGAGATGGTGCTCGTAAGACGGATCATGCCACTGGACAGCTCGTGAGACGGGTTGTGCCAGCAAAACGGCCCGTGCTATGGGATAGTCCATGCCTGTTAACAACCATTTTATTCTTTTGACAAATTATGATTCGAATAATAACTCTAGCCTAAACATAGCTTAGTTACGTGGTCGGGGTGGATTCGAAACCCTGGATTTCTCCCTCACTAGTTTCTCATCAATTTCATTACTTGTTTTCTTAATTATTTTAGTTTCCAAAAATCAATCACTCAAATCAAACCTCTTTTAATTTACTGAATTAATTTAGAAATACATCGAAGCTAACGTAACTCAGCCAATCCGTCTCCGTGGATTGACCTCGGATTTAACCGCTATTCTCTAGAATAAAGGTTAATTCCTTGCTTTAATAAATCTATTTTTGACTCGGCACGACACGGTCAGACACCAGATTGGATTGTCATTGATAGTACAGCTCACTGGCTGCTGATGTGGCTCGAAACTTTCAAGTCCCCCTTACCTCCTTTGATGCTTACTTTGTTGCTGCTTGTGCTTTCTTTTGGCCGTCGTATTACCTTGTCGGCGACGGTTGAGAACATCGTATAGGAGTAAAAGATCTAAAACAAGGGCAGTGGAGAAAACTATTGACACTGATTAAAATACGTGTGTTGGTGCTTGTGCTTTCTTTCGGCCGTCGTAGTACCTTGTTGGCGACGGTTGAGAACATCGTATAGGAGTAAAAGACCTAAAACAAGGGCAGTGGAGAAAACTATTGACACTGATTAAAATACGTGTGTATTAGGAATCATGATAACATATCCAATAATCATCGTAGACATGATACATTACATAATCCAGACAAATTTGTGGTACAAAAATAAATGCACAATAGTGAACATGGTAAATTTAAAACTAATTATGGTAAATATAATTACATGGTAAACAAATATATGATAAGCATGGTAAATTCGTTTACTCAAATGAACAACAGTCCACTCAAATATGCCATGAAGGTTTTGTAATAAAAAAAAAAATACCATGAAGGAATCAACACAACAGTGAACATGGTAAATTTTCCAATTGACTATGGCAAATATTATTACAACATAAATACATGTGCAAAATATAAACATGCTAAATGTGATCTACCCTCGTATTATGGTAAAAAAATAAGTGTATGCTAGTAAATATGGTAGATTCATGCATTTACCATGAAATATGTGAAAGTACCATAATTACTAGTAGGGTCCATGTGTTTTTTAAATTTTATCTCTTTTTAGAAGTTTATCATTTTTTGAATTCTCTAATTTTGTGGATTCCTTCCATTTTGAAATCACCTACATTACAAAAAATTAAATCCCACCAAGGTAAGAAATAATATAAGTCCCGTTTATTTCCTAATCCTTCCCTTTTTAACATTCTAAATGTGATCTACCCTTGTATTATGGTAAAAAGTAAGTGTATAACAGTAAATTGGTAGATTCATGCATTTACCATGAGATCTGTGAAAATACCATAATTGCTGGTAGAGAGTCCTTAACGTTTTTTTAAATTTTATCTCCTTTTAGGAAGTTTATCTCTTTTTGAATTCTCTAATTTTCTGGATTCGTTCCATTTTCAAATCACATATTAATTATTATTAAAAAAATTAAATTCCACCAAGATAATAACATTATAAATCCTATTTATTTCCTAACCAATCCTTTTTTAACATTCTAAAATGTGATCTACCCCGTATTATGGTAAAAAAAATAAATGTATACCAGTAAATATGGTGGATTCATGCATTTGTCATGAAATCTGTGGAAATACCATAATTACTGATAGGGTGCATGTGTTTTTCAAAATTTTATCTCTTTTTTGCAAGTTTATCTCTTTTTAAATTCCCTAATTTTGTGAATTCCTTCCATTTTGAAATCACCTATTAAGTATTATTAAAAATCGAATCAGCATCCCTTTGATCCTAACCACAAGTTGATCAATGAACAACTTAAGATGTGATGGACTTGTGACTTAACTTTTGGTTGGAGAGAGACAAATAGTTGTGCGCATAATCTAGTAAGATTGGGTCTTTAGTTGAACCGATGTGAGCAAGTGTTTGATCAAACGCCACTAGAAGTGCTGGATGATTTGTGCAACGACCGTGATGGTCTTGGTGTTCCTCGAGCTACTGCCGCAAGCGTATGTTTCTTAGGGTCTTGGCTCTCTGGTGTACCAAAAAAATATAAGAAGTAAAATAATTTAAGGTCAATCGGACGTCGGCACGTATCAACCGATAACTGCACCAGTCACTTGTGGCAACCCCTCTTTATGTCTCGAGTCTTTTTCCTCCCAGATTCCTATTTTCGTCTTGCCGAAGGGGAATACTTTTCTTGCCACGATCAAGACAACTCCACACGCTTTTCTTGCCATTTTTTTCTTTTTCTGAAGGCGAAAAAGTTGGGAGGGGCAACCAGTGTAACAACCCCTTTGGGCGTGACCACAGGGGCTCCCGACCCACTATTGAATGTCCGGTTCGAGTCATAGCTACTGTCCTAAAGAACAAACCGTTACCACAAAACTACTTAAGTACTAGATGGACAAAAGACCCTCTACGCTAGTTCTGCAGCAACTGACCTCTCTCTTGCCCACAACTAACCCCTCTCTCTCTCTCCTCAGAAACCATGAGCTGGAGAGACATGAGCTGTGAATGAAAAAGACCTTTCTTGCTTCATCCCCTACCTATATATATACCCCTCCAATGTTCACTTCTTTTCATCACAAAAAAACAACCCAGTGCACTCTTCACTCGACTCCTCCTCCTCCTCCTCCTAGCAAAATATGGATTCCACCACCATATTTTGCTTGTTATTTTGCTCATTTCTCTTCCTCTCCCTCTTGAAATCCCTCGGCTCCGGCGGCCGGAGACCCCCTCTCCCACCGGGCTCGTTGGGGTGGCCCTACATCGGCGAAACCTTGCAACTCTACTCCCAAAACCCAAATGTCTTCTTTGCCTCCAAAGTTAGAAAGTTAGTACTAATTCCTCATTCTTTTCTTGTTTCCTCATATAGCTAAATCCTAAACGAAAAAATGCTACGTACCCAGAAAAATTATCGTAAAAATATGCATAATTCGAGATAATACTAATCAGATTCATTTTGGGTGTGGCCCACTGAATATGCACCATGTGCCTGAATTTTGAAAAAGGGTGGATTTTGTTTTTGACAGGTATGGTTCCATATTCAAGACTCACATACTGGGTTGTCCTTGTGTGATGATATCGAGCCCGGAGGCGGCGAGGCACGTGCTCGTCACGAGGGCTCATCTCTTCAAGCCAACATTTCCGGCCAGCAAGGAGAGGATGCTTGGAAAACAAGCCATTTTCTTTCACCAGGGAGAGTACCACGCGAAACTGAGAAGGCTTGTGATGAGAGCATTCACGCCCGAATCGATCAGAAACATCGTTTCCGATATTGAATCGGTTGCCGTCGAGACTTTGAAATCGTGGGAAGGCCAGTTGGTCAACACCTTTCAAGAGATGAAAACAGTAAGTCTCTGCGAAAAAAACCGAGCAATTTAGAACGGAGAAAGTATAAACAGAGCAAAACAGAGCTCCTCTGTTTTCAAACATAAAAAACAGAGCAGAATTCTCTTCCCCTGCTTCCCTGTGCTTTATCATTTACCGTTCTTCTTTTTCTTTTTTCTTTTTAATTTTTGAACAGCACACTGTTCAAATTGTACGTGTTAATTCTGTTCTTTTTTCAAAAGGAGGGGGAAAAAACAGAATTAACGCGCAGAATTTACGGCTTCTTCTATTTTTACCAAAAAAAAAACTCTACTTACTTGACTCATTATTTACAAAATGTCAATTCCGAATGTCTAAAGGATCGTTAGATCATGCTTTCACGATTCGTATTCATACTATTTCAAAAATGTCAATTACCCAAAAGATTGCTACTGTAAAAAAGAAAACCAAAAATGTTACTGGTTCATTATTCTGCATAAACTTCAATTCACATGATTTATTTATTTCGAGTAACGATTTAATTGATTCGATTTTCTCCTGTTACAGTACTCATTCAACGTTGCATTACTTTCCATTTTTGGAAAGGACGAGGTCCTCTACAGAGAGGACCTCAAGAGATGCTACTACATTCTTGAAAAAGGGTACAATTCAATGCCCATCAATCTTCCGGGAACGCTCTTCCACAAATCGATGAAGGCGCGAAAGGAACTAGCTCGGATCTTGGCCGATATCCTCTCGATTAGGCGCCAAATGAATCAAAACCATACCGATTTACTCGGATCTTTCATGGGTGATAAAGAAGGACTCACCGATGAACAAGTAGCCGATAACATCATTGGTGTTATATTTGCGGCTAGAGACACCACGGCAAGCGTCCTGACTTGGATCCTCAAGTACCTCGCCGAGAACCCTAGTGTCCTACAAGTTGTCACGGTAAACCCTAGTGTCCTACAAGTTGTTGTGTGCTGATAAATTTTACGTCAGCGCATGACAACTCAGTCACAATTGAAATATCTTTACATAGGAATGTTCCTTCTTAAGAATTTTACAAGTGTCTTTTGTTGATGAAGTCAATGGTGTTTGTAGCCAAGACTAAAACAATGTGTTTCTTGTGACTTAATTTTTAGGAAGAACAAGAGGCAATAAGGAGAGAAAAGTGTGGTGAAGAGAAGATTCTGAGTTGGGCAGATACCAAGAAGATGCCAATAACTTCAAGGGTGATTCAAGAGACACTTAGAATTGCTTCAATTTTGTCTTTCACATTTAGGGAAGCTGTTGAAGATGTGGAATTTGAAGGTCAGTTTTCCTATTAACAGAAGGAAAATATATACTCCTTCCGTCTCTTTTTAAGTGTCTTGTTTCATAAATTCTACTTATTAAACCGTCAACTTTTACAACTTTCACATCAACTTTTACCTCCATTTCCAAAATTACCCTCCACTGTTACCCATTAACTCTTTACCTATTAATTTTTCAGAAGGGCAAAATAATAATTCTACAAACTTCGACCCGTCAACTTTTCAAAACACACACTTATTAAGAGACAGCCCGAAATGAAATACTCGTCAATAAAAAAAAGGGACGGAATCTACGGAAAAATATACAAACTCTCTAACATAAAATTGGTGGGTCCCATATATCCCACGTGCGAGAGTTCGCAAATTTGTTAATACGCGTATTGGTGCTTAAGTCTTTCCTCTGAAAAATATTTGTATTTGTATATTCTTTTTGGGAGTGATTTCCACACCCCCCCCCCCCAAATTGTTATCCACACCCCATTTTTTTGTCATATGGTGAAATTTTCATGTGTAAAAATTTCACTAAAAGACAAAAAGGGGGTGTGGACAACAATTTAGGGTGTGTGAATACCAATTACGTACCTTCTTTTTCCAAAGGAAAAGAAAAAATACACATACATTGTTTCTATGTATTTTGGGTCTGATGTATTTTGTATTTACAAAATTATTTCAGGCTATCTTATACCAAAAGGGTGGAAAGTCTTACCACTATTCAGAAACATTCATCACAGCCCAGACAATTTCCCACAGCCTGAGAAGTTTGATCCCTCTAGATTTGAGGTAAAAACCTAAAAGAAGAAATGAAGTAAAACCTGTACTTAATTTTGTACAGCCTTTTTTTGGCCAGCTTGATAGCCATTTTACATCCCATAATTAATCTGTAAACTAAATTTATTTTCTGTAATTTATCAGGTTGCTCCAAAACCAAACACATTTCTGCCATTTGGCAGTGGGACCCACTCATGCCCGGGGAATGAATTGGCAAAGCTGGAGATTTTTATCTTCATACATCACCTGACCACAATGTACAGGTGTGTTAAACCCCATTACAATGTGTCAATGTTAAACACAACGTTGTATTTAGAGTCGTTCCATACATGTGAACCGATATGTATGTCGTTTCAAAAAAAAAAAAAGAAAAAAAAAGACGTTATTAACACAACTTCAAATGCAGTTATGTCCGAAATCGTTGTGTTCTAATATCGTCTCCTTTTTTCTTTTTCTTTTTGAAAAAGTTCAGCTTCTAAAAGTAAGAATAATCTGAATGAATAGTGTGCTGATGAGGAGGTATTTGTTTCCATCTACAGGTGGTCTGTTGTGGGTCCACAGAATGGAATTCAGTATGGCCCCTTTGCTCTCCCCCAGAATGGCTTGCCTATTAGGTTGTCTCTCAAGAGATAAATAAGAGATCTCTAAAGAAAGGAAAAAAAATATTCAGTAGTTTGGTATCAACAAACAGTCAAACACCCTTGAGGGAGGAAAAATTTAGAAGGATATACAAAACAAAGGCAAAATTGGGTTATTCCACAAAACTGACTTAAACTCGAAACTGATTTATTGTGTTTTACGAGACAGGTCACTCTTTCACAATACATCAGCCCAATTTCACTCAATAAGCTAGTTCCACTAAGTTTGTGGAATTGTAAATTTGGGGAGAAATTAGTACTCTAACATTGAAGTCCAAGCAATGTTCTTTTCCTTTCCATGGAGAATGAGAGGGACAATAGAACAAAAGGATGGTACTCATATTGTAAGCTAGTTAGTTTAGTCCAATTCCATACATGGTTTAAGTGGTTCGTTGTATTGTTTAAAGTCCGCAAGGCGATTAGTGAAAATAAAATCTTACATTGTGATTCTTAATATTTGACATGAGAACGTTTCTTTCAAGATCATTGTTACGCGGCATAGTTTTCCAAAAGTTTTTAGCAACCCAGCTGCTAAAATCACCATGATTTTAGCAAATGAGTTCAGCAGGTGCTAAAATCATGGTTTTGAAATCAAAAAAATAAAGTTGTTCCGTGTATCGTTTTTCAATTTTTTTCGCACCAAATTAAAGTACTCATCGTGTACCAAATTAAAGATGGGAAGTCACGTCCAGAACAAACGGAGGAGGGAATTTCACCCTCACAACCACTAGACACAACAAACCACATCGGACCCCAACGGTTGGCAAGGAGCCAAACGAGAGACCAAAACAAAACCCGATCAAAATGCTCCATGTCAGCCCATCCAAACGATTGTACTAATGTTATGTTGCCATCTGTTTTAATCTCAAATGTACATATTCCTCATTCAAGAGTTGCACAATGTATCACATCACGTGATAGATATTAGATATAAACGGTAAAAGCAGATGGTCAAGATCGCTTTATTAGTTCAATTTTAAAAAAATGAATATGATATTATAAAATGTAACAGACAGAAAAAGATCACGATTGAAAAAAAAAAAAAAAAAAAAACATGATTTCTACCTTATTATTGTAAATGGATCCGATAACGAAAGTTTTCGCTCAAAAATTCGTTTTATGATATGTGAAATGTCATGTAAAATGTCAGTATCTGTTACATATAGAAATGATAGTTTTGTTTTCCAGTTTTTTTTCTAGTAATTTTAAAAAATGCAGCAACATGGTAGGAGTACTTTTTTTTACTTTTGATCAGACATGGTAGGAGTACTTGACAATGCAGATATGAATGTTATTGCATGCACTCTCTCTCTCTCTCTCTCTCTCTCTCTCTCTCTCTCTCTCATATATTTTATCACCATCATCAAAATTCAAAATTGTACTCATATATTTTATCACCATCATCAAAATTCAAAATTGTACTATTTGACTTGCCCTAACTTCAATAGCAAAGGTGCTGACCTGGGGAGATTCAAACCTCATAACACAGGTACATGTGTCTCAAATTCATGGTATGGTGATAAGGTTGGTACCTTTGACCTTTCATGTCTTTGGATGTTTCTCTGCAAATACATCCATTGAATTTCCACAAAGAAGGATAAATATGCCATCACTGCTGATGGATTTGTGTAATAGCTGTCCACTAATTTCTGTCTTATACAAGTAGTACAATCCGAATTTATTTTATTTCTTTATTCATGGACTGGTCCGAAAAAATACGGACCTCTAGCTCAGTTGGTCGTCTACCGGTACTTAGGAGCTGGGATGTTTTGGGTTCAAGCTGATAGGAGTGAAATCGGTTCGGTTCTGGGTGATTTTTTCCAAGACCGAATCGGTTCGGGGTGATTTGTTACAGGACCGAATTTAAATTGGTTTCAGTTTCGGTTCGGGGTGGGGTCGGTTTAGTCGGAGATTTCGGTCTCACCGAAATGTGCCTCCTTAGGCCAAATTAAAAAACTTGTTGGGCCAAACCCACCACTCTTAGAATTTTCTTTTACTGACACACTAACATCATATCGTTTGGAGAAAAGAAAAAAAAAAAGGTGTATTAAAAAATGAAAGTTTTGTTGACCCCAAGGGGGTTGTCGTAGTGGTTAATTAACTTGCCTCGGCGGGGCTGACCACCCAAGATCACAGGGTCGATTTCTCCTTAGCAACAGTTTGTCCTTGAAGCCATCTCACCTCACGCAAACACGTAGAAAAAACCATGGGTGGAGTTAGAGAGATTAGTTCAGTTAATCGAGACACTCTTCGTTCAAAGAAATTTGAAAGTTTTGTTTAGAGCACATCTGTAAGAGTGCAGAGTACTGCAAGATACAAGGGACCAAATACAAAACAAACTCCAGTTCAAAAAAAAATACAAAACAAACTTATCTTGTGACCGACACTGTAATTGTGAGCTTCGAAGTTTCCTTTTGCTTTGAACCTCTAGAATTCAAGGATTCTTACTACCACATTTTTTAGGTGTCCAAATGCAGTTCTTGTCAATTTAATGGTATGGCTAATTTTTCATGTGTCAATGGCAGAGATATTTTCATCCTTACGATGATTCATGCATTGATTTAGTCCTCCGTTTTTTTGGGTAGTAAAAAACCACTTAAAAGTGCTAAAAGTTTGTCTTTTTCTTAAAAAAAATTTGGGTACAAGTCATAATTTTTTTTATTTTTCCGATTCTTCTCATCTAGACGAACCAATAAGCATGAAAAAATTGACGTAAAACTAACAAACAAAAAAATTGAATAATGACAACCAAAAATTGACTTTTTAGCACCGTTTGAGGCTGAGTTTTCCAAAATAATCCATCTTAAATTCTTAAAACTTCTAATTCACGAATTTCAAGACGGGTTACTCTCCTCACATACATCAACTATTTTTAGGACTTTTAGGAGTTTTGGGACTTTTAGCTAAAAACAGAAAACTCAAACGTACAAGATCCCAAAATCCTGAGGACTAGACTGGTCCCAATACAACAAGATATTCAAATTTTGCAATAAAATGACATCCATTGATAGTTTTATCTGGCCATGTTCTGCTGCTGAGAATTGTCAATGCTTTGCCTCAGCTTCTTGGATACTTCAAGGGCACACAAAGCTCCTTTTCATTGGTATTTCCAGTTCTCCCAGGGGAATCATGCATGTGGCACCATTTTATATGTAACACATTGCTTTAAAAGCAATTAAGAATGACATGGGAGGAATAATTCAAATAAGTCACTAAAAAATGACGACACGTGTCAATTATCCGTACGATCCCCGGAAACATAGTCACCCTAAGCAGTCCAGGTGTCTTGATCATTCCATCACTGATCGCGTTATTTGACCCGACAAGGATCGATTAGTCAGCAGATAATATGATCATATTATACAAATGAGGTTTACAGGCAAGAAAAATGGATTCAACCCTAACCAGATAAGAGTTAGACCAGACTCAGTTCCTGCAATAACAGCTGTTGTTCCAAGTTTCAACCCCAATGTAAGCTAGGCACACCTGGCTGCAAAGATTGGACAAATTCAATCAGCCATTTTTGAAACTCAGCACAACCCTTGTATACTAGAAGCTTGAGTTTGAATTTCGCAAACACAACTCAAAAAGCAAGATGATATCCATAAATCAAGCAAGTAATGGTAAAGCACTGAGAAGAAGAATAACAAAATCGAAATGGTAGACACAAACAAATCAATCTCAGAAATGGCCGGTATCAGGATCAGGGAAACAGAATGGAAGTTGTGATGGGGCATTAACAAGCTCTTGAGATTCATAAACAGCCCGTTCATAGAATAAAATGTCGTCAAAACTATAAACTTGGTGAGTTGAACCAGAAGCAATAGGGCAATTATGGGTCTGAGTTCTCTGTGGATAGGATTCAGATTGGTCGATTTTGGACCCAACCAACAGCCACTTGAGGAGCATGACAATCTCAATACCACAGTTACAGCACAAGGTAAAATGTTAGGAAGTACTTCACCAGCAGAGACTATTTACCGACAATTTATTTCACAAGACAGGTCATTTGCATTTTATCCTGGAGACTACAACAACAAAGGATCACATTTTTAGATGAATGCTCAAAACGATAGTATTTAGTCTGTACAGCAAAACAAAGTTACAAATCTTCATTAATGAGTAGTTTGGAGCTTAGTTGCAGGGAAGTTCGAAAGTTGGTGTCCTCCCGAGATGGGAGCTCAAATTGGCACTCTCGAGTAAGGAGGGCACTCCCGTCTCGCTCTCATCAGCCATCGAGACAAGCGCACTCCTATATTGGATGGGAGCTTCTACACTAATATCAAGGAAGAAATTCGGACTTTTCTTTGCAAATATATGTAAGGAAGGAAAAAAAGAGAAAAGCTGTTAGAGAGATTTAAGACTCTCGTCTCATATTTGACTCATCTACATGTTTAGTCCATAAATTTGAAATAAAGCTTATATTGGGCTGTCTTTTCTTACTCATGTTTATATATAATAAACACTTATATACACGCTCCTTAGGGCGCTCCCAATTTAGGATCTTATACATTCCCCCGCTCCCGTTTCGTGCGACTAAGGTTTGGAAATATTTTGTCTAACATGCGTACATTTTTTTTTTGCTTGGCCTAAAAGTACATTTTATTTGATGCTAGCCCCTGCTCCATGAACATAGGAAAGATGATTGGATGAATTTAAAAATATGGTTAACAAGCAGGAACAGCATTCTGCGGAGAGCAAACTGGCTTACATTGAGAAATGCAAAAAACTCAACCTAGATCTATAGATTTTAGATTCCAGCCGGTCCAATGTACCAATACACTCAGATATATATTTCACAGCAGTTATGGGTCATTAACCTTACGGTTATCCCTAATGGATCATGAACCTTACAGTTATCCCTAGTACCGTAGCTCAAATCCCTGTCCTCATCTAGAAAAATTAGCAAACAAGGAGCTAGTTCTTAAAATGTCTTCCAAGACAGATAAACAAGAAATAATTAGCTATTACTTGAAGAATAAAAAGGAGAGAAATGAAATAGCACCTTCTCAATAACATCTGCAGCACCCGATAAATCTTGCATTTCTTTCTTTAATTGTTCAACACGAGCTCTAGTGACACGTTTATGTTCTTCTGCCTAAAAAAGCAAGGTTTCGTTCAGAAACAGAATCTTAAACATACTAGAAACAGTTTAGCATCACATCTTCTGTTTTATCATGCTGTCCAGTTTTATAGAAAGTTTTGAACTCTTTTAGTAAATTTGAAGGAGCCGTCCACTTAGCAGTGAGTCTGCCTGACATCAGATGCACTATGAAAGAGGTGATTAGGCATTGCATTCATATGCCATTTCCAATAGAGAGATAGAAACAGCTGATCTGGAATTCTAGTATTTAAGGTTGCAAACATAGTCGAATAAACAGACATTTTCTCGTTTCCATTGCTTGATGGGAGCCTAAAAAAATTTTAATTACCAGATCCAATGACAAGCTTAAACATAAAATGTGCACGAAGAAAAAACTGAAAAATAGGGCTGACTATTGCAACATAACTAGATAAAATAACAAAAAAAAAAATGCAGGTTAATCGTTCTGGTGTTCCCACTAAAGTAAGAATACACCGAGTTGCACTGCTCATTCGTTATGAAGGGCTAGGTCACCAGGATAACCAATTTCAGAGAGGAAGGTATACTAAAAAGGATGTAAAATCTTTCTAGTACACAACCGAAGGAGCACAGATGGGGAACTGGCTAACAATTAACTCAGATCATGTCAAAGGACAATGTTGTAAACCCTAATTCTTGCTTCTGTGAAAGGAGCAGAAGCTTACTGGCAGTTTCGTCACACCTTTATGCTTGGAAAATGTACCTAAGTTGTTAAGATGCTAGTACTTCCTTTTTCTCATATCACAGGCTTAGAATAATTTCCCTCTCTTGGTAAATCTGATTCTAAATTCTACTTCATGTTCTGTTATAATCAAGTCTGAGTACCACTTCGTGCTTTTGATGGTGATAAACTTTAGGAAATCTTATGTAGATCACATCCAACTTCACATTCTAATTGTCCTACAACTTCAAATAGATAACTAACTAGTTCTGCCAATTATTCAGAAGAATCGTTTTCCATCATCTCCGTGTGCTGCCTGTTAATGAATTTGGACAATCATAGAAGTTAAGATGGCAGTCATACTAGACAACAAACTTACTGTTTTTACAAGTCCGGTCAAGTATTGGATCTCATCCTTCTTTGCTGTTGACTGATTTCGCCAAGCATCTGCCACTTCAGTCCTGCAGATGAATTAGTTCAGAAGTGGCAAATCTACTGCATGCAAGAGAACATAAATACGGACGCCACCCACAAACACTAACAAATAATGGTGCCGGAGTAGACAATCTAGAGAAGGCGAGGACAGAAGGTAACCAAACAGCCAAAACGAACCTATTAAGGCAAGCGTAATTCAAAGAGTTCAAACAAAACAAAACCAAACCAAAACCTAGCCTAGTGACATCAATGACGTAAAGAATACAAAAAATCAGAAACCTATGGCTACAGCATCAAGTTGGAGATATAGAGGTTGCAAGTTACAACCCCATAACATGAAGGTAATGTTCACAACAGCAGTCACTGTGTAACCATCTGCCAGTTCAAGATTTATGTGCTCAAATTACAAGACTAATGATTCTTTTTCCAAATAGTGTTTTCTCCATGACAGTCACGCTCAACTGGACTCCAATTTCAGTTATTGACAACTTCTATGAGAGGTCTCATATTTTGCAGTTGAGTCACCCTTAGACCATTTTACATAGTTTTAATAGGTCACCAACTTTCACAGATCCATCGGCCACTAGTAACAAGGATGGTTCCAATAAAAAAAGACATAAAATGAATAATGTGGCAGGCTGCTTTCTGAGCAATATAATCAGTATGCACCAGCTAATTTGAAGGATAAAATGATATACTAAGAATACAAGACAAACTCACTTCAGGGGATAAAATGCTGGCAGTCAAGATAAGCATGACCAAATATGAAACCGAAGATGAGAATGTGTAGCAAGAGAAAACAGGACATGACTACAAAGGCAGATGTGCTTACAAAGATAGAGGTAGCATTAAGGGGAAACATATGTTGTTCATGTGTCAAAATTGAGAGAGCCAAAAATGGACAATGCCAGCACGAGGGTGTTCTGAGGATTGATTTTAGGAAGTTAGCGAGGAAATTGTTTAGGAGAGGTTAACCAAACCTAAATCATTTAGACAGCAAAATGGGGAAGCATGACCTTGAAAATTGACAATCCATATATTTGTATACGCAATTCAATCCAGGCAAGGAAAATACATATCCATATATTTGTATACGCAATTCAATCCAGGCAAGGAAAATACATATCTATCATCTACATCAAGAACCCAAATTTTCCATGTAAAAGGTCACCCTCACTCTCTTTCTCAATAGACCAATATTACCTTGATAAAATGTATAGAGTTATGAATTCCAAGTCAAATTCATCAGACCTTATGTGTTATTTTCCAATGCTGGTAAGTGGTAACAGATCTTCACCAATCAAGAGTCATGCAGCAAGTTTTTCAAGTCAACATGCATATTCTCACACCAGATTTCCATTCACAGAAACAAAATAATGCAATAGCTCATGCACCCATGCAATTGTAGCAATAAAAAGCATGTCATTGAGCCATAAATATTATCAAGCACATACGTGTAAAGTCATATCACATATATGAAGGTTCCAAATGAGATATAGGGTCTCTTCAAAAACAAATAAGATGTACATTTTATTCAAGTAAATATAACCATCCAATTGTCCTTAATGCAACTCACATTTAATGACAAATTTCAAGAACTGTATGTACCAGAAGAAGGTCATAGATGCCTACTTATCAGAGTACAAAGAGTCCAGATTCTGTTCTTCCACAAGTTCCTCTACAGTATCAAGAATGGTACCTGCCTGCAGATTATAAAAAACAAAAACACAGAAACACACACAATGATTACCAGCCAGTATTAGTGCCACAAACATAGACTAGCATGCTAAAATGCAAAGTCAAGTAACCAAAAGTTGGATAACCTTTCTGAATTCTGAGTACCAATAAATTGTTTCAGAGTCTCTTTTTCCTTGTTATTTTTTGGTTACAAGTAAAAACAAATTAGACTATCATCAAATAGATGAGTCAGCTGACTATGTTTTTCGATTTCTCCCTGCCACGCATGCCTAAATGGCACATGAGAAGCCTAGAGGGCCTTCAAAATCAAATGTCTTGTTTCCATTTTAGTGTCCTCCTTCGTTCATTGTTATGGAATTTTACCAGGAACCTGCACTCGTAACATCATTCTCTGCTGACCATGTAGCTTTCTAGTTGGGTATTCACGTCAACTAAAATGGAGAAAATATTGTTGCATTAGCTTGATGTAGTTCTTTCATGTCAATTAAATGACAATATTTTTAATAGTTTACCAAGACATACATTATGCAGTCCTTTTCATGTATATGTCAAAGAAAGGCATACTTAAGAATTCAATTGCTATATTTAAACTTAGCTTAGGAGCTGTTTAATAGGCAAAAAACAAGAATAGAAAATGTTACTTCCTGGTAGTGCTGAAAGCCTGAACTATTTAGTACAAGATGTTCAGAATTGCAAATTCTAAGGTTGATGTTTCAGTTAAGATCAAAAGTGAAATCACCTTTCTGACTTGTCAAAGAGAGATCCCAATCAAGCAACATGTACCCACAGGCCACAACCATTTAGAAAACATGGATGAACAATGTTTCTACTCGCATCCTTACACCGTAAGAAGACTTTTTGGTTCCAAGGCAAGTGACCTTTCTCTTTTAGGTAAAAACTGTCACTTGCCTTTAGATCAAAAAGTCCTCTAGCACAGTGTAGGATATGTTGTGGGCACCTTATGTCGCTGACGTGTTAAATTTTACATTAGTATTGGTGTGGATGCCATTACTTCCCCTAGGTGAAGATCTAGGTCACATAATGTTGCTGATTGGGATGCTGCACTGCGGACTAGTGCATGGATAGACAAACCCGGTGCAAATTCACCCTTAACTTGCGGAATGCTTTAGAGCACTTCACCCTTTGGCGGATTGGTGACTTCTTCTGGTAATAATTATTTAGCAACAGTAGAACCTGCGACCAGCAGGCTCCCAATATAAAGTGAGACCACCAGGCTAGGACGCCAACAAATTCATGGCCGTGAACTAGGAAATATAAATAGATACTTTGTACAAAATCATACAATACTCACAGAAATAACATAAAATCTCATACAAAACTTATTAATAAAAAATTCAGCTTGTATTAGTATATATACATTTTCATAACAAACATGTTTTGGGAATATTTTAATACAAACTAATCTAATATACACGCACTCAAGGCACCCTCTATCTGGAAAATTTTGAAAATCGACGCTCTCGCACATGCACATGCTCCCACTACTTTCTCGGCACCCGTTCTGTGTGACTGGTGAAGTTTTTTAGGGTTCCTTAAGTGCGAATGCCTGAGGTTCTGCGCTTTCTTCAATCTTATTTTCCATTGTTCTACACCAGTCTACATCATTAAGTGTCTTTATATCCTTGTGGCGATGGGTACAAATCTGAAGGAACTTCAAAATGCATGGATCCTTCTACTGAATTTCTAAAGAGAACTCCATCATATCATTATAACGATATAGTGCGCATACCTGTGTCTCAAGACATAGTGACTCAAATTCCTCCTGTTAAGTAAAGGACGAGTTAGTAATCAAGTCATAGTTTACAAGCTCTAGCTTATAAGCATACATCAGAATAGCATGTTGAAAGAAGAACATGATTCGTTAAGCTGTTAAGTGCTCATTTAGGTGCCTGGGTATTCAGTCAACCGGAAGGCTAATTTAAGCTGCTGTTATTTCCAAGGCAACTACAGCTTCTAAATGAAATAAACAGTAATCCATGTCTATCAAAAGGACGGTTAAGTTGTAAAAACTTTTGAAATGCCACCATAGAGCTGGCAACAGATGCTGTCATATGTTCAAAATGATCATTTGGTTTCTAACATCTGTAAGAGATAATAGGACAGGGAAAAAGTTTTGCGGCCAATAATTGTTTTACCTTGAAGCATTTAAGAAGGATTTGAAAAGTACAACTGTGTATTAGCAACGCTCTTCACCTCGTTCAAATTCCAAAGGTAAGATTGATAAAAACAATGAAGCAACAAGAAGAGAGTAAAACCCATGTATAAGATGGAGAGCAGCCAGTAGAAAATGAAAAATGATAGGTAAGGACAAAGAAGCACAATCAAAGCGTGTAATGAAGCATTACAAGAAAAGAATGCACCATTTTGTTACAATAAAAGATGAGAGACACATACCGGACCAATAAAAGATTTAAACAGGAATGAAGAATATGTACCTCTATAGTTTGATGTGCAGAAGAAATAACCTGAAAAATAAAATAACGTACCATATAATATCAGTGGAAACATAACCTACAGCGGAAAATAAAAACCATTTAGTAGATAGATAATGAAAACAATGTCTCTCCTTTAATGCAATGCTGGAGATGGAGTCTGGACCTCAAGAATCAACACCCTCTCACACACTAGCCAGGGTCCACAATGTAGCAGGGTCTAGGAACCCTCGCAACATCATTTCTGGTACCTTTCTGTACCATAGAATTGCTTCAACAAAATATTCTAGCTACAGTGCCACTGAGAAAAACTAGCACCTCCACTCTGTTGGCCAAAAGAGGGTATTTGCATATTCTGGATCCCAGTAGGCATTAGAGTACATGACAGTATTCTCTCGGGTGTCTTACCCTGAGGCTGGAACCACATGCGTACTATTTTCTGCTGTTGCCGCTAACCGGAAAGCCTAACACCTTCAAACTACTCTAATTGATCTCTCCAATTCCAAAATATTATATTTCTACTGATATAGTGCCACCCTATTCCCTAACAGCTCCACAGCCAGCTTCCTCATTATCAATCGCCAACCAACAAAAAAAAATTTGCTTACAAAAGCCACAGAATGAAAATCAGTTTGAATCAAACTTAATTCGAAAATGCCCCCTCAAAAGTTCCAAACGTGTAGGTCTCTTGTTTGCATTTCCTACATCATGTATGTTCTGCTTCTCATTTTGACAAGAGCTTTGCATTTTCAGTATTTCCAAAAGGGAGGGTGCAGATAAATGATAGAATTCACTTAAAACCTAAAATGGGATATTGGAAGGGGAAACTCGAAAAGTTTCAAGCTTCTGTCAATAAGCATGTGCTTGGGAGTAAATATTATAGAAAATAGAAACATCTGTAACATCAAAAACAGAATAAAATTATGAGTTATAACACAAACCATACCTGAATCAATAGTCGATGGAGAGCTTCTTGCTCAGCATCAGTAAACCTCCCAAATGCTTTAGTGATTTCCTATGGACGTATATGAAAAAGTGAAGAATCGAAAAAGAAATTATGCAAAAGATTTCACGAAGAGAAACAAAAAGAGCATTATGATGCTAGCTGAACACAACCTTCATGCACACCAGTCAAAATTTTCTATTTCCAATCCCTCAAGTAATTAGAGCTAGTGTCTAATAATTACTTACGTGTTAAGCTTTCCTCAGGCTTTGAACATGTTCTAACCGTATCACTTATGCAGAGAACAACGATACAGCGTTTCAACTGAAAAATGTAAAATTCATCTAATCGGAGGTAACGAACATGAGGGACTAACACAAGACCAGAAGTTCAACGTAGTCAGCTACACTAGTTACTGTTTGTACATAATTCCTTCTAGTTGTTGATGGCTTGATGCTAATAACACCTTTTCAATTATTTGTATTGTGGTCAACATTCAACTTCTTTTCAGTAGAAGTCAACTTCTTTTTAGGTGAAATCTTACTACCAAGCTTTATGTGAGGGTAGTAATCCCTCCTTCCCTTGGAAATAGATTTGGAAGACTAATGCTCCGTTGAAGGTGAGTTTTTGTGGATAGTGTGCAGCAAGGAAAGAATCATACTATTGATAATTTGAATCTAAGGCCAAGGAAAATTGTCAATTGGTGTGTGCAAAAGGGATGCGGAGACGATTGATCGTCTTCTCATTCATTGCTCATTGCCCGGTGGCATGGCGGCTTTGGACTTTGGAGTTTTTCTTGGTTTGGGTTGAAGTGGGCCATTTCGAGGAATGTCATGGAGCTCTTGATCGCGTGGCGAGGTGCTAGAGTGAGAAAAAGGACGCATGTTGGGGCCATGATCCCTCTTTGTTTGATGTGGATTATATGGTGTGAGAGGAATATGAGATGTTATGAAGGGGTAGCACATCCTTGGTTTAGGATCAAGAGTTTTTTGATTAGTAGCTCCACTAGCTTGTATAGTTGGTACAAGAGGAAATGTAATCCTTCCCTGACCAATTCAAAGATTGGTTTGATCATTTTCATACTAATGGAAGGGACATAGGGTTTGGCGTTTTTTTGTCATTGCGCAGGCCAGGCGGTAATCCCATCATGACTTGTTTCTAATATATGAATTAACTTATCAAAGAAAAAAAAGTAAAACAGACCCATTCTCAAAAAACAAAGAACAAGCCTTCAAACTTGTCAAAGAAACTACACCGTAGTCAACGCATGTTCTATGTAGTGAAAAATCGTCCATAAAATCGTAGGCCATTGTATCTCCTTTCACTGCTGAAATCTTTATTTGCACTCACGAGTCACAATGTAATTGTAGTACCTATATATTGAGCACTCTACATGTCCATATTGCATAAGGATGTACATAACACGCGAAGCACATGAAAACTCACTTTGTTCACTTTACATTTCCAAAAAATTTTCCAAAAAGATTCTTTCCCCATCTCTCATCTCTCCAATCATTAATCACATTTCTCTCTCTACTCATACCCCTATATTCAATCATTATTATCATTTCTCTCTCTATCTCTCTCCAATTATTACACCTATCTCTAATTATTACTTTTTCCAAAAATTCATCCAAACACTATCTCAAAAATATTTTTCAAAATATTCTTTTCAAAACTCTCAACCAAACACAGCGAAGATTTTTCTGATCACTTAAGCGAATAATGCAGAAGTTTGAGCACAAAGGGTATTATTTCACTCACTGCATATGCATGCACAGACATATACATAGTAGAGAGACCAAGAAAGAATAAGAACTAGAAACGACTATCAAAATTACTACTTATTTTTTCCAAAACAGTATCCAGAAGAATACCTGTTGTATACAAGTTCCTTATTTAATTGTCGAAATTCAACATTATAGAACACACGTAGGAATAAGGATGCCAAATAGAAAATCTCTAAAATGGATAATACAATCAACAAGTACCATTATACAACTGTCATCAAAGATTTAAGTTTCTAAACTAACCCAGCCAACTGGAAAAGGGCCTAATTGCCCCATAGGAGAGGTCTCATGCTAGCTTAAGTTTCTATACTAACCACTAATGCTATCAATGAATGAAAAAATAATAATAACAACAGACGCCCCAATATGCAAGGAAGTAGGAGCTCCAGAGTATCCACTGCTGTGTAGCCGAAAATTAAATATTTCGCTTAAAAGCAAAAGTGATGCAAATGGGGAGAACGTAAAGACATGTACAAAAAACTTTTGATGAAGGACAAAATAAGGAACCAATGACTGAAGATATTTAAAGAGAGTAGGAAATGAAAGGCAGGGAATGTGGATATCTAACAAAAATCACCTCTTTTGAACATGTTGTTAGCAGAGAACGTAAACCCAGCTTAAATGACTTCTTCACATTCGTAAGTCGCGATCCTGGAATAGGGAGTTGTCTTATTCCCTCCATAGCTATCTTTCAGAACAGGCAAACAAGCTGGAAGGATATTAAGTATGAGGTGCAGTGTTGCAAAACAGATTCAATAAAAAGACAAAGTTACAAACAATAATGAATGCATTCAAGCATTCAACTCAAAACCAATTGGCAATGAGTGGAGAGACATATTATAATTAACCAATGTGGGACAAGCTCTAACACTCCCAAGTATGTGCAACACCTGACCAGCACCTAGAGAGGTAAACAAAAGGATCATAGGGTATGGATCACAACAACAAAAAAAGGTGCGCTGAAGGTACAAAAAATGGGGCAATCAATTAAGAGAGTCTTGTCTAAAAGCCCAGGATGCCTAACTTGGATACCATACTAAAGCAATCAACTCACACAAACTCGCAATGAGTGGAAATGTCGTCAGCTCATATACTAGTTTTGGAGGTTATAATGACAAGCTCTAACTCTGATAAAAAAAATGACAAGCTCTAACGGAATGCTTTGTGCCAAAGTAAGCTTTCATTCCAATAACATCAATTTTTTGCAGTTTTTTTTAATGTTATATCTGATAACATCATTCAAAATACAATCTTTGTACACGTGATATGCGTGCTGTTAAAATTAACAGATAGCAATTCTAAATCAACTACATAAGTACGTAGGAACACTAGATTTTTCGGGTCAGTTTTATGCATTTGAGTCACCATGACGGCACTGACGGGCAGCCTGGTTTTCAATTAGCGAAAGATTCTCGTATATGATTCTTTAAATTTCACGATTAAAAACCCCACACACACGTAGAGAGAGAGAGAGAGAGAGATAAACCCGGATGCCGACGATGATCCGTTACCGACTGGCCAGTACGATGAGAGAGATTCAGGGACAAAGGCGGGAGATTGGAAGGGGAGCAGATCTAAGCGCAGGAGTTTCTAAGGCTCCGTTTGTTTTTTTCTACTAGTACAGATA
>CM029271.1:3120480-3143007 GCA_016920895.1 Vaccinium myrtillus | reverse complement strand
AAGTAATTTTTAGCAAAATAAAAACAATAATGATACATACACATACTCTAAACCACACCCTCCCACACCCCGGCCACTGTTCACGTGGGCCCCACGTGGGTCCCACCCACTTTACCCCCGAAATAAAAAATAAAAATAAAAAAGTAAAATGAAAATTTTGAAAAAAACCCCAAATTTGGGTTTCTTCGTTACTGCTGCTCATTTTCGCGGGCAGCGAGAGAGAGAGAGAGAGAGAAGAGAGAAGAAAGAAGAAGATCCCGACCCACCCCGACCGTGGACTGCCCTTCACCGGCGACTTCGCGACCCCCTCCCACCGTGGACTGCCCTTCACCGGCGAAGCCCAACACGTCCACCACCACCAGTCGCCGGCCACTCGAAGAAATCATACGACTAAAGATCGTCCATTGCAACCAAGGTCTCTCTCCCTCTCTCTCTCATTGTATCCGTGAAAACACCAAAAGGGAACTTTTTGTGTATAGAGGAACTCTTTTTGCTGCTGTGGGTTTCGCAGCAGGACTAGTTGGGATTAGTAATGATTTGTGATTTTCACAAAAAGTTCCCTTTGATTTGTGATTTTCACACTTCTTAAATGAGTAATTTGTGTAAAATCACCAAAAGATGGTTTTTCCCTTTGATTTGGAAACAATTGCTCATTTCCTCCTCCCACCACAGATACTTGATTGAATAGTTCATTTTGCAGAGTCTTGCATTATAAGTTATTTGGAGAACCTAATCACTTATTGCACCTGTAAACAAGTAGTTGACTTCTGTTGCGGAGCTAATGATTTCAGTTTGCTCGTGAAGGAGAAGCTTGACGAGACAGGGAAGAAGTGCTCATACAAAAACTTTGAACTTTTACAAGCAAAGGTAAGGAGTATGTTCCCTAATACAAAATTTCTCCCTATTTGGGTATCAGTTGTGATGAACTCTTTATTTCTTTAGAATGTACAAAAGACGTACTCCATGTGCATTAATCCTGGATCCACTTTGCAGTTTTCACCCAAAAAAATTCTATTACACACTATTATAAGATCTCGATATAATAGTTTTACAAGCAATGGTTGATTGTTCTTTTTTAGGGCAATGCTAGATAACCCAATGAACGCCCGGATGGCTTGCTTGATTGTTCTTGTTTTGGTTCATTCTTGGGAGGGAAACCAACCAACGATATTTTTTAGGGCAATGCTAGTGTTTTGTTAACTGCTATAGTACACGTTTTATACTCACTTGTTCTTGTTTATTTTTAATCTGCAGGTGATGTTTCAGTTACCATCACCACCATCGGTGATGTGTCCTATATCTTCCCAAATTGAAAGGGACGAAGAAGTGGAAGAGGTATGGAGTGGAGACATTGTACAAGAAGAAGATGTTACGAATGGTTCTCCAATAAAGCTGTTAGGTGATGATAAAGCGGAAATTGAGAATTCTGAAGATACAATTGAGGAACCGAAGATGGGAATGGAATTCGACAGCCCCAGCGTTGCTTATTTGTATTACTCAAAATTTGCGAAAGAAAAGGGGTTTGCAATGGCTAAAAGATCTTCGAAAAAGGGAAAAGATGGAGTCTTGAGGCATGTAATTTATGAATGCAGCAAAGGTGGAAAGCCAAGGCTTAGAGGAAGCAACCTTGCCAAGCCACATCCACAGGCAAAAACGGAATGTCCGGCTCACCTTAATATTTGTTTAACCCAGGAGGGAAAGTGGAGGGTTAGTCGGGTTATCTTGGAGCACAATCATGAACAAAGTCCGGGAAAGTCTAGATTTTTTAAGAGCAACAGGGTACTTGATTCAAGTGTGAAAAGGATTCTTGTGATGAATGACAAAGCTGGGATCCGTTTGAATAAGAGTATTGACTCGCTTCAAATTGAAGCTGGTGGACCTGATAAGGTTCCATTCTTGGAAATATTCCATACCAGGTATTAAATTCAGCCTACTGACTCTTTTTATAGACTAGGAGAAAAACATGAATTTTGTTAGAAAATATATCTTTTGAATTGGTTGGGCACTAAAGTTGATATATGCACCTATGCTAACCAATATTTACACTTTCCATGATTTACTTTCCACAAAAATTCTTCAGAATTGGTTCGTTTAATGAAACCCAATGCAGCAGTTTTCGAAAACGAACTCAAGTGGTACGCAACAGAACCTAAACCAGGGCAGATCAACTACACCATCTCAGACCAAATGCTCGAATTCATTCGCGCAAACCAAATCATTGCAAGGGGACACAACATTTTCTGGGAAAATCCAAAATACACGCCAGAATGGGTACTAAACCTAACTGGTTCAGAGATGCAATCAGCTGTCAGCTTGCGGATACAAAGCCTAATGAGCAAATACAAAGAGGAGTTCGTTTGCAAGGTCATTTTTCAGTGCCAAATCTTGCTTTGATGAGAGGTGTGCTGGACAAGTTGGCTACACTTGGGCTTCCCATTTGGCTTACTGAGGTTGATATCAGCAACAAATTTGATCACGAAACTCAGGTTAGGAAGTTCATTTACCACTTTGGCTTTCTTTACTCGAGGGTGGATTTGAAATAACCGATTATTACAATACATGATTATTAGTTACCAATCATTTTTTTCAAATTTCCAGGTCAGTAATAATCCAACTTGAGTAACTATCCACTAAATCCAGGGCACTAATTTAGTATGTTGAAAAAAAAATGCTAGCAACAAAATAGGGTTTTTGAACCAGACGAGAGCATCTCCAGAAGTTATTGGCAAAATGCCTACCCAAATTAGGGTTTTTGAATATGGAATCAAGATCAAAGAACCTAATCTGTACAAATTCGAACCCTAATCCTTTTGAAATAATCCCTGATCACAAATTGAGAGAGGGAGAGAGAGAGATACACCTTGGTTGCAATGGACGATCTTGATTCGTACGATTTCTTCGCATGGCCGTCGACTCTTCCAGTGGTGGACTGGTCTCTTCCGTCGAATGGCCGTCGTCTCTTCCAGTGGACTGGTCGTCGACTGGTGGTGGATTAGCCGTCGTCGACTCGTCAGTGGTCAAGGGTGGGTCGCGATCTTCTTCTCTCCTCTCTATCTCTCTCTCTCGCTGCCCGCGAAAATGAGCAGCAGTAACTAAGAAACCCAGATTTGGGGGTTTTTCAAAATTTTCGTTTTGTTTTTTTTTTATTATTATTTATTTCGGGGTAAAGTGGGTGGGGCCCACGTGAACAGTGGCCGGGGTGTGGGACGGTGTGGTTTAGAGTATGTGTATGTATCATTATTGGAGCCGACTTCTTTGAACATGAGTTTGATTGCTCTCTTTAGAATGATGGGTGTTTATGGAAGGAAATTTCTAAAATTAGGATAGTGGACTATCGTTAAGATTTAAATTTCAAAAAGTATTATTGAAATGTATAAAAGTGTATTAGGAATATGTAAAAATATATAGAAAAGTAAAAAAAAAAACACTGAAATGTGTGTTTTTTTGTCGTTTTCTTGACTTATTGTTAGCTCAGTGAGCTGTTAATAGAATAGAAGGATACTTTCATAGAAACAGTGAGTGTTTATTTTTGCTATTATAATTCATGATGAGTATTTATTTTCACATAGGTTTTGCTTTCGCTTTTTGTTTTAGTATTCAATGATAAATACTTATTGAAATAGTGAGGTCTATTTTTTTTTACCCAACTGAAGTCTACGATTTTTATACTAGTCCATGTTGGTGTCCTTATGTTTATCTTGTATTGTTGGTTTTTAACAACTATGACTATCACTTCAATGAACAAGCCGCCCGAAGCATGAATGCCTGACTGGATGAACAGACTCCCGAGGGACCCTAATTATCCTGGATGACATGAGGCAGCCGCTCTTGAGGCAGCTATTATATGATAGAATTGGAGGAGAAGTTTGTCTTCATTACCGGTATTCTCAGTTTGAAGGGATTGACGGTTATTTCAAAAGTATACTATAATTAGAAATTAGAAAGAAAATTGGGAGGGATACATGAACCAAACACCCCCTCGCACCGCCCAAACCCCCACTCCCCCAGTCCGCCCAAAGAACTCTGCCCCTTTGGTTGGTGAGATGAGAAAAGAAAGTGGTGTGATTTTTCACCTATCATCCAAATACTAGTGAAAAATCAAAGTCCCTCCCTAGCATTCCGATGACCAATCTTTCTCCGACAACCAAATCAAAGCTTCAAAACTCAGTTTTGATCACAGATCTAGCTCCACCTTGACGAAACAAAAACAACCATGCAAGTCCGACGACAATTTAACAAGGGGGTTGACCGCACGTGCTGCCGAAAGTCATCGACGATCCGTTCGTCCTTTCTTACGGAATCGCACCACTTTTGGCGAGAAGGAAACTGAGCTTTGAAGGTGTTCCACAATCTCACCCTCTCTCGCCTCTTTGGTCATCCAAACGTGCAAGAGAGTCAGTATTCTCTCAATTTCCTTTCTTCTCTCTCGGAATCCCTCAATCCAAAGGGGTTGTATTGTCTTGAACAATAATGGACCTGAGATCAGCCCAAAAGGGCCTCCCAGCCGATTAATGGACCCACGAGACATTCGTAGTCCAGTCTTATATTCTCATGGTGCCCTGGGCAAAACATGCAAGTTCACTAGTATTAATTACTAGGTTACAGTGCGTAGCAATCTGGTGTTGCTGAGTCCACATAGAAGGGTCCACAATCACGGAATTTCAAATTCCTACATACAAATTAAGGTGATGCCAAAAGAATGAAAAACTAGGGTTCTCACTTCTCATACATGGAAAAGGTATACAATTCTCTCTCCAGATTGGCATAAAGATTTTTGCAAATAAAATCAAGAAAATTTTCCAAAAAGAAAATCCTCACCAGTATATGATTATTATACTAACAAGAGATGAGAACACGTGCGGCAGAAAAGCAAACAAATATAGATTCCCGAGGTCCCCAGAGCGATGCAAGATTCGAAAGCTCAGCCCAGTGCTCTTTACACCACCAGCTTTGGTTGTATTTCTACAAAATCCAAATTATCCTGCAACGGATACAAAATCTATATAGCCTGGTTTAAACTGGATTGATACATTCTCTCCGGGATGCCTCTAAAACTCAGCTATCAACATTGCAATAACAGCCACCCCGACAAACCGTGCCAAAATAACACAGCAACTTATTCCCAAAGAATAATCCAACTTCAGCTTTTGCACAGTAAAACTATACGAAAACATTTTAGCCAAGCAAGTCTCTGAACAAGTTGGGATTCTGAGTTGACGGGGTCACTCCCATTTGCCTCACTAGAGCATCTTTTTCCAAAGCATCTCTAAGATTTGGACCCTTACTTGTTTGTGTTGGGTACGCAACTGTAGATCCTCCATGGGCAGATCCGAAAGATTCCAAATTACTTGAAAGAGGATTTGCAACAGTACTATTCTGTCCACTTGTAGGCATATCAGCATATAGAGACATAAAATCAGAAGATTTAGAAGAACTAATGGCACCATGATCTACAGCTGAAGCATCTTGGCTTGGATCAAGAAGTTCTTCCAATTGCTTAAATGGGTCCACAAATGGGGCAATGTTGGTTATTGACGGTTCACCCAAGTCGAGTAAATCTGGCGGCGGTTGAAGAGGAGTTGTCTTCTCTACGGAAATTTCAGAAGCTGAAACAACGCCCTTTTCCATGTGGGATTTGGCTCCTGAATTGGTACTTGTCTTTGGAACCTTGTGCCCGGTAGAAGACGGTCTTTTCTCAGGTTTAGATGAGCCCCCAAACAGAGAAGCAGCAAGCTTTTGCTTTTCTGGAGAAATCTCAACTTGAGACCTCCTTGAATCATGAGAGGTGTTTCGTGTTTTAGAGCTTGGATTTCCCGTGCTATCAGAATGTGTCACCCCATTCACAGTTCTCTGGGAACTGGAGCTAGAGGTAGATGGAGCAGGAGAGGAGTAAGTCGGCTTACCCCACTTCTTTTGAACCCCGTCAAGTCTTAGCTTGAGTTCCGATGGACCGGTTTCAGAGAAAGGTGAAACTGATGCAGGTTGTCGTACCTCCCTTACATAAGAAGGCTCTGGTACTGGAACAAGTTCAGTTGAATGGGAGACTGGAACAGGAGGAGCCCTTGATGGAATCACTGGTTTTGGAAGCTCGTAGGCCTCAAACCTAAGAGAATGTGTTGAAGCTTCGTGGTGGTCTTGGCTTCTAAGGCTGGCAACATCCAAAACTCCGGAACGTTCATTCTCTGGAATATAGGGTTGAGCACCCTTTTCCAATGACTGTTGGACAAAACTATTGAGGAATGAAAGGCTTTTATCAATCTGCAAAGAGGTTGCACATTTTTCTAAGTTTGAATTCACAGGGTATAACAATGCCAACAATATGAAAGAAAAAACAGGTAAAAAGCGAGCACAAGAAATAGTGGTCCGCCAAGACCTGAAAGCAGACGATCTACACAAACACACGATGAACATTTTCCTCAAACAAGTCACATATTTAAAAGTGTATTAAGCATGCATAGTAATTACTCATTAATTTGGTTGCTTATCTCCCCTAAAGACGTCTAGGCCATCCATGTTCTCTCCGAACACCATCTATGTCCCACAGGGACAGAAGAAAATATATGTGAAACAGGTAATCCACGCCACTTTATGCGATGTGGAATCCTGTTTTGCTCAGGACTACCAAATCAAGTCTGGGTCATCTACTGCTTACCTCATCTCTCTCTTACACCCATAACCAAACACAACTACCAAAAGCAGCCTCTCTTTCTCCCCCACCAATAGACCAAAATTTTATTTTTCTGTTCTTCCACCAGCCTGCTACCTTAAATTTCCCAGAATAGAATATTACAATTAGTATAAGAATCAGATTCCATTTTATCACTGGCGTTAATGGTGGCTGTGATTATTTGGGGTTTGGGCATTTGATAGATTGAAGAGAACTAAAATGGGAAGGTGTTGGTGATATCATAGTTTAGCTCTTGAGTGTTGCCCTTATGGAAAGGGCTTGGTCAAAACTGCGGATGGTGGTGCTGGCCAGCTGTTCTTGCAGGATATTGAGGTGGTCCAGTGGACGATAATTGGAATGTTGCAATAGCAGTAGAAGAGAGGGGAGAGATATATCTGCGATTATATTACTAATTTAAGAGGTGAAGAATACCTCAATGTCTTCACAACTTGCATCTAGTGGCATTATACTTTCAACAGCACGAGCATCCAAGCTGATGACTGCTTGAAGTTCATAAGCACGCTGTTGCAAATCTGTTGAGTGTGATGCTGATAATTCTTCAATTAAAGATTGGCACTGCAACAAGGAAATAACCTTACTGATCCACAAATTTTCTATGGGTCGGAACATAAAGCAAAATGGCATTCCCATGATGTTGATTATGAGCAACCACATACTAAAAAGGAAATTGCATTTGTGATTTAGACATATATCATGTTGATGATAAATGCTTACAACTAAAAAATCAGATACATCAACCAGTACAAAAACGAGAGGAGAGAAGCATTGATTGCCAGAAAATCACTAGTACTGAAAGCCAAAAAGCTACATAGAAAAACCAGAGAAACCATCCCTTTTCTTTTTTTTGGAAGAGTATCAACTCTGAAATCCAACATTTCCATCATAAAATACAGTTGAGATAGAAAGTTATATATGCATTTCTAGTTTAACTACCTCCGTCCCATTTTATTTATTTATTTATTTATTTTGGCAGTTTTGACCTTTAATCGGACAGACAAATAATGAATATTCGTTCATTTGCAAAAACTTACAGGTAAAACCAATTTTGATAAAAGAATGCACGTGATTAGGGCAACTAGTTCAAAGATACGGGATAAACCAATACGGATGGGGTTGAGGTACATTTGTAAAAAGAGGCGGGGAGGAGGAACTTTGGCCACACTAAACAGCAAGCAACACCACAAAAACTCAAGACACTTGAGAGAAATGTGGTGGAATACAGGAAAGCCTACCTCGGGTAGCAGGTCCACTTTTCTCCCAGCTGCAATCTCAAATGCATATATTTTCATTAGGGCTGCAACTGCATATGCCTTCAAGAGAGCAAAATATCAGAATAAATTCAAACTCAAAGAAATAGGAGTATGACGTAGTAAGAACTTCCAAAGGGCAGAGACACAACCATCACAGGCATCAATTGTATCAAATCTCAAAGAAAGGACCTCTTCAAGAACTCACATCAACGTTACACATGTGCATATTATGGAGATCAAACAGAGTGGTGTTTTTTTTTTTTTTTTTTTTTTATCAGCCAAACTGGGCAATTTTTCCTTTTGAGTTTTCAGATTATGCAAAAGTTTTCAATCAATTACCTAAAATTAAACCACGGCAAATATCAAGTGTTATTATGTTTCTCACTACCGATACCCACCTTGAGGCCAAGCCGTTAAGGGCAACCATGTTCTATGTACTCGAATCATGTTTCATTTCATTTTTTGTCAGTCTAAACGCATTACATTGTTAAAATTAACAATTGGCCTCGTCAGTCTGATGCATTACTTTGTTAAAATGAACAATTGGCGCCACCAAAGATTTGCATTATATTTCGAATAAAATCTAAAAGCTGTTGTGTACAGATGCTAACCCCAATCAGTTGTATGTTTGAAGTTGCATCCAATTGGAGTAAAAGCCTCTCTTTACAGGCAAGGTATTTCCTAACAGCTTAATCTTTTGGTACAATTGTTAATCTAATATGACAAAATGATCAAGACTTTTGCCTCCTCATCACACACCAATCATCCATTTACAATGAGAATCATAATCTTCTGCTAATCATCACCATGCCAAGATAGGCAAAGTCACTGTCCATGGGAAGCTGTGTCACATATTTCTACTTAGAGATCTTGTATGTGCATATGTCCTGCTTCATCAGTTTCTCTCAAACCAAAAAATACACACTCCAAATACAAGGATCTTGGCCAAGTGTAACAATCCCAACTCCCCAGACATCACATCCCCCACAAGAAAAAGTATAAAGCAAACGTAAAATAAACAAAAATTCACCTCCCAATCCTGCAAAGATGTGTTCTGCCTTACCCCAATCCTACAATCCACTACAACCTTTAATAGCTCTACAAGACCAGCTTCCATGCCGACTTCCCACACCAAGTATCATGGGAAAATCTAAAATTGCTCAGCCAAACTATTTGCCATCTAGGAGGTGTATTACAACAATAACAGAATCCACCTAGTCGCCAATCATTGGGGGTATGGGCGGGGGTGATTGGAGACAAGCCTAACCTTTGGCAATATGTACAAAGTGGCTGCTCTCAGAATACCATTGAAACAGTGGCCTCCCTAAATAGGAGGTGTATCAACCTCCAGAAAATAATATAGACTTCACCCGTTATGATCCACATACAAATTTTAAAAAATAGAATACAGAAAAATGGCTTATTAGGTACAAGAGACTAGCCAGACTAGCATTCCAATCTACATATCCACAGCACAGTAGTGCTTCCAAATCGAAGGTAGTAAACCTTTACAACAAGAGAGATTGTGTGTTCAATGTGGAGTGACGTTACATTCAACTGAAACCAACATCAGGGGAAAAATAGTTTGAAAAAAAAAAAATGTTGCAAATATTACCCCATAAAGCAAGAGAGATATTGTAACATATACCTTAACAATGTCATCACTGGAATGCGATTCTGCCACGTCACACAACTTCCCTGTGATATAAGAGGCTGAATACTTCCCATCTGCAGTTCCATATTCCCCCAAGACCCAACAAATTACCTGTAACCAAAACCAAGAAGTAAGATAACAAACCCGAGACACGTATCCTAAGCACAGTCGAGATGTAAAGAGGGGGAAAATAAGAAAAACCTAGATAGGAGAGAATGTACTTGTAGAAATGCAGATGGAAGCTTCGGCTCTCCAATTATGCGCAAGTATGACTCTACCTGTAGCCAAGAGAATCAATAGAGGAAAAAAAAAAAAAGGGGTCCTGTTTGACAGCATAAGATCTGTAAGGGAAAAACTAGAGTACACGAGGGGGAAACTTTCAAGGAATTTGTCTCCTCTCGTTGCGACCAATAGAACTCTCAAGACTGAATTCATCATTTTCTGATGATCAGTGTTGATTATAAATACCAGGAAGCACATGCAATGGGCAAAAAGAAACTCAATCGGATTACATACAGCAGAAGATCTCAGCTGACTATCTGCAGTATCATCATCCTCTCCAAATCCCTCAGCAATCAAGCGCATCAAGTTATGCGCCACTTTAATGTTGACCAGATCCCCAGCATGCTCGAAGACTTTATTCATGGTCTGTAGTATTCAAAAGTCAAGAGACGTCAACAGATGAGAGTTCAGCAGATGTAAATATAATGTGATATCTCCACGACTGAAAGGCAAAATTGTGATAACCTGGATGAACCACTGATTGCTCGGTGCAAATTGTTCCGCAAGCTCAACGCATCTGGATGCTATTTCAGTTTTATAATGATTGTCATTAATGTTTACCATGTAATCAATCATACGGTCAACAATAACTTCCACATTGGACGGCTTCGTCATCTTATACAGTAGTTCAAAGGTTTTCCGCTTTAGAGTGTCATCTGGATCCTGTGTCATGAAGGTTGTCAAAGTTTGATCAAATCAGAGTTGAAAAAAAACATAACCATATTCAAAGCTTGTTTGCATGTCAACTTGAAGGTTAAAAAACAGAGTTCCCACAATCACAAATGAAACAGAAACAATTGTGCAATGCAAACTGTGAGATTGGGAACCATAAGCATGGAAAAACACGCAGGAATTTCACATATTTGTTTTTGCCTTCCACTAGCGGTTAGCATAAAGGCATCCAACATGAAATGGTTGACACGGTGAACAAAGGTTTTCTCTATCAAAGCAAGCCATCTCACCAAGAAAAGAAGCGTAACAAGCTTGCCTTCTCAAACATGTGAAGATAATTATAGATAACCTAGATAGTGACATAAAAATGTAATCCAAACTTCCCCTCATGCATTGGATTCATTCAATACAAGATAACCAAAACGAGAATCTACGACCCCGAGAAAGAGGAATTAGCAAATCTCCGAGTCCTTCCAAACAGCTGCTTCAATGAATATGATGCAGATCGACTTAGCAGTTGAAGCTCACAGTCGATGAAGAAGGGACTCAAAAACACTAATTTTAATAGAGGGAAACAAGACTGACTGACAGTTGTAGAGATGCATATGCAAAAAGGAAGGTATCAGATATCTTGGGCAAAGTAAAGCGAAAACATGTCATGTCTCCACTATCCTAGACATCTGAAAGATTGGCATCCTAAATTAAGCTCGTTTCATAAAATGGCCATCCACGCGGTCCTTTGTGGCATAATGATATTCTTATCTGCTCATATTTCCCGGGTGGTGCCCTTCCATTCAATGTCCCATAGTTCTTAGTATTGCTCCACACATGCTAAAACTATCATGCAAAAGGGAACAGAAAAATATAACTGACACAAACTCTCAAAGATCACTTTGTGTTCATTAACAGCCTCCACAACAGTAGCCCTGCCCAACGCAAGCAGTTAATGCTGCTTCAAGAGAAACCAAGAACTACAGTTTCTACTCAATGTTCAAGAAGTTATCAGGTATTTTCCATTAAAGTCGAAATTATATGTAAAGGGAATCCATAAGCCACAACTGCCTACAAACATTGGACATAATGCAACTAAAGATTAAGTTTAAAATAAAAAGACAACATTGTGCTACATTGTCATTTTTTGGGTGTATCTGGAGGGGGGAAAATCATAAGTTAATTCTATAAATGATCTCAGCTGTCGAATAATAGCTGGCATAAGAGAGAAAAAACTAGAAATAGCAATAATGCTAGCTATGTGTTCTGCTATTTTGGCTAATACTTGCTCTTTCAGTACAGTAGACTGGGTAAAAGAGTGAAAGTCACAAAGAACAGCTGGCTCATCTTCGCTTCTAGTAATCGATACGGGAATTGAGGGACATACCTTTTTCGGAAATATTCACTCTTTGATTTCATGGTAAGTTCCATCATATATAGTAGACTAGGTAAAAGAGTCAAAACTTACAAAGAACAGCAGGCTCATCTTTGCTTCAATTAATCAAGCTGGAATGAAACTACTGACTTACGTTCACTTTTGAGTCACTCAACAAAAAAGTGGACTGAAGGAACTGACCTAAGCATAGCTCTCTCTCTCTCTCAATACAAATGCCAAGAAAGGGATTCCTTGTCCTTGGATAAGTGAAAATTTTCTAAAAATTCGTTTAATTTATCTTTGTAGGCATTTGTCCTACTTATACTCTCAGTCCTCCAGCCTATCGGAAGATATATTTTACGTAATTATTCATTCTTTATTTGAATGGTAAGTGCCATCATTCAATTGCACCATACAAATAAATATATGGTCTAAAAACTTCATTGATCACTATAAGGAAGATTCCCCAAAAGCCAAAGTCAGCAGGACAAACAAGAGGATTGGAGTAGCTCATATCAGCAGGCTATATTAACCTTAAACATCCGTGAATACAGAGACATCCCATGGATGACAAATGAACTAATCAGCGAAACTGAGAACTTTAGGCCTCGTTTGATTCCGGAATTAGAAGGCTGGGATTGGATAACATGGGTCTAATTCCGCATAATCCCGCATTTGGTTCCGGAAGAGGAGCTGGGATTACTAATGTCAGGACTAATTTAGTCCCTATATGGGGGGGGTATTAATTTATCCCATGGGGGGGGACTGATTTGTCCCGGATAAGAACACACGGAAGCACTTTTGCCCCAAATTGCAAAATGCAACTGAAATGTTTTTCCCCGTACAAATCAGACTTCTCTCTCTCTCTTGAGCTTCTTTCCTCTGTAACTCTTTCTCCCTTTCTTTCATCGACCGGAGTTGCATCTCCCCTCTTTGACCACACAATCGATTTTCTCTGAACTGAACAAGAGTTTTGTTATGGGAACAAAGCTTACCGAGGAAGTGCTTTTTCGACGAGTCCCATCTCGAGAATTTTCCGAGAACAAGCACTCAGAGGGTTTCTGGATCTCCGATGGTGAATTGGGGAATGTTGTAATTTCAAATAAGGCAGGATCGAATATGGCTGAAGTTCAAGATCCTTATTGTATCCCACCACCAGGTTGGAAGATTGGTGATTGTCCTAGCCAGGATCCTGCATGTGCCGAGAAGATGAAGCTATTGAAGGACGAGACCACTAAATTGGAAAGGTCAATTATGAAACCAGAACTCCTAACTCCTGTTTTCGAAATCTGTATTTGGGTCTGTTTTGAATTGATTTCCATGGTTGAGCAAACGGGGATATGGAGGAGTTAGTATCCAAGAAACACATGGAGGAAGAAATTGCCAAACTAAAGGTAAGCTATGAAGCACGGATACTCTATTTTGGCCTCCGTATCACGTATCGTGCGCGTATCGGATACGCTTCGGATACGTATCCGATACGTTTTTTAAAGTATCCAGAATTTAAATTTATTTTTTGGTATTCGGATACGTTTTGGATACACTCTGATACGTTCGGATACGTTTTGGATACGTTCTGATACGTTCGGATACGTTTTGGATACACTCTGATACGTTCGGATACGTTTTGGATACACTCGGATACGTTTTGGATAGGCTAGTATACGTTTCGGATACGCACGGGGGTATATATGTTATATGTTATTACTTGAAATATATGGGGTAAAATTGCAATTAGATTTGGTGTTGTGTTGTTTTGTACCTCTAATAAGCTAAATTACACTGGAAGCCCCCCAATTTAAGTTCCTATCATTTTATATGATGTATTATTTGTTATTATATCAATTTAAGACCCCAGCTTTTGAACATATCCTGTGAGGGCTCCCTCACAAAAAAAGTGCGGGAAAACAGTTGTGGGTCATTGGATCATATGCCCTTCACACGATCCAACGGCTCACAACTGTTTTCCCGGACTTTTTTTTGTGAGGGAACCCTCATAGGAAACTTCTTGTATATATATATATATGATATATTTTTATTTACTTTTATATAACATATATTTCATTGTTTAGGAATTAAAAATTGTATATATAAAATATATTTTTTATTTATTTTTATATTCGACGTATCCCCAACGTATCGTATCCTATTTTTTGGAAAAATCACGTATCCGCGTATCCGTGCTTCATAGAAGGTAAGTGCCACAAATTTCCATGGGAGTTGGGTTACAGGAGTTCTAAGATTGGAATTGGTTTGAGAGAGAGCGAGAGAGAGAATGAGATTGTACTGAAAGTCTGAAACTAATCCCGAATAATCCCGAAATTTAGTTTAGGGAACCAAACATGGGATTGGCCAAAACATGGGATATCCCGATGTTAATCCTGCACGAATCAAACAGGGGATTGTGTGAGATTCAGTACTAAATTAGTCTCAGGACAAATAATCCAGGACTATCAATCCCAGGACTATTAATCTCATCTGTTTTAGTTCGCGAATCAAACGAGGCCTTATTGTACTACTTGTTCTAGAGAAAGCAAATACCAAAACTTAGAACTTTCCAGACATTCTAGTGTCAACCTGTGTTCTAAATCTCGGCCTAGCCGGCCGATTAGTTGGCGCCTAGGCGAGGCGAGTAATGGGTAGGCGGTTCATATTCACGCCGAGTCACTGGGACAATTAGTCGGAATTAGTCCGGCAGTTGGAAAAGTCAGAACAAGTCGGGATTAGTCGGGATTAATCGGAAAAAGTCGAAAAAGGTCGGGGTAAATACATAATTTATGATTTTCAGGGGGCTTTAGTGTAATTTTATAAATACATACTATCGTAGTATTACTACGTTATATACTAAGTACTAACCTATATCTCCTCAAATCTCAATCGATAGTCTCTCTCCAGAAAGCTCTTCAATCATCTCTCTCCGACTGAGGACCAGGTAAGCTCTCGCTCTCTCTCTGCTTGTCTCTCTCCCTTTACTCTCTCTCTCTCTCTCACACACTAAAAAGCTTGATTTTGATGGATTGATAGTTTGATAGAATGATGAACGTTTAATGTTTTCATAATAGATGTCATTTGGGAGGAGGTGGAGAATAATAAAAATAAGAAATCCAACTAATTGCTAGGCGCTAGTCGGTGCCCGACCCCCCGGCTAGCGAGTTTTAGAACCTTGGAATAAACAAGCACAAAGGAAGGAAAATTAGTTAATGCTTTTGAGAGTACAACGTTTCTCACCTCTAAGCAGTCAATCACAGCCAGTTGGTGTTGTTCGGCAATATCTGGACTAATCTTTATCAATCGACCAAGTGCATCAATGCCCATATACTTTAGATTATGACTATCACTCTGGGCAACAGATGCATGAAAATTAGTTAATGACAAACGAAGAACCAAACAACGCGCACAAACTGCAGAAACCAAACCTTTAAAAATTTAGATATTGCATCTGCAGCAGCCTCTAACAACTTTGGATTGGGAAGTATGGAGGAAACACAGCATATGCACTCATAAAGAACAGCATTTCCTATATTACTTGTTGAATCACACTTTCTCATAATGTCACCTACAACAGTATACATTTGTTCACTAGCCTGCTTGTCACCACTACCCAGTAAGGCCAAAATTTTCAGCAACTTGATCTGCATAAAAAATCACTGATTAGGAACACATCTCTCACATCAAAAAATACCAAGAGAAAATCATTGATTAGGAATATAACACATCTCTCACATCAAAAAATACCAAGAGATCAACTCAGTAAAGATGCTAATATTCTTGTGGGAATGAAGTTTTCAAACTTTGCACCATGAACAAATTCGCTTTGTGGAAACTGGCTCTCTTAACTTCAAACGTTGCACCACAAACAAATTCGCTGTGTGGAAACTGGCTCTCTTTGGAAATCAAAGCACTAATACAACAACAATAACAGAACCCATCTAGTCCCCAATCCTTGGAAATCAAAGCACTATGACTTGAATTTCAATGTAGGATCACATCAATTAGATGTCTCCTTAAAAAGCAAGAATCCCATACTGGACTAAAATTGAGCAAGAAAGGGGGGAAATCAACATATTAAGACTAACTCAGAAGCAAATGCAATCCATCTTCCAAGACTACTACACTCAGAAATCCCACATATTTTGCATCTACCTAGAGATTGTATTACTGTCTGCAATTCAAAAAGAAAATACTGGCTCAAGAAAAGCTATAAAGTCCCCTTTTGTATCCTCCTTAGCATCTACATTAAAGGAAACTTTAATGGTTCTGCAGAAACGTTTGCAATCAACAACCTATTTTTAGTAAATAGCTAAATTGAACATCTCCTTATTCTCCCCTTCACAAAATCTCACAAACAATACCGATATCTTATACAACAGCTCATTCAACAACAGCTATGATTATATACTACTGGAAAACAAAGAATAACAAGACCGACCTGGATGAATGGAGCAGGCATCTGATGATAGTCGTAACTCTTTGGCAATCGGCGTTCAGCTACTTGCTTAAGAATACTTACAAAGCTGATGACCAAGTCCTTATAAGAACTAGAATCTATTGTAATGAGATCAGAAAGAGGGCAGAGTGTTGCGCCCATAACTCCTGGATCATTATCACAAAGCCTCTGCGAAAAAAAAAAAGTTTCATATCAATAACAAAAGGAGAAAGGAACATATGGACTTTCTTCCCACATCTAACATATGTACAAGCACACAACCAATAACGTCGTTGCCGAAATATTCATCCAATTTTGGGTTGTGGTAACAGCCACAACACTGAAGCACTGCATTGCGGAATTTCAAGTGCTCAAATGTGTTGAGTATGGTCGTACTCGGCAAGGTTCTAAAACTCGCTAAGCGCTCCTAGGGCGGCCGGGTACTTTCTAGCTTCCAAGGCCAAGTACTCGGGGCCTAGTCAGGCTATTCGGGCTATTCGGGCTAGTCGGCGAGGGGCCTTCTAGCGCCTAGGCGACGAGTACTCGACCTTCTAGACCTTCTTTTAGAACACTGGTACTCGGTCTCGGATTAGAGTGCTCCACATAAAATTAATATTGCATTTCGAGATAAAACGGGAGTTGTTGCTACAAACCATGATGTAGTACGAATTAGCCATCAAACTCCTAGTCTCCAATTTGATTGGTGCCATTCTAGACACAGCAGCCCATATTCATGAACATTGAACAATTAATGACACATTTCATAGAATTAAAAACACTTAAATGTGGGGCACCTAAGAGCAACACACAAATAAATGAATGTAGTTGAATGATGTTATTAAGGTCGATGTTTGTCGAGATTATGAGCGAGAGGATTAGAAATGAAAATACATGTGAGTTAGGGCTAGCGCCGATGTAGCACAGACAGTTCATCGGAGGCTACGCTGTCGAACAACTGTCAGACACCGACACTCTCCGGACAAGTGTCCGACACTCAAATCCAAATTGTCCTATTTTTTCCCCACGTTATTGGATCAGACACTCCGGGGACACTCTATAAAATGCTTCAGACACTCTCGAGACACTCGCAATACATGTCGGGGATGTTGAACAATACAGGACACCCTTGTTAAAGCTCGGAAAAATCTTTCTTTTTTGTGTGACGTGATGGTTATTAATCATAGGGAGAAATAGATGGTGAAACTCTTTTTTTGGAATACTTTCGTGAAGAATGTAATGATACATAAGATTGATGGTATATATGCTGTTAAATATTTCTAATTAGTATTTTTTATTCATACAACTAAATAGAAACATATTTTATAGAACATATCCCCAACGTGTCATGTCCTCCATTTTTTTGAAATTTGCTTGTGGAATGCCAGTGTCGTGTCCGTGTAGTGTTGCATCTCTATGTCGGCGACTCAGTGCTTCGTAGGCTAGCACCAATTGAAGATAAGTTCAAAAAAACCATAGTCTGCAGTGGGTTGGTCACATACAACAAAGGCAAGTAGATGCAATGTAATAAACAAAAGCTATTGGATTCCGTTAAGGAAATGTTAGGGGAGGGGAAAGACCTAAATTGACTTGGTATATTATATGGTTAAAAAGGAAATGAATTCACCACTAAAATTGGTTAATTGTTAGTCCTTCACATAGCATCACAAAATGGCAAAGAATTGGCCATTAGGAATCAGATTTCTATTCTGGTCTGTTCCAAAAGTGGGAATCGTGGAGATATAGCATCAAATGTCCGTTACTCAAGATTCATGCCATCCAAACTGAGCCTAAATAGTATAGTTCAGTTAAAAGGGAAATTAATTCACCACTAAAATTGATTAATTATTAGCCCTTCACATAGAAGCACAGTATGGCAAAGAATAGGTCGTATAGCCGAGTCCAATTGAATCCGATGCAAGGCTTAGTTTGATTCTTTACCAAACACTTACTTTAGTGCAAGTTCAACGGTGCATATAACAGCAATAGAGTACCCTATATATGCAAAACTAATTCAAGTATAATCTTCACAAACAACAACAAAAATCCACAGGATTACTGTATTCGGTCCAAAACAATGATGCATATAAATATATATAACAGCATTAGTGTATCCTATATAAGCAAAACTAATTCAAGTAGTACAATGTTCAAAAACCTCAAAAAATAAACATAGCATTGCAATATTCATACCTTTCGGAAATGGGAAACAAGATGAGAAACAGAAGACGGTGAGCGCTGATAAAACCGATGAAGCGCCATAACCGCCTTCTTCCTAACGGCCTCCTTTGCGTGCCCCAACAGCTCCACCACCTGCGGCAGCACGGCCGGTATCGTCTCCTCGTTAATCAACCTGCACACGGCGTTCAACGCTGCGCACACAACCAAATAATTATCCGACTTCAAGTCCTTCTGGATCGTGTTGACAATCAGTATAATCAGATCGTGGTCCTCGTTCAGAAACAGCGTCACGGCCAGGTACCCCGTCCGCTTGAGCGACAGGCTGTCGTCGTGAGTCATCTTGACGGCGTGGATGTACCCGAACGAGGCGTCGTGGCCGAGCATCTCGACGTAGACGAGGCGGATTATGTACTCCTTCATCTTCCGCTTGGGGATGTCCGGCTCAGCTATTCTTCGCTTTAGGGTTTCGATCTCGTGGAGGACGATTCGGTCCTCCTCGGCCTTGGATCTGGCCTCGCCGATCGATTTTACGAGGTCGAGGAATTCCTTGGATTGGCCGAACCCGCCTTGGGAGCCCATGGCGAGCTCCCGGCCGATCGTCTTCAGCTGCTCCAGCTTTGAAATTGTGAAAATTTAGCTTGAATTGGGAATGTTTTCAGTTTGTGTTTTTTGAATTCTAGGGTTTGGGGTTGGAGAAGAGTGTAGATCTGAGAGTGACAGAGGAGATGAGGATCTGGAGGAGAGAGAGAGAGAGAGAGAGAGAGAGAGAGAGAGGTGTGTGTGAGATTTTAGAGAGAGGAGAGAGAGAGAGAGAGGTGGTGGAAGAAGTGGAAGAAAGTGCGTCTACTGGACCGGTGGCCGGGCGACGGTGGGGTGGTTTTGTATCAGAAGTTATAGATACACGTGGCGTACATGTGATGAGGTTTTTTTATTGCGTTATTTGTACTTTTCCCCCCTGTACGTTTCCCGGTTTCTTATTTTGGTTTTCTTTTTTTTCTTTTTCTTTTTCTTTTTTTTGGGGGGGAGGGGGTGTTTTGGTCTTTTTGCACGCACCGTGTCGGCCCGATAATCAGCCCGTGCCGAGCTTACTTCCATGGTCGAAACCGTCCATGTCAATGAGAATTGAGATTGTTCAGAACTTTAATTATAAGTTATCATGTTATCAGACACTTATTTTTACCTAATCAGAGTGAATTTATTCTGGATCATAACGGGTTTGATAGGTCTGACTCAATGTGGCGAAACCCATTTCCAGTAGCATAAATGCACTTCGGTCAAGATTTACTCAGTAACAAATTAACATGAATTTTGGCACGTTAGAAGTTTTTCACAAACTTTGCAACGTGAACAATTTCAATCATGAAAACAAGAACGCAATGAACTAATAATTGGCCGACTGCACGATACATTCCTATAAAGGGATTGCCAGTAAGCCACTGTGTAGGATGGGGAGAGAATTAGATGTTAGACTAGATGAACTTGACAATCACTTGTACAAAAAACTTGGCAATATTTTTTGTTTTGGTTGTTTGAAGTCTTCGTAGCCGTCAAAGGCAAACCTCTATGAAAGGTACATCAAGACGCATGGCAGGGGTCTTGACACAACGCAAGCGAGGCAACTTCAACTAAACGTAGTCTAGGCAAAAAAGGCGAGCGCTTGGAGAAACGCAACCAGTCGACCAAGCATGTGCCTCTTTCGATTTTAAGTCTCTCAATCACAAGTGTAGTATCAATATGGATACAACTTCAGTAGACAAAAAATTGTCTAGATTAATTGATACCACAACAGACAAAAGAAATTATGAATCTTCTGTTACATCCCTTAACCAATCCTTAAACTTTGGCTATTTCATACTTACACCCACCCATTTCGGTTAGGACTTTTTTAAAAAAAAAAGGTAATTGATTTCCTTAATCTCAGTTTTTACCATTTATATTCTTATTGTTTTTCATCGTCATACTTTTTTTTTTTTTTTTAATTCTCGTAAAATTTCCATTTTATCCTTTCACCAGCTTACACCAGCTTACGTTATTCAAACATTATCTCTTAATGTATTAATTTTCATGTGAATAAATGATAATAATAATAAAAGTGTGGAAGGTAAAAAAGAGAGTGCAACAATCGCTAATGGCATGCTTATAATTGCGAATGGTATATGCTGGGGTAAACTCATTGGGCTAGGCCCGAAGTCGATTTTGGAGGATCATTGCTCGTGTAACCCGATTATCTCGGAGGTTCTAACCGTTCTACAATGAAAATGTAATAGGTCCTCCTATTGAGAACACACTGGGCTAACAATAATAGAAGGGGGGAAAACACTCTCCAATGTACTTTTTTCATTTTTTTATACACTTTTAAACAATTATATACACTTTATATCCATGAAGCTAAAGAAAAAGGCCCTTCAGCCAAATCGGCCGGCTGCCCATTTTTCACCCCAATTTTCCCAATTGGGTCCCTCCAATTGGCACCCCAATGTGTAAATTGGAGGGGTAAATTAGCCTTTTCACATTATGATGTGCTGGAAAAGTTTTGGGGAAATGACATTTCAGTGGGAAGTGGGGCAAATAATCCCAATCCCATGAGACACTTCTTGGCAATGGCAGCAGCCATGGGAAGGAGAAAAATAATTCCACATAAGTGGTACCATAAAAGACTTGGACAACATTACCCCTGAGGGTGTAAAATGTAATTAAAAAGAAAACCCTCCCTCCCACCCTTATATCGTTCCCCACCATCTGAAAACCCAAACCCAAAATTTTCAGAACTTCAGAATGGCGCCTCTCTCTCTCTCTCTCTCTCTCTCTCTCTCTCTCTCTCTCTCTCTCTCGACAGAAATGGGGGAAAGCAAACCCTAGATTCATCATGGTTTTGAGGTGTCCTTCCTCCCCAGAGCTTGTCAATCTAACCTAAATCCCTCAAATTTGGAAAACCCCATCTGTCTCTCTCTCTCTCACAACTCGACAGAAATGGAGCCCTAGATTGATCCGGTTGTAAAGTCTCATTTCTCCCCCAGATTGTCAATCCATCATCACTTGTGTACCCTCTCCACGTTCAACATTACGGGGTTTGCAGCAGCCGCAAGTTTAAAGTGGTAAGTTATTTCCCCATGTTTATAGTTTCTCCTCCCCTCTATCTATCCATATGGTTTATTTCTGGAAAATATGATTGTATTTGTCTTTGTCCATTGTCCATTGTATGGTATATTCCTGTGAAGTTATTGTGCTTGGAAACAATACCACCATTTTACCCTGGTTGAATGTGATATGTTGGTGAACTCCATGAAGTTAAGGAAAACATAGAAAACCAGTTTGGAAAATATTTGGATCTGAGTTACTGAGTACTTGTTTCAATTATATGATCTTGCATCTTTCTGTCAAATTGGTTGCACCTTCAGTCAAATTGGTTGCACCTTATGTGAAATTTCTTGCACCTTCTGTCAAATTTGTTGCACTCACAGTGTTGTAGCATAGCCTGTTGTTGTATTAAGGCTCTCTTCGACGGGCATGCTGTTTCCTGTTATAAAGAAATTATAAACAGTAAAATATTTGGAAAACTAGTATACTTTCTCGGGACAAATGGAATTTACATTACGTTTTTTTGAAGTTGTAGGGATTAAAATATTATTATGAATGCCTCTGGTATCGGGAAAATTGTGGAAATTGTCGAGGGGTGGAAATGGAGCCTTGAAATGGAGACCCAGTTGGACAAAGTTCAGTTTGTGCCGAATATGGCTATATTACTTAGGCCTTGAATGCACCTTGAATTCATTTATATTGCACTTTAAATGTAATTGTGTTGTATTGTTAAACAAAATCATTGCACTCATGTTAGATTCAAATGGAGTTGCCAATGTCAGGTCAAAATAAAACTGTATTTTAATAGATTTTCATAATTGCACCCTGGGTTCATTTCAATTGCACCTTATATGTAAGTGTGTTGCACTCCAAAACTAAAGCATTGCACCGCAGAGTTGTCGTAAAGTTTAGATCATAATAATTGTCTCAATC